>NW_010729161.1:312228-336001 GCF_000365185.1 Nelumbo nucifera
GATGACGAAGAAGAGACCGGTGCCGGACTTGTCACAGGAGGATTAGGTCGTCGAGAATAGACTTGAGTAATAGGTGGTTTTGGTTGAGAAGGTGGTGGTGGTAGTATTGAAACAACATTAGAGTCTAGAATGGTGACATGATACACTAGTAGATCATCATCCTCTTGTGGACACACAGGTGTAGATGGAGTGGTAAAGAAAGGAAGATGTTCATKGAATGTAACATCAGCTGACACAAGATACCTGTTCAAGAGAGGAGAAAAACACCTATACCCTTTTTGGAGACGAGAGTATCCCAAGAAGACATATTTTAATGACTTGGGGTCCAATTTGGAAACTTGTGGACGAACATCACGAACAAAACAAGAACATCCAAAGATACGAGGTTCAACAGGAAACACAGATTTATTAGAAGACAAAATCTTATAAGGAATCTAATCATTTAAAACAATGGAGGGCATGCGATTAATCAAAAAACACACTGTAGAAACAGCATCAGCCCAAAACTGTTTAGGAACATGTGTTTGAAATAAAAGAGCCCTGACAGTTTCAAGAAGATGTCTATTTTTCCTCTCAGCCACTCCATTTTGAGATGGAGTATCAACACAAGATGATTGATGGAGTATTCCATTCTGAGCCATGTAGGTCTGAAAGGAATCAGAGAAATATTCTTTGGCATTATCACTTCGCAATGTTTGTAYAGACACATCAAACTGGGTTTTTATTTCAGCACAAAAGGTTTTAAAATGTGAAAGCAACTCAGAACAAGATTTCATTAAATAAAGCCAAGTCATACGAGAAAAATCATCCACAAAGGTGACAAAATATCGAAATTCAGTCTTAGACATAATGGGACAAGGCCCTCAAACATTTGAATGTACTAACTTAAAAGCATGACTAACCCTTTTATTAACTCGAGAAACAGATGATAGACGATGATGTTTTTCAAATTGACAAGACTCRCAATCTAAAGAAGATACATCATGAAACTGAGGACATAATTTCTTTAACAGAGGTAAAGATGGATGCCCCAACCGACAATGAGCTTCAAAAGGGGATAAAGTACTGGAACAGGCAATGGTCCGGGGTTCCTGGGTATCCAAAATGTACAGACCTCCTGATTCTCGTCCTTTACCAATAATCCTCTTCGTCATAAGATCCTAAAACAGACAAAGATTAGGAAAGAATGAGATACAACAGTTAAGAGTACAAGTGAGTTTGCTAACAGATACCAAATTAAAAGAAAATTTTGGTAAACTCAATACGGATGACAAAGAAAGTGTTGGTGTGGGATTGATAGTGTCAGAACCAATGACAGAAGAAATAGAACCATCTGCTAAGGTGACTGAAGAAGGAAAAGTGTGTGATTGGAAAGTGGAAAAGAGACTAGGATTACCTGTCATATGATCTGTTGCACCAGAATCAATGACCCACTGAGAGGAAGAAGAAAGAAGACATGTATTGGTTTTACCTGACTCAGCAAGGGCAGTGATGGACTGAGGAGTTCTTTAATGCCTCTTGATACTGGGTAAATTTCGCATACTCATCTGCAGAAATTGTCATGGTCTGATCTGACGATGGATGAGGAGCATCACTCGTAGTTACAACATGAGCTGACTGAGACCCAGAAGACTTCTAGTTTTTCTTTAGCAATTTCTAGCAAGTCCTTTTAGTGTGACCTGGTTCATGACAATAGTAGCAAACTACTCCCCCTGTGTCCTGAGTTCCAGCATTCCAACCACTATTACTGCCACCTCTGCTACTATTCTGAGAACGAGACTGGACAGTTGATCCACTATTCTGACTGACCAGTGCACTAGGTTGTTGTACAGGTGAGGTATGGGAACTAGTATTTGTACGAAGGACCCTAGTAAAGACTTCCTTTAAAGAGGTAATCTCAAGATTAGACAGAATCTGTGACTTAGCACCATCAAATTGAGGATTAAGGCCAGCCAGAAAACTCATGATAGCCATCTGTTCACGTTGAGTCTACTAAACTTTAATATCAGTACTGAAAGGTAACAAGGCGTTCAATTCCTCATAAGTGCGTTTGAAATTCATGAAATAGGTCTGAAGAGACTGATCCTGTTGTTCAGCCCGATAGAATGCCTTGCAAACATCAAAAATACGGGAAATATTTTCTTTACCAAAAAACAGAAAAGCCAAATATTCCATTAGTTCTTTTACAAACTCACAGTGAGAGACATGACTGACGTACTCATTCTCAATAGAATTACGAATTTGCAAAAACAATTGAGCGTCAACCCTTAGCCATTCAGTACAAGTCTCATCAGTAGGAGGGTCCTTAGTTAGATGGTTGTCCTTAAAGATACTTCGTAAATACAAACGAACAGTCTTACTCCAGTCTAAATAATTAGTTTCGTTTAGTTTTTGTTCAATGATTTTAGACAGAATGGGAATAACACTAGGCATATCCCAGTTCTTCTGTTCAACCGCCATCATAAACACAAGAAAATAGACTTTTGACAACCAGCAAATCCAATAAAACACACTTAAACAGAATCGGCAGCAGATGCAACACCCAAACAGCAAGAAACCACAACTGGCAGCACCGAAATATCAACTGTATAAAAAAGAACAGAGAAGAAAGACTTTCCTGATGGGCAAACAAACACCACAGGAGTAACACCGAGGCTGAGGCGATCGTCGGAAAAGAGACCAGTGAAGGTGGGTCCGTCACACGCGCCTCCACGCTCCGGCGCGTGACGAAGGGGCAGAAACTGGTGGCGGCGCGTGTGGCTCACTCGCTGGGTTTCCGGCGATGCGACTTGGTGGGTAGGCCGATCTGGGGATTCCGCTTCCATTAGTAGGGGCAGTGAGATGCAGATGTCACTCGGAATGGATGACCTAGAGATCGCAGCTGCTGCTCACTTGAGCAGCAACAGGAAGAAAACCAGAAATTAATTTCAGACTGGGATTGGTGTCTCCAGCTCTGATACCATGTGATAGAACAAGAATTGGAAGAAATTGATGTCCCTTTCAACTGAGAAAATAGTACATATATATACAGCCTTGTAGATACTAAAATAAGAAGAAAATCAACTACCTCCTCCAAGAATAATTCCTATAATCAAGCTATTCCTAATTGGGCTAATACTCCATAATTACAGCCTATAATTACAACCTATAATCTCGTAACACATTCCTTATAACCCATCCCATCCCAGAAGGGCCTGGGTTGCCCAAGCTACTCCCATCAAAATTTAATTTCAGGAAACCTTCAGGTGGGGTGGGGTGGCGGTGGAGGGGTACCCAGCTCATGTGCAGCATTGTCTTCAATGAGGAACTGCTTGCCACTTCTGCCCAATGCCTCTATAGGTCATTAAAAGAAAACTGTTGAAATAACTCTGAAGATTTTAGACACGCTATAGCCCTATACAGGATATAGTCCTTCAAACCTTGTTGGCTTCGCGCCTTCTCTTGGAATATCCAAGCATTCCTTTCTTCCCACACTGTCCAAAGCATTGCTAATCTTGCAACCCTCCACATTATTCTTCCTCTTCAATCGCGCAAAGCAAAAGCAGAAGGGTCAAAAGGTAAGCTTACATCTATTGGCCTATTCCACCTGCATCCAAAAATCAAAGAGAGCCAATCCCACAAATCTGCTGTAGCAGTACAGAAAATTAGCAAATAGTTGCAATACTCACCATGGGATCTGCAAAGGGTACACCAATTAGGTGAAATGCAGAGATAGCATCTTCTCCTTTGTAGATTATCCAAGGTGTTTACTTTCCCATAAAACACTTCCCAACAGAAAGCCAAGACCTTAGGGGGAACAGATTTGCACCAAACCTCCTTAAAAAGGAAAGGAGGAGCAGACACTGAACGACAAAGGGCTTTGAAGAAGGAGGCACAAGAAAAACTACCTGAGGACACAAGAGTCCAAAGCCTTTTATYTGATTCCATGTGGTCCAAACAAACCTTTTCAAGGGTACTCAATGGGCAAGTAAGACTCACAATCTCCTCATCCCTTAGACCTCATCGGAACCCAAAGTCCCAAACTGGAGTCAATGGAGAACCCAAAGGGGAGCAAAAAGAAGAAACAGGCTCGTTCTTGTACCGGGAGATAGTGTATAAAGACGGAAAGAGGTCCTTCAAAGGGGCCTCTTCAACCCAAATATCTTCCCGAAAGAGAACTAAATTACCAGTACACACATCATACCTGAGAAAATTGTTGAGTTGAGGGAGAACACTATGAATTGCCATCCGAGGTGTTACCAAAGTTGCCCTCCAAGAGACCCCAACATCCCATCTGCTCTCCGTGTGGCCATGAATACTTCCTATCACTTCGACCCACAATCTTTCTCTCTAATGGCCATCTCAATAGCCATTTTCCCAACAAAGTCGTATTTTTTTGCATCATATTCCCTATTCTTAGACCTCCCTCTTCTTTACTCCTGCATACCACCTCCCATTTCACCAGATTATCCTTCTTACTTTCCCCTGATTCCCAAAGGAAGTCCCTCATCAACTTTTCTATCTTCTTAGCTTCTCTAGAAGGAATCCTAAAGACTAACAAGAAATAAGTTGGTAGGTTAGATAGGGTGGCTCTAATTAGGGTAATCCTATCCCCCAAAGAGATAAAATTCTTTTTCCAAGAAACCAATCTCTTCTTAAACTTCTCCAAAACCGAGCACCAAAAGCTGCTCTCCCTAGGGTTTGCCCCTAAATGAAGCCTAGGTAGGTCATGGGCCAAGTGGCTACAGAACACTCTAAGCACCCTGCGATAGCCTCCACCTCTCTATTATCCAAATTTATCCCTACCACACTGTTCTTTTCTAGATTGACTCTCAAACTGGACATACTTTCAAACCTTTGCACCAACAGCTTTAGATTCCTTGACATCTCCAGGTCCCTTCCTTCACCAAAGACTATTATATCATCTGTAAATTGAAGAAGGGTAACTGACACTCCAAACCTGCCTACTTTCCAACCATTTATTAAATTCTCCCTATCATCCTTTGAGATCATTCTACTTAGCACATCAGCTAACAAGGTGCAAAGGAAGGGCAAGAGAGGGTCTCCTTGCCTTAGTCCCCTACATGCTGGGAAAAAATCCTTTACCACTCCATTAATCAAGATAGAGACGTGACTAGAGCTCACACAGCCAAAAATCCACTGACACCACCTTTCTCTAAAACCACACTTCCTCATAACTTGTAAAAGGAATTACCAATCCACTAAATCATAGGCCTTTTCTAGATCAAGCTTACAAACAAATCCCTTCTTTTTGGATCTTCTCATTTCTTCCAGGCATTCATTAGCTACTAAGATTTGGTCTATAATTTGGCACCCTTAAACAAAAGCCCCTCGGTATCTGTTGATTAGGGAAGGAAGAACCTCTTTAATCCTCAAATGACAACACCTTAGCTAAGATTTTGTAGATACTAGTCACTAGGCTTATTGATCTAAAATCATTTGGGAGGAAAGAATCAATCTTCTTAGAGACTAAGGCCAAGAAAGTAACATCAACACTTGGGCTTACTATATAGTTGTCTGCAAACTCTCTAAACACCTCACAAAGATCTTCTTTCAAAATCTCCCAATAATCTTGATAAAAGGCCATTGTAAATTAAAAAATTACACTAATTAAGATAATTAAGTAAATTAAGAAATTAAATAAGTAAATTAAATTAGTTAATGAAGAAAAGTTAATTAATTAAATTTAATAAGCTTATCGATCTAAATAAGTAAATTAAGCCAATGAAGCAAAGTTTTAAAAACCAACCCAAAATGGAACCACTTTGATCATCAGTTTCTAGGTCAACAATTCGATTGTTTGGTCCGAATATATCAACCCATGATGCTTTGAAAAATAAAAAAAAGACTCAAAAACCATGTAATGGGTCGAACAATTTAGCGATTACACCGTTTGGGTCAACARTTTGTTGACCAAGTTAACAGTCAAACTATTCGACCCAAGAATTGGTTAATTATCTAGTTTCATTTTATACCCAAGCAATTAAACCATTCAACCTAGGAACCAGTCAATTGCCCAATTCCATTTTATACTTGGCCCAGAATTTTTCAAAAAAGCATCGACTTTGTTAACAAACCATTGTTCGGGACGATTAAACTGCTAAATGTTTGGTCTAATAAATGGTTTTCGAGACTTTTTTATTTTAATTATATTTTACTTTTTAAAAAAAAATGTCATGGGTTGATCCATTCGGACCAAATGACCAAAATGTTGACCAAGAAACTAGTGGTCAAAGTGCTTTCATTTTGGGCCAGTTTTAAACTACCTTGCTTAATTGATTTGATTTACTTATTTAGATTGATTAGCTTTGTTTATTTAATTTAATTTACTTAACTTTGTTTCCTTAATTAATTTAATTTATTGATTTAATTGCTTAATTTACTTAATTATCTTAGTTAGTATAATTTATTTAATTTAATTAATTAACTTAATTAAATAAATTAAATGCTTTAGGGTCATTTAATTAATTAATTAAGTAAATTAAAACTTAATTATACTTTAGGGTCATTTAATTAGACCCTGAGGTAATTTACTAAATTAATTTTATTAAAGTGGCCCATTTTTTAACTTTAGAGTCAAAAGTTGCCTTTTTCAAAACTTTCATGGTGCCACATAATGTTGTCTAATAGATCTATCAACATCGTTTCAAATGTTGTCTGTTTTTGCTGATAAATGGCCTTTTTTATCAAAGTCTAGAATCGAAATTGGCCTTTTTGCAAAGTTCAAGGGTTGTCAAAGCCAAAAATCCCATAAATATATAAGGGTCACTACCCAGTGATAGCCCTGGCCATCTAGGGTTTGGAAGGGATAGACTGGATATGAACCTAACCTGTGGTATGTTTTGCAGCACAACATTACATGGCTGCTCTCGGACTTAAATTCACTTTCTCATGCTTATCAGCCCTAGATTTGAATATAAGGCGCATTGAAAGAAAAGAAGATTCAAGTTCTTTTAGCATTTAATTACAACTTTAATTTCATCCAAGTTCAACATGAGACCTAGAGTATTACCTCCAACCAAGCTCAGGCTCAGCACCTTGGTCTGAGTATGGAGATTAAACCGAAGCCTAAAGCCCAAGTTTGGGCTTGTTCCAAACTAAACTCAGCTAGTAAGACTTGGCCCAATGCTCATCCCCACCTTCCACAATCAACTGTTCGAGGATTGCATTTTTAGTGTCCTAATTGAGAATATACTAGGAAAAAAGAGAATTACAAGGGCATTATTACATTAAAACCTTTGTTAACTATGACTTATCTCTTCTTTTTTCCAATAACCAAGACTAAGCTATTGTAACCATAAGGAAAATAAAACAAATGGAAATAGTATTTGTGCTGATTTATTGGCACTCGTTGGCCAAAACTCCCTTAAGTTTGTCCAACTTATGAAGTAGAGGTTTCATGGTATTGCTAATCAAATAAACTTCATGAGACAATTTACAAATTATCAATTCAGCATCCAAGCTAAAAACCATGGCTTGGTGATTCTCTACCAAATGCTCCCATGGGTTTCAAAGTTTTAAGCATCTTTTTCTAATATCCATCTTTTGTAACTTTTATCCAAGGATCCTAGCTTCAATAAATGCTCTATATATGGTCTTAAACATGTTTACGGATTCCATTCTCAGTTTCTCAAATCCCGAAGGTATAGTCAATTTTCAATAGCTTCAAKTGCATATTCTTTTGGCGCTTTCGAGGTATGTGATGTAGGACAGTAGTCCTAAGGGAGCGAGTGACTGAAAATTTAAAGTAATGACTCAATAGGGTAAATTGCAGCTTTGTGGGAAGTTTAGTGGAGCTATCTAAAGGTTTCTAGGTCAAATTGAACAATTAATCAATTTCTCCTTGGATCAATAGAATTTGACAGAATACCAACTAATGGGAGTAGGGACCTGCTACCAACAGTGTCCCAATAGGCCACTACAATTGTACACTGGGAACATCTCCCTTGTCATTCGTGGGGAGACGTTCCCAATATGCAAATGCAATTGCCAATTGGGACATGTTGGTAGCATATCCAAACTCAACAAATGATGGAGCAATTGGTGGGATCTCTACCTGGTGGAAGCAGAAATTTGGGATCAAATCCCATCGCCACCTGGGTTGGGGGTTTATGGGTATGGGGATGGACTACCCCCCATTTTGTATAGCCAAATGAGGCCATCGGGCCATGAGTACAAAAAAAAATGAAGCAATAAAAAGTGGAATTTGCAAGAACCAAGAAAGTATATTTATTAATGTAATTTAGGTAATTTAATTTGAAAGTTATGGGTAGTTTGGGCACAAAAGGCCAACATCCTTCGTCATGAAAGAAAACCCAAATTTTCTAAAAATTAAGGTTTTAGTTGGGATTTTGGATAGAAACTTTGTAGGATGAACTATAATGGAGAAAAATGAAGAGCAACTAAACTTGAGAGGGATTTGGACTAATTTTATACACAAAGACCAAGGAACATTTTATTTTGGGCTATGATGTAATTCATTTAGGGAGGAGCTAAGAGAGTTTATCCCTTCCCCTCTCACTCTATTCTTGTACTTAATATTTGTTTTAATAATATTTTGCCTTCGTTATTGATCAAAAAAAGACCAAAATTCCAAGGAGAAAAGGAGTAGAAAATGTTAAAAATATGGAAATTAAAAAAGAAAAGGAGAAACTTAGGCTGTATGGAGAGGAGTGATATTAAGCCTTGTTTAGAGCTAAAAGAGATGTTAACAAGAACATTTAATTGAACTTGTAATAGAGAATTGGAAGAGAAGAAGAAAGAATATATAAAAAGAAAAAGGGAGAAAAGATGGAAAAACTCTTCAATTCATTCTCTCCTTCAAACACGGCTTATAATACATATAAATATAATTATATAGAGATATAGGGCTCCGCTCACTGTTCAACAGAGTTGCCACTAGCAAGTTTCAGCCCAAAGAAAACATCATAATTCCTATTCTACTTATATACAACCACTAATAATACCAGCACGGCAAGGAGTTGTGCAACTCAAAAATCCTGTACATCAATTTGTTCTTTGGTAGTTAGAAATGAGTATTATAAGCAAAAACAGAACTATAGCACATGCTTCCAAAAATATCTGTGTACTGCTACCCAATAGTTGATTCTACCCCATAGAGCCTTTACCCATTAGTCGTTCTAGTTTTTCTTTCCAAACACAGTCCACACTATGGCTAAAGGCACGATTCCCCAAATTACCTTTCCTTTCCTACTCAGCCAGAGAGGTGCCAGCTTCTTAAGGCATCCACCACATTCTCTGGAAAATGCCATTGAACCCCAAAAATGTCAAGCAACCTTGCCCACAACCTTCTAACAAAACTGCAGTGCAGAAAAATGAGATTCACTGTTTCCAGGTCCTCGTCACAAAAATTACAAATAGCATTATCTACAACACAGCCCCTCTCCATCAAATTATCAGCAGTCGTATACTTGTTAAGAGTAACAGTCTGTTGCAGAAAAGCAACCTTAGCAAGAGCAACCGTACTCCAAATCCTATCCCAAGGAAAATTACTCTCCCTGGGTACACACAATCATCTTGTTATAGAAAGATTTAACTGAAAAAGACCCCATCTTCACTCCAACGCCGAACCCCTTTATCACTACCTTATCTGTAATTCCTATTCTACTTATCCTATGACTATGAAACTTTATACAAAACATAAATGAGACTCAAATAATATAACTATCAGACTAGATCACTAACATTAAGTAGATTTACCAAAATACCACTGAACCAGAAAATTACTCAAAAATCCATAATGCTCTTAAAGTTGATTTGAAGACCACCTTKATGCCCACAATCCACATCAATATGCTTAATCTATTTACCAAAGTATGGGCTTAATAGTAGATAATGTAACTCTCATACATTTTAGGATGGTAATATGCAATCAAGATACTATTATTTAGTTGTCTCGTGATTTTTTATAGGTCATAGTTGTCTCATGACTAGATAGGAGATTCCAAACGATATCAAAAAAGAAAAGAAACTACAGAAGTTACATTCCAACTTTAACTGAAATTGTACCGAACTCTTTTTATCGTCATGGAAAATTTAGAAAGAAAGCAAAGACAGAAATACTAAATAAAAGAAACCAGTTTTATTGAACTTGTTAGAGTGCTAAGGAAATTGATCTAGTGCTACTCATGTGAACCTTTGCATCAATACATCTGCAAAAAGGATAATACACCAATGCTACTTCTGTAAATTAAAGGGCCTAGTCTTTTATTCTTTTTCTTTTCTGTAGGCCATTACTTGACTTGAATTCAAGTTCACCTAAACAATTCATACATGACCCTTTATTTTGACAGCTAACATTCCAAGCATTAATTAAAGTAACCATCTTGTGAAAATGCAGGTCATAACTGATGGTACAAAGCAAACAGTAAGGCTGTTTCTGGATTTTTTTTTTATCAATGGCTGTTTCTGGATTAGGGTATAAGGATTCTGGAACTTGCTACTTTCAGTGTTCATTGTATGGTTCTTACAAGCAACCCCTGCAGAATATGTGAAGGCAAGGAGGGACCCAGCCAGCCATTCAATTATCCACCAAATTTGTCCCGCTTTTCTACTTCCAACATAAATGTTTTATTGAAGCTCTTTTCTGGAATCTGCATTTACCAGTTACTAGCCATCCAAAGCATTCTACATACACATCACTAAATGTAAACTATACCTCCACGTTCCACCATGATCCTTAAGGCAGTAAACAGGATGTGATGAGTGGTCGATACTTGATGAGAGCGGATTTGGCCCTCCAATGACATTATGGCACATGGCACCCTCATGACAACTAGGTGCAGCTCGGCACCTCACAGGCAGCTCGCCACCAAGCAGCCCGACACTCCACAGGCAGCTCGCCACCTCACAAGTAGCTCGCCACCAAGCAACCCGGCACTTCACAGGCAGCTCGCCACCATGCAGCCTGGCACCTTACGGGCAGCTCGCCTCCTAGTCAGACCGACCACCGCAAGATAATTCCAAGGATCTCACCATCGTACCCCGCGTCTTACAGGATCGTACCTTGTAACGGCTATATTAGCTCACCCACTCCCCGATTCAGGCGGGAATGGACAACCTTATCGGTTGGTGCCGTTATCCCCACCTAACACGGAAACGGATCCCATCACAGCGGGGATCCAGGAACTACTCCACCAAACGCGCGAGGACTCCGGTATATAAAGACCTCACCCCCCAGGGGCGAAGGTAAGAAAAAAGATGTGTAATCTCTACTCTCTAGTTCTCTCATAATCTGATATCATCTTCAAGCTCACAACTAAGTGCTAACTTAACCATCTTGACCTCGCCGGGTAAGCCACCCGGGTTCTCTGATTCATCTCTTCGAGGTTCCTCAATTCCAGTCGTTGCTGGTAGCAAAATCATCTCCAGCAGGGAGCAGCCGGATTGCGCTACATCAATACTCATTACTCTATTGTGAGAAGTCTCTTCGCTCCAAGCCTGGTTACGACACCATGGGCGCCCCAATGCTTACCAATTCGATCCCTATCTTGAAGGTATAACCGTATAAGTATAAACTATACCCCCACCTACCTCTCCCCCAAGAACTTTTTACTCTCGGTTGAGCAACACAATATTTACCTTAGAAATTATACCCAAAAGAACCATTATAAGCAAATCTGGAGGGGTGCATTAAAGGAATTCTTAAGTTTATCAAAAATATTGACAAATTTAAGCAGAACTATGACAAAAATAACCTAACTTTCACCTTATTAGCAGCTCTCTGTTGACCCGTTGCGTTCCTCTTCCTCTTACTCTTACCCTTTCTCGACCTCCCACAGTATTCCTCGCCTTCATCTCCCTCTTCATCATCTTCCACTTCTACTGCTTGTATCTCCTCCTCTTCCACTTTGTTAGGTTGAGGCCGGTGCCCGAACAGTGTTGACTGAATCAGTCGATGACGAACAGGTCTTTTCTCAGAATGCTGGAGATTTGCCCCTTCGCCGTCGGCATCGACGACGGCAACTTCCTCGACTGGTTTCTCCATTGGAAACGCAAGAATAAAGCCACGCAAGAGAGAGAGAGGGGGTTAATTTCTGCAATGGTTGCTAGGGTTTTGAGAGAAATTGGGGATTTCAGCAAAGGGCTTCGTAGGAAAAACGTGATCTGAGAGAGAGAGAGAGAGAGAGAGAGAGAGAGAGAGAGAGAGAGATGGAGGGAATGACGGACGTTGTTCCCGCCTTTGAGAAGGCTTCTAGTTGGTACATACGACTTAATAAGAGAGCCTTCAGATAAAAATGAACTTTTTGCCATTGGATTCGTCTTGTATAGGGTATGTGCGTACAATAGATTCCAATCTGACGGAGAAAGAATAACCTTATGTGAGGAGCCACTAAGTACAAAATATGAATATTGCAAGAAATATTAAAAAAAAAAATAGCTTAACTATAAATCAACGTTCATAAGAGGCGGGTATGTTTCTGCCTTTCTGGTCTGCTTCTTTCTAATTTTCCCGCGGAAATAGCTTAACTACGCCGTTGCAAACGGATTGAATCGAATCGGAGATTGGTGAATCCAAATTTTGATTTGTTTTTATATCTGAACTCGAATCGGATCGAATCGAATTCGGATTGCAATCGGGTATTAAATAGTTTGGTTTTCCTTTCTTGAACAAACTGGTGCGGCATTTTGTAATAAACGTCATCCAGTATATTAGTGTGTTAGTTACGGATCGATGTGTCAAAGTTTAGTTTTGTCCCCAAATCTCTTCCCTCATTCTGTAACTGCTTCATACGTAGGATTCTTTGGAGAGATTTCCTCGGAACTGAAATCCAATTTTTGTGAAATCTATCTTCTACCCTTAGATTTCCTCAAACATTTTTAGGATTTCTAAGGCACTCTTGGCTTGGTTGATGTCAGCCTTGCATACTAGCAGACAATGGTATGCAAATAGCATATAAGAGATGGGGGTGCGCCCTTTACATAATTGGATTCCTTTGATATTCCCTTTCTACTCCTATTCATTTATAAGGTATGATAGAATCTGCATATTTATGATGAATAATAGATAAGGAGATAATGGATCTCCTTGTCTAATCCCATATTTTAGGGGGGAAAACTCTTTCCTGTTCCCATCTTATATATATATATATATATATATATTTTTATTTATTTATTTATTTCCCTTTTCGTTATATAGAATCTTATTGTAGGTGAGCATGTGTTATGTGTGATGTCTTTCAAATAATATAATTTCTCTCCCTGATTCAGAAGAGGAAACAGAAAATGTTTGATGTACTGCGGGAGATAATTGGAAAATGTGACATTCTAATTCAGAAAGTAGCATCAACGGAAAATGTAGCTGACCCATTAACTAAACCTCTAGCAATGAAAGTATTTGAGAAACACGTAGAAAGTACGAGACTCTAACTTGTACCCGATTGGACCTAAGTGCAGGTGGGAGCTGTTAGACAATGTATGCTCTTAGCTCCATTCAGTTTGATGTACATTATATCATTTATTGTAAATGAATAAAGTACATAATTTATTCATGTCATTGTGCTATGTTTTTGTGTAATACCCTTAAACTATACACTTATGAGACTCGTGTTAGTTTAGAAGCTTCACAGTCGTTTGATAGATCTGGGGAGAGATTTATCCTACCAAGGCTGACACTGATGTACCGCCAAGTTGGTTGGGGTGGCTTGTCTCAGCTGTCAGACTGAGACTTGAGGTACATGCAGTGTGGGTTTTCTTGAAACCCTRAACCGAACCAAAATTCCAGTATTGCCCTGAACCTTGGAGATAGATGGACAAAACTATAATGTTACACCTGACCCTTAGACTCGATAATGGTATTGCACTATATGCCGAATTGGGTTGTCTTTGATGTGCCAATCAGTGAGATCCTTAGAGGGGGTCAAAACCTAAGTATGTTGGGATAGTCCGAGAATTCATCTAAATGGGTGATCATAGTGATAAGATTGGCCCATTTGTCGGACAAAGTGAATGATCGGGGATGCACTCTCTCTGATGGAAACCTAAACTGCCGGTAGTTGATTTCAACCGTTGAACTTTGTTTTTGCAAAATATATATATATCATGGTTTCAAAATGCTTTGCAAAAGTTTTTAATTCTCGGGATCCATGTGAATAGAAAGTGCATTAYTRTTCCTTGCAGTCGAGGGAGAGGTCATCTCTTGTCGGACAGTGTTTAATCATTATGGGTTGAGAAGTTAAGTGTAAGACCATTGAGGGTAATACCTGATGGGATAATCTTGCRTATGCCCACAGTCCTTGTGTTTTCATAAGGTGACTGGACCCATTGACCATTTAGTGTAAATGTTGGGCACATTAAGATTTCTTAGTGATGGGCTCAGGGTTCACTGTCTCTTACAGTGAATTCGGTCAGGCCTTGTAACAAAGACTGGATTGAACCCATGTGGTTAATGTATATATCAATATTTGGGTCCCACGCCATACAAAGAGAGTCAACTGGGTAACAGGTTAAGAGGTTAAGTGAGCACATAAACTTATTGGGCCTAAAGCCCAATTCGAATTGGGTTAATTAGATTAATTAAATAGGGACAGATCTGCGTTTTGGATCAGCAGATAAGGATAAGAGGATAAGTATTATCCACTTAAAGAGTCCAAATCCAAATAAATATTTGGATCAGGAAACTCCTAATTTGATTAGGATTAAGCTGATCTTAAACTGCAAATAAGATAAGGGATTTTCCTTATCACTTAAAGAGTCCAGATCCAACTAAAGATTTGGATTAGGAAACTCTTAATCAGATTAGGATGTTGTCTCTTTAGGGTTATAAATAAGAAAGCAGAGTGGACATGCAAAAGAACCTAGAAAAGACACAATAAATAGCAGAGTTCTTCCCTGTTATTGCCGCCCCAACCCAGTTCGATCTTTACTTATGGGAGTGATCAATAGTTGTTCTTGATATTGCTTCTTGGCAGAAGAAGCAATCTGAAGTCGTGCTCACCAGCCCTCTACTCCATTATCATTGAAGAATTCGGTTCTTACTGAAGAGTCGTCATGTTAATACTGTTTCACCTCGCATTGTGTCATCTTTAGTGGAAGCAGGTTTTGGTTTTTTCCTTGGGCGTGAACACCTTCATTAAGAGTTATTGTTACTCCGTATTTGGTATATCCCTCACCTCCCTTTTGGTTTCAGATCTGGTCTGGTTTGGTTCAAGATTAATTTTTGAAAATACAGTTTTCTAAAATAGGGAATGCGATTCCCARATGAGGGAGAGAAAAATTTTTGAAATTTTGCCCAACCTTCCTATAGGGTTCGGCCATCCATATGATGGATCTCTCATCCCTTCAATTCCCCCCCCCCCTATTCTCACAAATTTTTATATTTAGAGTAATATACAACCATTTTTAATCCTATGGAGATTAATCAAATCTCAATTCAAAACCCTTAGAGATGTCTTTTTTAAATTTCAAACCTTTCCCAAAGAGGAAACAAATATTGTAGCTTAAATGATCAAAAAAGAAATCATGTGAAGTAGTTGATTGTTAAGCTCCAATAGTCAATTGCTTACCTTAACGTTGTTGTTATTGGTAGTTGACTATTAGCTCATGGATAATTAGCTWTTGGATAATGGACTATTGAGTTACACTAGTCTTAACCTATCAAGGGTAGTCAACTATTACCATTATCCAACGTACGTAGACTCCTAGTGCATGAGAATCATCTTCTTAGGCCTATAAACTTCAAATTTTCACAATTAAGTTAAATGTTGAATTCGGAAAAAAAAAAAAAAAAAACTAAGAACCTATATTTATAATTGGTGTAGGTTTGAGTTAACCTCATTGTAATACATATTGCAACTAATTACATCAAGTCAAGAATAAATAAGACAAGTATTTGGAGCTTGGTGTTTCCTTCTTCTTCTTCTTGTACATGGTAATAATTCTTTTTGCTTTGAGAGTATTCAATCCATTATTTGATATAACTTTCTTTGTGTCTTAGATCAGTACTGATTTCATCACATCTTTCAAGTTCAACCAAGAAAACATCTAATAAAACTTCACACTTGTCTTTCAAATTGTTAGTACTTCAAAAAGTTTGTTATCATCAAAACACAAGGTCAAAATTTATCGAGAAAATTTCTTAAACTACCCTTACGGTTTAGCTAATTGATAACTCTACCGTTATAGTTTGCATATTATCTTATAGTACCCCTAAGTTTGTTGGCAATTATCTAAAACCTCCCCTACCATTAACTTGTTGTCACACTCCGTCACATATGACATCACATGACCAATACTTTTTTTAAAAAAATTCAAAAAATGCTTGTTGGAATTAGTGGTTCTTCTCTATCCTCTCCCTCCCTTCACCTCCTTTGCACATAGTGGACTGTCAACAAAGTCGTTGTTGCCGCCGTTGTAACCTTTGCAAGCGAAGGTTCTTCTCCTTTATCTCACACTCTCTCCTCACCTCCATGACCTTTCCATCGCTCACGATTCCCCCTGTCTCCACCTCCTTTTTCACCTAAAGAGAGAGGCATTTGAATGAAGGTTTATGATCTTCAAAGTTTGCTGAGTTGTCAGCCGAGAGGATCTTATTCCAGAAGAAGGCTTGGCAGCTATGAAAGTGGACAAGGGACGAGAGAGCAAAACAGAGGGAGGATTTGAGGAGGGGATAAATGTGCCATGCTTCGGTGCAAAGAATGGAAAAACACCATGGTTCATCTCTATATATTTTTCATCTTCTTCGGTCATAGTCATCTTCCTCTTATTGACTTGCATCACCATTTAACTAGAGAAACAGAGCACTCTCTCTCTCTCTCTCTCTCATTGATGCCAGTTAAAAGGTCAGTTGTCGGTGGCGGTGGTGGTAATCCAAGTTCAACATGCTTTGGTAGATTACAGGGTAAAGAGATGTTATAAGTTGAATGATGATTGATTATAGAGGGAAAAAGAAAAAGCCTTTTTCTTTTATTCTTTTTAGGTTGTGAGGTGAAAAAAGAGGGGAAAAGAAAATAAAATGAAGGACATGAAACAAAGGCCACACTCGGAGCAAATGGTATTGCCAGCCGAATGGTCGAAAACCACATCGATGTGTCGCTCGCAATCAGAGCAGTATGTGGACATGCTGAGTCACCTGCAATTGCGACATCACTTGATGTCGATGTCTTATCTCTTATTGCCCCATGACACAACTCTAGTCATAATATTGAAGCCCCTTGTATAGATTAGATGACACATGCTCCTGGTCCAATTATGACTATTGCCATGTAGGGGTGGTGGCCACGAGCTGAGCTTCTTATGAGCTATTCGAGCTCAGCTTGGCTCGGTTAAATTTGAGGTTTGAGTCAAGCTCGAGCCTGATATATAGGCTCGTTTGCTAACCGACCTGATATTGAGCCCAATGAAGCTCAGATTGTAAGGTTCATGAGCCTAGTATAATAAATAAATAATTTTTTATTATATACATACATACATACATACATACACATACATATACATATACATATACATATATATAATAAATAATTTTTTATTTTATATAATAATACTTTATATATAGTATTTTTAGTTTTTATGTATAATAGTAAATAATTTTTATAATTCTTAGTTTTTTATATATAAAATAAAGGGATTTTTAGATTGCACTCCACCTCAAAATTATAATTTGAACTGCATACCTACAACAATTCAAAATTATAAATAGCTCCACCTATAACACCCATACCCGCCCGTGAATTGGCATCAATTCCGAGCTGGCACCTACCCCACCTGTACGGCGGATCTAGGAATTCAGGGGTGGACTAAACAATAAAACCCCTAAAATACAAACATTTTTATATGTATATGTTTTGTTTTCTAGAAAAAAACTTGGCTTACAATCGAGCTTGAGCAGAGCCAAGCTTGAACTTGTGAACTTTGAACTGAGCTGGGCTCGAGCTTGAGATCGAGGCTAACACAGTTACAGCGAGCAAAGCTTGAATAGCCAAGTATTCGGCTTGGCTCAACTCGAATCCACCCCTACTGCCATGGGACCTGCACTTGAACCTACATTTGATGAGGGTGAAGCCGACGAGTTGTCTAAATTGGGCATCTCATTCATTGTTTATTGGGGTTGTTGCTCTTGTTGGTTTCTTCTACTATTGAAGTGCACGCCGAGATGGCATATATGGTCACAATCTTAAGAGAGTTGGGCATGTGGTTGAATGTTTGTCAATCCGTTCAGATTCAGGGATGCAATTCCATTCTCTGATCGATGAACATAGTTGGCAACAGCTGCAGAGACGATTCCGTCAATTGATGTTGTCAAACCACAAAAGGTTTAAATCAATTTACATTAATGTTTCATTTTAAAAATTTGAAGGCTAACAATGGGTAAAATATTATTTTTCATCATTCCGTTAATGGACGTTAATGGCAAGGAAGATTTAGGCCATTTTTGGGAGTGCTTATTGAAAAAGTGCTTATTCGAATAAGCACTTATTTGCATTTGGCACCCAACTTTTTCAAGTGCGTTTGGTAGCATTTTTCTCCAATAAGCATTTGTAACTATTTTTGTCCCTCATTTTCTTTCAAATTTTACAAAACCGCGTTTATGAAATCATTTTTATGAAATTACTTTTATAAAATTCAACTAGGGATAATTTTGGAAGAAATATTGAATAAGTGCTTATTGTATAAGCACTAAAAAAGAATTGGAAATTTGGGCTTAAAAAATAAGCCATTATTTCGAGTTTTTCTCAAGCATCAATAAGTGCTTAGTGGTGTGGTCTCGACCCAAATAAGCACTTATTTTGATTAAGCACTTATTTTTAGGCACTCTCAAACATGACCTTAGTCAATTGTCAGAAAACTTAGGGGTACTCTAAGACAATATGTAAATAGTAAGGGTAGAGTTAGTCAATTAGCTAAACCATAAGGATAGTTTAAGAAATTTGGCCAAACTTACCTGATTTGCCAATCTAATATCCCAGTTTGATTTCAATTGATGAAGCTTCTAAATCTCTCAAATTGCTAACTTTAGACACTTAAGCAAGCCTCCTCTTATATTTTAGAATCAATTTTTAAATTTTKTATTTCAAGCATAGGAGGCCCATCTCTCCCATGTTCTTAATTGGGTGGTGGCTCCCCGATTTTTAGCAATGAAGTGAGACCTCAATTCTTTTGGATTTTTCATAATCACTCACATGTGATAATCTAGATGAAGAACCCACATCTTGTGTGGATGGGTTAGGAACTTGTTTGATTATATGAAGCAACTGGCCTCTACTTGCACCACCCCTCATTGGATAAGAACCCTACCTCTACTTATACCCCCATCCTGCTCCCCCCTTTTTAGACAATGAGTTGATTTAGACGAAGAACCCACTTCATGTTGTTATTGGGCTAAGAGCTAACCTAGAAGAATAACCCACATTCTATGTGCATTAATTGATAATATGATGAAGCTTAGTGCTTGGAGTTGCACCACCTTCCTTGGATCTAGTACCTTTTGTCCAACCATGTGGCCTAATGGAGAATGATCGGGTTCAAGCCCCTCCAACATACAATTAAGAAATAAAATGCTTAGTTGTAAGTTTCATTGATCAAGTTTATGAGAGTATAATTGCATTAATTGTACATAGGGGTGTTCATTATATGGTTCAAATCGTAAATCCAAACCGAATTTACAGTTTGGTTTGGTCTAAATTTATAATGGTTTGGTTCGATTCCACGATTTTAAAATATACGGTTTATGGTTTGGTTTATTAAATTTTATGAACCAAACCAAACGGCATTAAAATAAATATATATAATATGTATCAAAATTGTTAATAATATATAAATTAATTTTTAATTTTCCACTTCTTCTATTCTCTTTGATAACCCAGCCTTTTGCCCTTTTGGTTTTTAGGTTTTCTTCTCAGAGAAGAAAACACCTAATGATTGAACGATAGTCAAGACTCAATAGACAACCTCAGCCCTCCCTTCCTCTGTTCCTYGTACTTAGAGAACATTGACAATTTAGTGTTGTTGGCTTGCCACTGCCGCTGATTTGGTTCGGCTTGCCGCTTTCCGCTTCATCAGAGAACGTCGACAATTTATTCTTTGCGGTAAATACTCTCTTTTTCTCTCTGTTTCTTATTCTCATTATCTAATACAATGAAACCCTAACCATTCTCTCCAACCCACTATTTTCACCGATTCACCAATCACCACCGGTCATCTCTCTTATAACGAAACCCTCTTCCTCTGTTCATCTGAACCCTTCAGAAGTTGAGAGAACCTAATAAGCTCCTAATGGTTATAAAAAGGCATTTTTTTTTTATATTCCAAGCGCAATTTCTATAAACAGAACATTCATATTCTTCACAACCTTTATCCTTCTCAGCATTTCCATGACACATTGTGAGCAATGCAACACAAATCTYATACTTTTAAAACCTTAGTAGAGATATAAAGGTTCTCTAAATAAATCCTATTTTGCTTCAAATAGGTAATGTTAATTTTTCTTTTTCTTTTCCTCTTTTTCTAGGAGAGAACAATAAGTGTTGTGTAGTACCATGGGGTCCCTTGAAACTAACATATTGGTTTTTTCCCATCCCCGCAACCTTAAAGAAATAGAGTTTCAGTTGCAATTAATGGAATCCGTTTTTGTTTGATTGTGTATTGGCATCTCTCTCTCAATATACATACATACACACATACATACATACATATATATACATATATATCTTAACTAAATATTTTTTCCCTCTTATCTCCTCCTACATTTCTTCTTCTTATTCAAAAGGATAAAATAGAATTTTTAAATTAAATGACTTCACATGTGCATTTTCATTGATGGAGGGTTTGTTTAAGACTAGTATTTTTAGTTTTCATTGATTATTATTTTGTTAGCTTGCAAATGATTTGTAGGGACAATCGCTTTGACTTGCTTATTATGGACATGTTTTTTGCAATGACACACATTTTGTATACAACATCATATTGGGGTTCTTATACAATTAAAGTGCATAGAAAAAAAATACCAGTTTCTATGTGTGGGTCCACAAATTTGAAATGTGGATCCCACAAAAAAATGATGTGTAGGCCCCATTCATGAAAAAACACGCAGGACTCATATGGTATTATTCATAATTATGGCACATTAAGGATAAGTGTATGTGGGGACAATTGATGGCAATATAGGTGGAACCCATAAGCACCTGATGCACTACCATGTATGTGAATGGAACCCACCCCTGTTAGGTCAAGTATCAAATATGCACTGACAGACCCATGTCAGCAATATGCTTTTCTCGACACTGCCAAATGGTCTTTGAGCTATCGTGGATTATGGTCTTTTAACAAATATATGAATAATGACTACAACCAAATGATTTTGGGCTACAAAGATCTTTATGTAAAAGTTCACAATGTCTGCTCGTTGTTAGATATTTTGGAAGATCTTTCAAAAAATACATGCCAAACRACACCTAAGTGTTGTGTATTGGCACTACTCTCTTTCTCTTTCTTTCTCTCTCTCTATCTATCTCCCTCTTAATCGAATCAATATCAGTTGGTCATCGTTTTTTCCCTTCTTATCTCCACCCATTTTTTTCTTCTTCAAAAGCATAAAATAGGATTTTTAAAATTTTAAATGACTTCACATGTGACTTTTCATCGATGGAGGGTATGTTTAAGTCCATCAGGATTATTCCACAAGGTATATTTAAGTCTTTTTGAAAAATTCAGTGTACACTTAAGTCAATTTATGAAAAGTTAGAGTATATTTAAGACTTTTACCCTCACTTTTTTTTGGTAAAAACTAAGTTGTTATTATCATATCTAATTACAGATATCAAGCATAATCAGGTCTAATTACGTTAGGCCTGATTATTCCGATTAATGATTGGTTTGCCTCTAAGTTTTTGACTATTGAACCAATTAATATTTAGTTCGGGACTGATCCACCTTGTCCCAAATTCAGACCCATACACATATTTAATTAAGATGCATTTTGATGTGGACAATCTCTAAGGGTGCAGTCCAAGCTTAGACTAACCCAACCTGCATTATATGGTCTGGGCTTGTATCAAAAAGTTAGGGCTTTTTTTTATTTTTTTGGGCTGGTCCTGGTCTTTGGGTAGTTCAAACTTGTTTAATTCGTAAGTATACATGAATGTGTATATATATATATATATATATATATATATATATATATATATATATATATATATATATTAAACTATACATATACATATACATTTTGACACAGGCGCATGTGGCTGCGCCCAATGGCAGGTCGAGACGTGTTAGGTGGCAGTGTTAGAACAGACCCAATTAGGGCGTGCGAAAAAGAGCTCGACGTGCATTCCGGAACCAATGGCATAGCGTCACTTGGAGACCTTGGATAACCGTACTCCTTGCGTACAGACCGCATCCGGACCGTTCAAGCTCACCAACCTCCTAACAACCTAAAGTATAAATAGTAGGTAACCTCTAAAGGTAAAGGATTGGAACTTAGACTCTCTAACTAGCACTTGAGAGCTCTTGTGGCCATGTCTGAGTGCTTACACCTCAGACCTTGTCCACCTCATACCCTTCATACTAACTTGAACGTCGGAGTCTCCACCTCAAGCACCGACTTGAGGCCTCTGACGCCCTCCTTCATTCACTCCTTGCAGGACCGACCTACTAGTCCTCGACCACCTCGAACACCTCGATCACACCTCGGCTTAGGAGTGAATTGACAATATTGTCCTCAACCCATTCTGAGTATCAACAATTGGCGTTGTCTGTGGGAATGTCGCTAAGACCTCCCTCAACTAAACTCCTATAAACCAAAGAGAATGAACTCCTAAGACTAAGCTTTAGCCGACATGGCAAGAAACACCAGGAACACCCCAAACCTGGTCACGATGGACCAGTTTCAAGCGGTCCTCAAAGGGCTCAACAACCTCGCGCAAAGGCTAGACGAGGTGGGGGCACCCGGCAGGAGGTCGCCCTCAAGGCAGCCGCTCCGTCGGAAGCCTGGGGCACCATGGAAAATCTGTGTCTCTGGACCCCTTAGCCATCATCCCAGTTGGACCCAACAGGGCCAACCCCTCAAAGTCCGATAGCAGTCGGTGCGCTAGTTAGCCGCCAAGGACCTCACGACCCGCTAGCCGAAGAGGGGAAGAATTAGCACAATCTCGCGATCACTGCCGATATCTAGAACAACATCACCACCGCCGAAGAGTGAACTCCTGGGATGAAGGCAGACGGTCTGGCCATCATAGCCCCTTATTGAGGGCCAAGGGCCGATGCCGCGCCTCTCCCTCACGCGTCTCAAACCTCCAAGACCTCCTAAATGACAGGTAGGCCAGAAGGAACGGACATGGGACCGCATCAAAATTTTCGAGGGTACGGGCCAACCCCTATCAAGTCCGAGAGGACCAAGTCGGGGCCCAGGCCACACTCAACCAACGAATTGCTGACCTCTAAGCACAGCTTAGAGTTGTCAAGGACAAGTTCCGTCAAGTCAGAGAGAGCTGAGTAGAGGCCTTAGCCAGCTAAAGCCATATGTCCGAGAGGATGGATGCCCTGACATGCTAGACTTTCCAGACGACCTTCAAAGGGGCAGTCTGCCGATGGTTTTTTGGGCTCCCTCATTGCTTTGAGGATTTGTTGGAGCAATTCGCCAGCCTCTTCCTCACTCACTTCATCAGTAGCAAGCGATGCCAAAAGAGTGTCATTTCCTTGATGGCCATTCGACAGAAGCACGACAAGAGTCTGTGGTCCTACATACATTGACCACTTCAAGAAAGAGGAGCTCGAGGTCCGAGACCTTGACTCCGTAGTCTCCATGTACGCCGCC
>NW_010729161.1:343604-444868 GCF_000365185.1 Nelumbo nucifera
CAGTTAGGAAGGTTAAGTGAGCATATAAGCTTAATGGGCCTAAAGCCCATTTCGAATTGGACTTATTTAATAAGTTAAATATGGGCGAATTCTGAGATGGATCAGCAGATAGGATAGGGTCTTAACCCTATCAATCAGAGAGTCAAGATCTGAATATGATTCAAATCTAGAAACCTCCTAATGAGATTAGAGAAGGCTGATATAATCTGTAGATAAGATAAGGGTTTATCCTTATTACCTAAAGAGAGGTCTGATCCGGGTTACAAAAGCAGGAGGGGGCGGCAGCCTTAAGAAGACACATAATCGGATCCTCTTCAGAGCTGAAATAATAGAAGAAAGATTTCTGCAATCCCTGCAAAAGATCTTTTTTGCCGCCTCCTTCTTGCAGCCACCAGACATCGAGATCGATCTCCAGTTGTGGGAGAAGTCAAGATTCGATCTTCACATCAGTTCTTTGAGAAAGAATTGATAGGAAGCTGTGCTCACGTGCCATCATGCTGTTTCTTGCGAATGACAGAATTCTTGGAGAAGAATACTGCTGATTCTATTCCATCCTACACTACGCCATTTTCAGTGGGAGCAGTCTTTGGATCTTTTTTTTGGCGTGAACACATTCATTGAGAGATATTATTTCTCCATATTAGGTATAATCCTCTCCTACTCCTTTTGGTTCAGATCTGGTTTAGTTTATGGTTCAAGATTGATTTTTGAAAATATGATTTTCTAAATAGGGAATGCGATTCCCGGTTGAAGGGAGAGAATTTTTTTTTTGAAATTCGCCTCTTATTCTGCAAGGTTTGGGCGTCTATACGATGGATCCCTCATCCCTTCATCTCCCCCCAGCCCGACCTAAATGACCAACCCTCGGGAATGGAAATGAAGAAGAACTTGCTCTTCAAGTTTTGGGCGGATGAAGGGTTGTCTATGGGTTGGCCTCTCCATGGGTGGAAATAATACATGCCAGCCTYGGTATCTTGCGACCTCAACATGAATATAGCAAGAAATAACTTCGGCATGAGGTCCACATCCTGAAGCCGAGCCACCACTAGCTTGGCAATAATAGTCCTAAGGGCATTAGGGGCTAGCTGGCTAATGGTTACCCCATACCACATCAGCAGCTCGGAGACCAGAGGATGGAGGGGAAATCTGAGGCCGAACTCCAGGAAGTGCTGATAGATACATATTTCGCCCTCCTCTGGCGTCCTTGGCCGATCACCGGTGTTAGGAACCTTAATCTATAGGACTGGGGAATGTAATATCTTCTAGCCAATAGACCTGTTCGTGGACTAGACTCGGGCTTGGCTTTTGCCAAATTTTGAATGGGGCTCGGCCCGAAGCCCAAGCCTGACATAGTGTCAGCCAAGCCCAAAGCCCGGCTCGTGAACAGGTCTACTAGCCAAGGATTTCACATGTTTCAAGTCAAGAGTACTGTTGTACTCTGAATGTGGCAGATGACATATCATCACCCATTGGGTAGCATACTCAGCCACTATTCTCTTGCTGGGCTCAGGAACCTCTTCCCCCTCTACCACTTGGGGGGACCCCTCGGCCTCCCTCGACGTCGCAAATGCAGTGCTCTCACAAGGAACGTCATCGCCCCATTGGTCACACTCGGCACCTTCGGGGGTAGTCCTCTCCCTCAACACATCAACCTCACGCCTCAGAGCTAGGACCTCGGCTACCGAAGAGCTTTGGCCGGAACTGGCGTGCAAGGGGGTCCGATAAGAGCTTGCTCTCGAGAGGTATGATGAAGTGTTTACCTATGTGAGGACGAAGGTTGGGAAGTTCTAAGGAAAGCGAGTAAGTCGAGGGGTCTAGGAAGCAAAGGTCTCTTGAAGGCAAGGGCACTCGAAAGCAAGTGGCGAGAAAAAACGTGACTAAGGCCCCTATATAAAGGAAAATGGATGGCCCAGATGACACCCAATCCAACGACTGTGCAGCAACTGCCCATATGGTCTTATCCGCTGACCGACAAGCGTCGCTCGTCTGGGGAAGACGAAACGACACCGAGCGTACCGACCAGTTCTCTCACCGCAAGTCGCTGGTTCACCCAACCGTGCTAACCTAGTGAACGTATGACCTTGCTCGCCTCGATCCCGTCTCCCCTACAGGCACGACACCATAACCCGTCACGGACACGACCCTAATTCGTCAGTTCGAAGACCCGTGTCACGCACGACTCAGATCTGGCACCAAGACCCGTTTCCTCAACGGATCGCGGGCTGATGACGGCGAGTTCCACCCCGTAGGCAGTTAAGTCACCAACTTGAGCACCCAAGTGCCCTGCCCTCGGCTCCCACGGCCGAAGCCGAGGCCTCCACGGACTTGCGTCTACACCAGCACGGAAACAGGGTAGGGGGTAAGGTTTCCTCTCGTCCACCTACAGCAATGGCCTCGAAGTCGAGGCCAAAGCCTCCCAACAGAAGGAGCCTTTATAACATCCCTTAGAGAAGGGAAGGAAGATCAAGCCGATGCCACCGCAAGCCACGTCATTCTCCTCCTCGACAAACTAAGGTCGAGGCCCTTACCCAAAAGGACCAACGACGCATCCCACCGCACAATTGGCACACTCCCTTTGGCCAAAGCCGAGGCCCTCAGCTCAGAAATCCACCACGGCCTCAAGAGTGGGGGGCAAATGATGCAGGCGCGTGTGGCAGGGTGACACATGTTAGGCGGTAGCGTTAGAATGGACCCAATCAGGGCACGCACAGAACAAAGCTCGGCGTGCATTGTAGAACCAATAGCGCAACATCATTTGGCGACCTCGGATAACCACGCTCCTTTTGTAGGGACCGCATCCGGACCGTCCGAGCTCACCAACCTCCTGGATGGCTCAAGTATAAATAGAAGGTAACTCTCTCTAGGTAAAGGATTGGAGCTTGGATTCTCTTCCTAGCACTTATGAACTCTTTGGCCTCATTTGAGTACTAACACCTCAGAACTCGTCCACCTCATACCCTTCATACTGATGCCCTCCTTCATTCACTCATTGTAAGACAGACCTACTAGTCCTCGGCCACCTCAGACCTCAGACACCTCGGTCACACCTCTGATTAGGAGCGAATTGACTTGTCCTCGATCCATTCCGAGCAATAGCATCAACACATTTATATTCCATTTTAGTGTGGACTGATTGACCAACCTGAACCCGGCACCAAGTCCAAGCCCAATCAGACAGTTCAGACTTGAACTCGAACTCCAGCCCGGCTCAAACTTTACTCCCAATTCTTAAGATTGGGCCCGTTGAACTTAATCCCGACCCAGCCCGCCCAATTTGTGTCCGTAAGAAATTAATAATCTCCTTTGGGGGCCCATTTTGAGGATTTTGCGCTATTGCCTATTAGTCTTCAGAATTCAGAAACTCAGAATCGCAGTTCAATGCATCACAGATTCACAGTCAACAAACTGCACACGTCAATAATCAGACCTGCTGAGTCCCTGACATGTCCCACCAACAGTTTGGCTAGTCCGTGATTTTCTCCAACCCTTTCCAAACTGCGCCCTCCCGCTCTATTCATACAATTTTTATTCACGGTTCAGCTCCTGTGCAGCTCTACTCCTGCGCCAAATTTCCATCGTCCATGGGTCGTGCAATTCAAGTCTGAAACGTAAGGCTGTGTTTGGTTCGAAGGAAAAGCCGAAAAGGTTGAGATTGAAGGAAAAACTACAAGAAAAGGTTATGAATATATCACCATGGGCCCACAAGCCACAAATCCATCGTCTGATGACACTGGATGATTGGGCCCAAGGAATGGCGTGTCCATTTGGTCTACCCTCAAAGGCATCTCTCCAAACAAACCAACAATAACTTCTCAAAGCCACAAAGCATCGTCACATTCCAAAAATTCCAGGTTTGGCCAACTGGCAATATTGCGAAAAAGGAATCGTAAAGTAGGCTTTACTTTGGGGTTGGGGTGGTAACTGGTACCCCACTACAACCATTGGATCTTTGGCACCTTTCACATAGATGTGAATTGAAGTGGGGCCTACAACAGGATCTTTTTTCGGCCGGTGGGGTCCATTGGCATTTACTCCCTATCACCAATTCAAACTTATCTATGGCATTTTGAACAATTCGGTGGTTTCTAGTCTATTATTATCCCATAAAAGGTATATTAAATTGATGGTCATGATCAACTCATTGTCCTCATCTAGGGATTCCCATGTCAACTGTTTTGGTGGGAAAATGAAAAACTGATTTTTCTTATTTGTCATAAAATTTGAATTAAGGGTAATTTGGTCCACCAGAAAGATATTCAGGGCTCCATGCGACTCGTCGATCGAGAATTCAGCTCTTGTCTGTACACAAATTAACAATTTCTGTTCCTCACAAATGAGCGCTTCAAATGCACATCCACCGTGCATCGGGAACATCTCTAGTGAATAAATAACAAATAAATACGGGAAATGTTCTCAATGCATTATAGGATGTGCGTGTGAGGCGCCAGGTGTGAGGATCAGAATCGATCTCCCTTTTCCTCGCCTTTAGCTTCTCTCACTCTTCTTGAAGTTCCTTCTCCTCTTCTACTTTACTATTCTCCGCCTCCTAAGAGTTGTGACCTGTGAGAGAGCAGGCGAAGCAAGCAAAACCAGTAAAACCCAGAACCTCAAACCCTTGAAAACCCCATTCAAATGCCGAAACAGACAAATCCATTTCCCTTCTTCAGCTTCTTCTTCTTGGTTCTGACGTCGCATGTGGCTGTTGTTACCTCCAAATCAACAATCGAGCCATGCTCCAACTCGAATTCCTGCAATGCCCTCGTGGGGTACACCCTCTACACTGACCTCAAGGTCTCCGAGGTCGCCACTCTTTTCCAGGTCGACCCAATCGCTCTCCTGCTCGCCAATGCCATCGACATCTCCTACCCCGACGTCGAGAACCACATTCTTCCGGCTCGGCTCTTCCTCAAAGTGCCGGTGATTTGCTCTTGCGTCGATGGTATCCGCAAATCCGTGGCAACCCGTTACAAGACTCGGCCTTCCGACACCCTTGCCAACATTGCTGACAACATCTACTCTGGCCTCGTCTCTGCCGATCAGCTCAGAGATGCTAATTCGATAGCCGATCCGTCGGTGCTTGATGTTGGACTATCTCTTGCTGTTCCCCTTCCTTGTACTTGCTTCAATGGGACGGATAACTCTCTTCCTGCGGTTTTTCTTTCTTACGTTGTGGGGCCTCTGGATACATTGGCGGGAATAGCTGCAAGTTATTCGACGACGATAACGGATATCATGAATGTGAATGCTATGGGCAATCCATCAATAAAAGCTGGTGATATTATTTCCGTTCCATTGCCCGGTAACTTCATATTTTCCTTTTTCACAGTTTTAATGGTGCTCACAAGTTGGTTCTTTTGAAACCGTCTCACATAAAGCTATGCCTTTTTAGTGTGTTTCTTCTTAATGGGTTTTGCTTAAAAGCATTGCAACAGTCGTAGTTAACCACTTATGAAGTAAATGTGTGTTTTTCTGTGTTTCCTTGTTTTGGATGTCTGAGTGTTGATTAACAGGAGAAAATGTTGGTTTATGACTAATTTTGTTTGTGTAATTGGTATTTTTCTAATTTGTGGATAAGTTTATTTACAGATGGGTCTTTGGCCTCCCTGTTTCCTGTGTTTCTTCTATTGCAGCATGTGCTTCCAATTTCCCAAGATATTCGGCGGATTTTGGGTTGATTGTTCCAAATGGGAGTTATGCCATCACTGCAAGTCACTGCGTACAATGCAGTTGTGGGCCAGGGAATCTCAAGTAATCCAACAATTTTATACATTCTGATAGTGTTCTTGTATTCTCAGTTGTTCATATGATATATATTTTATATTTATTAAAAAACGGTAGTCTGTAATTCTGTATGTTAATCTGTTTGGCTGTGGGTTTCCTTCAGTTTATACTGCACACCGGCTTCTTTGGCGGTTTCTTGTTCGAGCATGCAATGCAGAAACAGTAACCTCATGCTCGGGAACGTGACCGTGCAGTCCAGCAGTGCAGGTTGCAATGTTACTTCTTGTAGTTATGGTGGTTTTGTAAATGGCACCATTGTCACAACGTAAGCTTGCTATGGGCTCATGCTGTTTTCTCTTCTGCTTTCTCCTTTTGACCGAATGCCCCCTTCTATTTATAGATGCGATTTTTTTTTTCCATATAAGGTGGAGTTATGTTGGTTGTTGAATGATTCAGTTCTATCTTTTTTTACTTTTGCAGGTTGTCAGTGTCTCTTCAACCTCGATGCCCAGGTGGATGTTGATCTCTTGATTGAAATGATTGCTTTGTTTATTTGTAATTATGGATGCTTTGTTTTTTTATACTTGATTTCTATGAATTATGCAGGGGTTCATCAATTTCCTCCACTGGTAGCTCCACCTACCTCTGCGATTGGTGGTTCCTTATTTGCTCCAGCATCTGCACCTGCACCTACTGAAGCAGGTGGTGTGGGGCCAACTACACCTAAGACTTCTGTGCTACCAGGAGTTAGCTCCCTTCCTGGCTTTCCTCCAGCAAATGCCCCTGCTGGAAGTACTTCAGATGCACCTCTGTTGATAAGACCATTATCAAGTTTTACTACATCAACTGTTCTATATATATTAATGAGCCTGATTTTGTTGGTTGTCTTGTAATTTGTGCCCTCATCAGCTGGCTACTGGCACATGGGTTTTGTTCCAGCCTCAGTTGCTTTGTTTTTAGCCAGGTCGACTGTTGTATTTTACTGTTCAATTTTTGCCTTGATAGACTGATTTCTGGACGTTTGAACAGGAATTTTGTAGTTATTTTCCTTGATATTTTATCAAATTTGGGCATTTTCCAATATGTAATTTATTTTCATGAATCATTCAGAGTTTCAAAGCAGTCTTCATTCTATTCCCTTGAGAAACTTGTGTGGTTGCAGGTATTACATCCAACATTCTCTTTTATTATTGCTTCCTTCTTAGTTATGTTTCCTGTGGGCTGTGTTTTTATATCATCCCCTTTTGTCCATTAGAATTTTTTTTTGATTGATAACGATAAAAATTTTATTAAGAATTATAAAGAATGAAAGTGTGCATAGACAAAGTATTCTGTGCCTGAACTGCCCTGTATATGAATTTTACATTAAGTTCCCCATTTGAACCTCCCTCCCCCAAATAGATGATCCCTTAGAGCTCTTTGCCTGGACAAAGCATCAGCCAAGCCATTGGCATTTGGCACTTCTAGCTTTCGAACTAAATGTTGCATTTAGTTCAGTCACCAGTTTTCTAATTTTTTTTAATGAGCAACAAAGAGAATAATTCTATTAATAAAACCGAATATTACATCTTATGGTTACAAAGCTGAGAGCACAGCTATGCTGTCAGCTGTCCCCCTTCCCAAAATAAAGAATTTCTATTCACCCCTTGTTTCCTCTAACTTCCCTTAACAAATACCTGTATCTCCATGTTCCTACTTGCTGTTGTTGTTAGAAAACTAACCAACCATGACTTTAGAATCTCCTTGCATCACCATGCTTTTTATAATTGTGATTTGCCCCATCCTTAACCCTTGTAAAACTGCAACAGTTCTGCCCTTGTAGCATCCCCATATCCAATAAGGACCAAGTGAAGAGCCATTATGGTGCCATTCTAGCTTCTAATGACTCCCCAATTCCTGAAATTCCTGGATTGCCAAGGGTACATCCATCAAGATTCTTCTTGATGAGAGGGTGTGGAGGAATCCAATGGATTTTTTGTTATGTTTAATTAGCAATTTAGTATTAGAGGCTTCTCAATATAACCAATGCATGAGATTTATATATATATTTCCCATCATATGTTATCCCAAGACAGAGGGCTCCCTTAAAACCAGGTAGGCCCGCTTGCGCTTCCTTCGCCTTGAATCTCTCAACCGCCGCAATGGCAGCTCTCCTTTCAGCAGCCTCGTCAGGATCCTCGGCAGGGCCACCCTCTTTCCCTTGCCCAGATCAGAAACGGTCACATCGGTCACAATCGATCCCTTTCTTCCCAAAAGGAGAAATGGTGCCTTCAGCCTACTTACTAAGCTGACAGTTATTCAGTGTTTCTCTCTTATCTTTGGGGTTGGTTATTTAATTATAATCCTGAGCACCCTTCCTATTGGTAGCACAGCTTATTTACAATAATTTCATATAAGAGTTTGCCTGTCCCTACGCTCTTTTTCTTTGATGTACTAGTTATCAAACAGAAATAACCTTACAATTTACAATATGATTCGATTCATCCCTATGATTTATGATACAATTATGACTTTTAAAACATTCGTAACTTCATGCAAACCAAGTTTTGTTTGTGGTAGCATGAAGGTCACTTCAGGTAATCAGGTTGTTGCCAAATACTGATGGGTTGCATGCCTAATGCACTCAAAGCATAATGACACTGAACAGAGTGACTTTTGAGTAATATGCTTGAATCAATATATCTTGATGGCATGTGRTAGTATTTATTGTGGCTTCTCCATCATAGAAAGGGAACAATGAGGGTATACCATTGTTGATCATAGCGACTGCTAAAGCTCAAGGTGATTCTTGTAGGGTTTGCAAGTCTGTACACTTGTGGCAGTGCATTCTTGATTCCTTTGGTTTTAGAGACATATGGTTATACATTTAATTTCTGATAGCAAGCGAGAGCGTTCATGGTGGCTCTTCATCTAGGGAAGTTTAGAAGTTCTTTTTTTTTTTTTTTTGGAATTTGGTGATGCACCCGAATCCTCCATAGGGGCCATTTGAGTAGTGCAGCACCACAAATAACCCCCCTCCCCAAATTTTGGTGGTAGCAGGATTCCAATTCTGGTCTCTGCTGGAACAATCCAGCTAACGTATCAACTGAGGCATTTAAAAGGTTGATCATGGCCTATATTATTGGTCATATTGAGTATGTCAAGTTCCTATTGGAAGTTTGATGGTATGGGATGATTGTATTAACCATTTCCCTTTTTTCACCATATTTTGTTTACTCTGATTTTCTCCAATCTTGTGTTCTATCTTTTGGGATTCTCAGTATTTTTAGTCTATCAGTCATGTTGTCTATATCTGTGGTTCTTATGGCATTCAATCTTCAATGTCCTGATACATGTAGTTTTGTCAAGGTTTGCTGGTTAAAATTCTACATAGTACATACTATTTATATTGCTTCTGACCAATTTTGGTTGAATATCCATATAACACTGTCCAACGTAATTTTCTTATTTAGCGTGCCAATCTGATCTCAGTTCATCAGATATTTAAATTGAGCTCCAATTTTTGACCACTCTTATATCATTGTGACTTGATATGTATTTTAGACATGTGATGATAGAAACCAAGCTTGCCAAGTTCTCTAGACGTCTAGTTAAAGCTGAAGAAGGAACTTGCTTTCCCCTTCCACTCAGACTCTTTATCTTTAACTTTGATCCCTTCTCTCTATCAACAACATCCTCATGTATGTACTGTTCCATTTGTGCAGATCTTTTTGTTTTAGCAATTTGCTTTTAGCAAGTKTACACATATCCCTTCGTAAAAGTTGGGCTCTGATAAAGTTATCATATGGTGTGGTCGTCAACAGTTGGTTATTTGTTTTTTGAACCTTGGCATTGGGTGGTTGAAGGATTCTTGTCTTTTTGCTTCAAGATGTTTTACATCTTTGTTGTGGCCTGAATGTAAAGTTTCTTTTTCTGCCAAGAGTGGGTAATGCTGCAGCCCAAGCTGCTGCAAGTGGCATTTATGTGGAGGGAGTGCTTCTTTACTCCTCCAAGCTTGGCTGTTGGAGATCAGTCTGCAAGACTGGTTAACTTGTCTTTTGGTGTTAGAGCTTTTTATGGTATTGGTCTTTGTAGGCTCAGATAGTTGTAGGTGTGTCATTATTGTGGTTGTATTGGTTTATCTCTTGTGTTTTCTGTTTGTTCTGTTGTTTTAATGAAATCTCTCTCTCTCTCTCTCTCACTCACTCTCTCTCTCTCTCTCTCTCTCTATGATAAAAGGGCCACAATTGTAGGTTCAGTTGTACAACTTGCTTGTGTGCGGACTCTAGAGTAGATTTGGTGGTAACTCCAAAAGTAGAATGATCATACAGCTTTTGTTAAAGTTAGCAACTTAACATCCCCTGTTGCCTCAACTTTTACTACCTAGGGATATACGTGAACTTGTTTTTCTTTTTGGTAATAACGTGAACTTGTTGAGTTCTAGCTATATTGTGAATTGAGTTGTTATTTATATATTCTTCTTATGGGAGTGAATATCAGTACAGTTTTGAACAAGACAGGTTAGAATGCTGTATATTTTATTTGTTTCTTCTTTCCCCTAGTGTTCTAGTTATATGATTTTATCATTATCTGCAAGCTGCTGTTTCTAGAGCTAGACATGAGGTAAGGAGTTAAGGACAAGTTTGGTGGCACCGTAAACCTGGGACTGAGGTAAGATAGTGTCCATGTTCTTTTTAAACCTGAGCTTTTGGGTCTAGCGGAATTGATGTCAGGGAGGTAATCTGGTATAAGGTTGGTGGCTTTGTTTATAGAAGATTTTTTTTTTTTTTTGAAGGATCCATAATAGTGTGTGAATTGGGCAAAAATTGGAATCATTTATGAACGATGAAGATGGAGTATGCAAAAGTAAGCTTCTGCAGCTTTACTTTCGAATGGTATTCTTTAGTGGTGTTTGCCCAAAGATTATTTCTTTTAAATGTAATGCAGGAACCAGCAGTACCAAGTTACCAATCCACCTGGTTGTGCAAGGTTTTTTGGATAATTGTGTAGTTAGAAACAACAAACATAATTAAATTTCCAAATTCGGACGGGGTATTGTCTATATATTCTTAAAATCCCACTGAATCCGTTTCTATCATTTGCGGAAGCTACGGGTATATTTGATGAACATTGCCAATTGAACCAGACCTTGCCAGAGATCCTCAGCTGCCATCCTGTTTTGTCTTAGGGTCATTTTCTTCTGTTGTACTCAATTTCTCAAGTCATCTCTCGTTAGTGCCGACTTCTTTCTTGGCTTGTAATGCTTCGGAGAAAATTAAAAGACCTTGGCAAGCGTTTATGAAAGCTCTTTTTCTTAAGAGAGAGAGAGAGAGGAAATCAAAAATCTAACCAGGTGTCCAGGCCAGGCGTATATCAACTTTTAAGCCTTTTACGGCCAATGGTTTAATGCCGCTTGGGAGGGATTAATTGCAGTGGCTTCTGGCTTTCCCAGGTGGGCCTCACATCGACAGCCTATAAGCTATGTTGGTGAAAATCCGGGAACCCAAATCATCTGCTATCTACTCATGTCAGTTGTTTGAAGGGCTGTCCGTTTTAGTCTCTTTGTTTAGCTTTCGAGAGTGCTTCAAAGCAGTTGAATCAGCAGTCAGCTTAGCCGAATCTTCAGCTCAGCACTCCCAAGCATTTGCTGGCTTTCTGGGGTAGGCCTAAGTAACATGGACAGTCTATAAACTATGGTGAAAAATCTGGAGAGCCTAACTGACCAAATTAAGTCATTTGAAGAGGCAAGTACTGTCAGCATCAGCTTTTTTTAAATAGTTTATCCAGAGTTCTTCAAAGCGGCTTAACGAGCTTAGCTGAATCTTTAGCTCACCCCTTTGGGTTTCCTTTTGTTAGGGCTATTTACGGGTCGGGTTGGGTTGGTTTATTGGCGTTTTTTCAACCAACCCGACCTGGTCGGTTTACCTAGAAATAAAATTGAAACTGACTCAGTACTAAGTAAAACCAATCTGGTCGGTTTGAATCGGTTTGGGTTGGTTTTGTGAATGGTTCTCTCGCTGTAAACGGTAAAGGAGATTCAAGTCTAAAAAAGTAAAGTCTGGATGCTTGAAAATTAAAAATGATTTGATGGATTAAAAATGATATTTTATATATCARAAATTTTATATATAATATGTATATTTCTGAAGTAAAGCTGATATATATAACTGAAATATATCATATATATATATATATAATATCTGAAATATATTATATATAATATATATCTAAATCAGTTTGGGTCGGTTTGGTTTCGGTTTTCACACAGTGAAAACCGAAACCGAATCGAACCATCGGTTTATGTTTTTTTGTAACCTAAAACCGATCGATGCCGAAGAAAAACCGGCCAAATCGGATTGGATCGGACATGATTAATCGATTTGGTTGGTTTGGGTCTTGTTATGAACAGCCCCACCCTTTGTACTGCATGGACGGTGTTAACTCATTTTGAGGTTGCATCACATATCCCACTCGCAAGAAATTCATTCTATATCACATATTTTCTTTCACTTCATTTTGGTTGTTCTCTAGTTTCATAGTTTCTATTATGATACCGAAAAAAATTGTAAATTGTAATCAATCATCTAAGCGACTAGTATCATAAATGTGGTAGCTTGAATTTATGAAAATTCATGGGGTTTTGATTGGTCAAAATTTTATAATGTCTTTCTGGTATCATAAGTTTTGTTAATAAAAGTTATGGGTAGGCCTATCAATGGTTCGGATTGGACCCCATAATGATCCGATCCAAAATGTTCCAATCCAAGATGGGTGTTTATCCAAATGATTATAATCCAACTGATCTAATAATAAGTAGTAGTACCTTTTGGTTTGAACCCAATCCAATTTAATAAGTAGTACTTGACACCCGAATCTAATTTAATTAATCCAATGACGATCCTAGTTATGGTCTTTTGGCTTTGGTATAGTCTGACAGAATCGTATTCTAAAGTTGATGACCGCTAGATGCTGTTGTCTGTGCCTTTTTCCTTTAAAATAAACTGTTCCTATATTCTTAGAGAAGTATTTTGGAGCTGAATATATTTCTATTCAGAAATAACTAGCAAATTACAATACTTCTTCCCTGCTCATCTTCTATTTGATGATATGTAATCGTTTCTCTTTGAGAAAAAGTAAAATATACTGTATTGATTGTACTTGGGCTGTAACTTTCATCATAATAACCTAAGCCATGTCCCAATAATTTGATATGTGAATATTACTCAATCTAAATGGAAACTTTTATGAAATGGTTGTAAAGTGGATAATCTGTTACATGAAACAATGTTGGGGAGTCAAGAAGCAATGTATCTAAGATCTGAGTGTGAAACACATATACTGATGAGGATAGATGGAGAAAGTAGAAATGATGGAGTGAGAAATGAACATACTTGAACAAACTTACGGTTTCAGCCTGGGTCTGAATCCAACATATGTATGTTATTTTATGGGAAAAATGTATACCAAAAAATATTCATGGGAAAAATCTATTCTGCTAGAAAGACATGATAGTAGAAGGGCTTTGACCAATCAAAACCCCATGTGAATTTGATACCTATCCCTGGCCTGGCCTCAGCTCGGGTCATGATCACCCACCCCTACTTATAAATAGTTCGAATAAGTGATAAAATCGAGATAGGATTAGCTGAACACCTGTCAGCTGGCTGTGAAACCAATAATAACATCACACCAAGTGATAAAATCSAGATAGGATTAGCTGAACACCTATCAGCAGGCTGTGAAACTAATATGAGGCCCATAATCATTCAACCTCTTAATATGGGCCCCATGTATTTTATCACTGGTGTGGAGTGTTATCATTGGTTCCGCAGCCTGCTATACAGTTAAATCGTTCAACTAATCGAAGGGAGAATATGCCAATATGGCTAAGTATGGCGCTAATGTTGAAATTTGACAAAGAAAAATGGAAGGAAAACAAAGCGATCACCTTGCGAGTTTAAGCATAAGAGTTTAGAGAGAGAACATCATCCGGCTCCATTTGTCAGCTTSTCTCATCTCCTTTACTGTACTTTAGTTGGTTAATCCCATCGTAATCCTACCAAACAATGGGTTGGTCGATGGTCCTCATCCTGCTCTAAATTTTGGTTTATTCTGACTGGGCAAAGCTTCTGAGACAAACAATCCAATCACTGCTTGATCGTTAAACAGCCCGAGTCATGCCAGCCCTAACACGACACAAAACATGATAAAGCATTTCGGTGGGTGATGGATTTGATAGTAAGGAGTTGAGGGGGGAAGGATGAAACTGGTTGGTTTCTGGCCAGATGAGTTCTTCCCAGGGTCCTGCTTACAGCCTTTCACCAATTTGGACCCATACAAGTCTTCGCCCATAAAGGTCGAGCTGAGCTATCCATGATCTGTAATCCCACAGATTGGCCTATTTCTCTTAGTTCATGGTTAGATCTATTCATGGTTGGGTGGTCTGATGGGCTGGCCCAGCCCGGTCCATTTTTTATTGGGGTTGGACAAAATTTTAGGCCCGTAGGCGCAGTCTCTAAGCACTGGGCCCAATTATTTTTCAGGCCAGATCCAGGTTTTCTTAAATAAGCCTGGTCCAATGATATTACATATATTTTTAATTATTACCAAAGTACCAATTTACAATTTAGAAAATATGAATTAGTTTATTGATTTATTAAATTATTTTCAAATTAATATAATAGGTAGGTGTTTTCATGTTGACACTGGGCTCTAGACTTGGACTCAGACTCGGGCCTACATATTTTCTGTTAATAAAGAAGCAAAGTCTGGCCGACCTGAAACCGACCCAGCCTGACCCATGAACAGTTTTGTTCACGAACCCTATTAATCTGTTGCAAAATCTATGTGGTAATGACATTTCATTGGACAACTTTACATATCCATTATCCACCAAGAACTTTGAGGAGATGGTGTTAAATGACGAATTATTTTAAATTGCTTTATGTGTGAAGCAATTTGGACAGCAAGAGTGTCAAAAGCAAGGGAAAACAATTGCCTTTCTTTTTGAGAAACTGAGTGGTTGCAAATTCTTTTGCTCCAAGCATGATTGTTAACTGGTCTAGACATTGAGACATTGGTGGGCACCATGTAATCCTCTGAGGATTTTTGATGTTCAGGTACAGAGTACAGACTCAAGCCCACATGCTTAACAGGAGGAACCATTTATTTATGATTCTATTGGTGAACATTGTTGGGTTTTAGGAAAGCAAGTGACTGCACCGAGGATGGAGACTTAAGAGAAATTTATGTTGAATACGTCTTTCATATAATGCAATATAATGCTCTCCTTTTGATGGCTATTTCTGAGAAAATGACTTCATTCCCAAAGACAAGTATTAGTGAGTTTGGAAACTGAAAACCAGGAACCCAGAGGGCTATGATATCTTGGTTGAAACATTCTCTCTCTCTCTCTCTCTCTGGCTTCTGAAACATGAACATTCTCTTGAAAGACCCATTTCATTGTTCTGCAGATGTCAACTTGCAAAGGTCAAAAAAAGTAGCCTAGGCTTTTATACGCCACTAGCAATTCAGAAATTCCTTGTGAATATCTAAGCACATGGGTTTCCCACTCGAGCATCTCAGAGTGCAAAAAAGACGTTTTGTTCTTTTTTGTGTGTGTGGATTGATTTTCAACATATCCCACTTCTCTCTTGTTCAAAGATCTCAGATGCTTTCTTCACAAAAGCTGGCTACCCAATTACGTAGAATGCAAAAAATCTGTTCATGAAACAAAAATGTCAAGCTTGGTCAACCAAAAGAGGGCCATTCTCGATTGAAGATTATCCTGGGAGTCAAACCCATGTAACCCATTGAACTAGTCTATTTGCTTGTTTATGGTAAATTGTGTGAAGAAGTTGAAGATCATGCCTTGAGCATTTGAAGTAGGGATGCATTTGGAGCCCTAATGGGAATTCACATAACATTCAAATATCCAATCATCTTTATTTCAAATAACCCTGATAGATTCAATATAATATAGGGTTGTCATCTAAAACTCCTTTTAACTTTTACCCATTTCTCTCAAACTTTATGGTGACTTTTCAGAACCTCCTGAGACCCTCCCTCTCAGAGAATTTTAATAACCTAGGGAATTAATTATTTTAATAACCAAATTAACCCTGTTCCTTTGTTAAATGATTGTTTTAAAAGAAAATACGTAAAAAAGACAAAAAAAAAGACTTCTTTTGCCCTCCAACCCAAAGGTCCCAAGCCTATTTTTATGAAGAGAGTTTCATGGCAAACTCAAATGGAGGGATATATAGTTCAAGTAATAACCCTATAATTAAACTAATAGTGATAGATGTTTACTTGCTGCAATGACATGAATGGCCTCGATTTCCCTCTTCAAATTTTCTATTTGCACAATGGGACCCTCCTACATGAATGTGTTCATAGATGACAAGTGATTCCAAAGCAACTCTGAAAATCCTATGGTCTACTTTGTCTTGCTCATGGAAAAGCAATTTAATTTTGTTTTTCAGGGTTAAATATAACATAAGTTTACATCTAGTTGCTTTGTTATACTTGTATACATAATCTAGACCTTTCAATCCATGGTCCTATCATCAAAGAGAGCCGTCTGAACCTGGGATTTTAAATCCAATAACAAATTCAATACTTGGGCTTGTTTGGACTTGGCTTCCTGGAAGGTTTTCTGTGTGATGATATCCAATTAATTTATACTGAGGAAATATACTGGTAGGTGGTTCTACCGTTCTAAATGTGAAATAAAAGAAAGTTTAGGGAAATGCTCCATTTACTTTAATAAGGTCAAACAAGGCAAACACATTAATGGTCCACTCATAATGCCTGGTCTATATGCAATTTTCAGTGCAATTTCATTTGCTGGTGCAAAAGTATAGATTCTGAATTTCTGATTTAATTTTGTCACAACCTTTACTACCTTAGTTTGATTGTTCGCAAAGCAGATGAAGTAAAATTTTGGTTTAAGAGTTTCAGCAGAGGACAAATCTTTGGCATCTAAACCGAACCCATGGGCAGCACATATAGTGAGCCCACCCTTTGTATTTAAAATAATAAGCAAGACAAGGATTTTCCTCTGTTGCTTCCGCTGTGTTTTAATCAGAGAATTGATAAACCTTTTTCTTTCACTAGGAAACTGTTTTGAAATTGACTGCTTTTTCATAAATAAATGTGTGTGTGTGTGTTTTACTTCAAAACTTTACTACATCAATTTGTCTGTAACTGTTTTTGGTATTACATATTACACATTACAAGGTGATTTAGGGGTGGGGACAGAGCAGGTTGAAGGTGTACTGACCTTACATGGAGAGCCGGCAGTTAGGTGGGTTTGATCCTATGCCTATATGCTCATTCGGAGGGAAGCCATGTGACTATTTCAGCTATTGATTTATAGCTCCAACCCAAGAATGAGATTATGGTATAATACACAATTTGCTGCAGATGAAGCTAACCGAGGTTGTGTTTGGTACCATTGCTGTTTTTATCTCAAACGTTTTGGTTTAATCAGTACAAATTGCTGTTTTTACCTGAAACATCAAACTATAAAGGTCAATGATCAGCCCCATAAATGCATTTTTCTAGTTGAAGTGACTCTCATATGTGATACGACAGTACATATTTTTCACCAATTTGTATTTGATCAACCCAAAACGTTTCAGGTAGTAACAGCAATGGTACAAAGCTGTAGCACAACCCAAATCTTGGATCCAGTTTAATTCTTTTTGTCATGATGATCAAGGAAGAAATTATTATACTCGTTTATTACATGCACCAAGTTCACAAATGTGAATAGTTGACATTAGGAATCCAGTGATTTGATCTTCGAAATGAGTCAATGTCATCAATGGAATGGATTCATGCAGAATCAAAACCAAATAATTGGAATCAGTAGCCAGTATACGAATCATGAACTAAGAACGAATCAAATCTGTTGGACAACAAATAAGAAATGCTGATATCTCACATTTGATTCCCTTTAAATGCTTGGCTTTGCTTGATGTTGAAATTTCCTTCACTTTCGGCTTCCTTTCATGAAGTGTGCTTCGCATTTAGAATAAGAAAATGAGAAAGAACACTTGCTAGCTACCTTTCGTCAAAAGTTAAAACTCTTTCAGGTATCAAGTATCAACCCCTCTAATGAAATTGATCAAAGAGATATTGAACCCAACCACAGTGTTGTTGCTTCCTTTGAATTGTTTTGGTTTGAAAGAGGGGATTCCTCATCAAAATACCAGCTTGAGTTGGGGCTTGAATGGATTTGGTTCATTTAGATTTCTCACAAACTGGGATTTTCATTGTCTGCTTGTTCTAATTCTGTTTTCCATGAATTGATCAATTTCTTAAACTTTTGACAGGGAGTATGTTGTGAGGAGCAAAAGCCAAAAAGGCAAGGACAAGATGATCCAAATCTGGAAGTGGGTGTTGGCAAAAGTGAAGTCTTACCCATTGGAAATATTACTAAAATATGGTCATGAGCTCATGGCATACCTCACACTGAACTCCATTTCCATCAATTCATCAGCACTTTTTGTCAAAAACAGCAGCAGCACATCCTCATAACAGTAACCCATGTCGACAGAACAACAATTCCAAAACAGTATACCCATGAAGAAATTGGAAAGGGAAAGAAAAGCCATACAAGACTAAACAAAACCATTAATTCAAAGATGGCAATTAGGTAGAGCAAACTTCCTTCACCACCCAGTTTGCAGGGAGATTGAATATTTCTTATGACTTATTTCAATCTTAGAGGAAAACCCATTAATAATTAAGAGGCCAATTAGACAAAGCTAACTTCATTCATCATCCAAAAAAAGAGGTTGATGGAAGTTTACTTTTCATTACAACTACAAAATTAGCTGCAAAAGGAAAGAAAGAAAAAAAAAAAAGGCTAACTGGGGTGGAGCAAAACAAATTCACAAAGCTCCCTCTGTCATTCCTTTTCTTCTATCAGTCAACTGGAGCAACCGAGAGGCTAGCTCCATGGATTGACCCTGTTCTTCAACAAGCGTGGAAGGAAAAAGAGCCACTGTGGTGGTGGTGATAATTGCTCTCCCTCTCAATTCTCCACCGGAGATGGAGAAAGTCATCGACGGAACAAGGTAGCCTCAGCGGGCCGGTCGAATGGTACCCATAAACCTCCTGTGCCTTCTCGAGCAGCCGCTTGAAGAGGGGGTGATAGAGATATGATATGGGTATCACAAATCTCTGCAACTCACCTTCTTCATCTTCCAGCCCAACTGTCACAGCCAGCCACCCCTTCTTCACCTTCATCTTCTTCTCCTCTTGCGTCTTGCTCTCTAATGTCGTGTACTTGTGAGGAACAAACATCTGAAGGGTCCGAGGGTCCTAAAGCTGAGGGCTAAGGCCTGGAATTCAGTTGGTACGAAGAGAAAGGTAGGCATGAACGGTTATATATAGGGAGATTGGTAGGTTTGGTCTCTCTCTCTCTCGTGTTGATTAATTAATACTGTACGTTCAGCTGGTTCGTACTTAATACGGAATCCCATTTTAGCTTTTCTTGCTCTCACTTTTGTTACATGGTCCTTATTCGTTTGTGGTTTTGTTGTTTCTTTTGTATATTCCTTTTATTGTTGTTTCTCTTATTCTATTTTCCCTTCTCCTATTTTAAAATTTTCTGAATGGAGGACAGGTCGCCAAGAGGGTGTGTTTGGGTCCACCACACAAGTAGGATAATGACCAAGAGATCTCCTTTTTCTAATAGGTATATTTCATATTTTTAATTCATTATTTTGCTTTTTACAGTCAATCTGTTCAGTTATTTTTCCTCTTTCCCAAATGGGATTCCTGATTTAGTAGCATCTTTTAATTCCTAGCTAGATTAATTAACACCAAAATATGCTTCATGCTTGAAAAGAACACCAACCCCCCCTCTCTCTCTAACTTGGTTTCTCATTTAATAGAATTTTTAGCTCATGCTTGGAAAGAAAGATGTAGCTCTCTCTCTCATACCAGCTTTTGCTTAATTAATTCATTATTTTGCTTTCACAGTCAATCTATTTAGCTAATTCGTCCTCATCCCCAAATGGATTCCTGATTCAATAGCATTTTTTGAACTCCTGGATTAAAACTAAACATGCTTCATCCTTGAAAAGAAACACCCAACTTATCTCTTTAACTTTGGTTCCTTGTTTAATTAATAGCATTTGTTAGCATACAGAGTAAACACTAGTCATGCCACATGCTTGGAAAGAGTAACTACTCTTTCTCTCCAAACCAGCTTTTGCTTTTCCTCAATAGACAATTGAAGACTTGGAAGCAAGCCGTACTGATGATGACTAAGAAAATACTTTTGTATAATTAATTTGGGCTGTTGCCATTTTCTGACTGCTTCACTACTTTTGCTTAGATGCTCGGGATCTTTTCCTAGTAGGATGGCGAATTGCAAATTCAAGAGGCACAACCTTGTATGAGGGGTCTGACTCAACCTTTTCTGTCTCACTAACTGACCTATATTACAATATTAAAGGGAATCCCTTAGTTGTCTAAGAACCAAATCAATTAATATGATATGGTTTTACTGTAGCATCCAATATTATTATTGATAGAAATTATGGAATTAATTGGCACTGAAACTTTTGCCAAACTCTAATGACCGTGGATCTATCTTGATCAAACTTAAATAAGTACCCAAATTCCAAGAATATTAATCAAAATTCAAGCCAAGACAATGGGGCTTCAAAGTTATTTGATGATAACCTCTGATGCTATTGAAATATGGGTAGCTTGAGTTTGGAACTATGCATGGTTTATATATTAATCATTTTATCTTGGGGTGGGGTTGTTGAGAACTGAGATGACATCACATATTCAAATTCATTCTCTAGAATGAAGAAAAGGTATGCATTTCATGTTTAAATAATTATTAATACTAATCAAAAGTCACTCTTGAAACATTTTTGGCAAATAATTAATACTTATCTAAAGTAGACTGTACAAGGAAAAGAGAGGCCGAGCAGTTAATTGGGAGGATTCATGGAGGTGGCTCACAAATATTCGTATCTAGCCAAGCCACGAGTGGTCTCTCTCTCTCTCAATGAAAGACTCAAAAGCTAAAAGAAATAATTGAGTGACTCAAAGGTGGTGAAGAGGGGCCAATTAAGTCATCGATCAATAGCCGTTATTGGACGGTGGTGGCGCACTGTCTTCATCCCTACACTCCGCATGCCAACCTTTCAATTTCATTCATTCATTCTTCTTCTTTTCAATACACAGAAGATATTAACTAAGAAGCCACAGGGAATGAGATCCCCAAACTATCAGCTTAATTTTACCAAGGGGCCGTTGCCGTTTGATAATCACTGAAGTAGCTGAACTAAACGACTTATTCTTTTTGTCCTTTTATCCACTAAAAGACAAAGATACAAGTCATTCACTTCAGCCATTTCCACTGTTATATATATCAAAAGGTTCCAAAATCCAGTCTTCCAATTATTTCTATGCARTTATTATCTACTACAAACTCAACTAAAATCAACCCTTGTATCACACATTCAAAAGATAATAAGAAAAATCGTCCCCTTTCTCTCTCTTGGTGGTGCTTTACTTTGACTTCATCTCCTTCCAAAACATATATTTGATTCTACTCTCTAGCTATCTCTCTCTACGTGCTTTTCTTCTACTCTTTTCAGTGCTTGCTCGGCAGCTACAATCTCTCTCTAGAGATTGTTTATCCTATGGTTTTTAAAATCGGACTAGATTGTGGTCGGACCGGAAAAACTGGGAACTGGTCACTTGATCGGTTCTGTTTTTCCTCCAAATCGTTTTTCCCCTCAAAACTGTTGATTTTGGTCAGTAAATCGCTGAATTGGTTGATTAATCATTCGAACGRTTTTGACCGTTTTCCAATTAATTTTTTTTTTGTCAAAACGAGCTGACTGTTCAGGTCGAACAGTCTGACCGTTCAAACTGTAATCGAACCCCTGACCGATTCGTTTTTAAAAACCATGGTTTACCCAAAAAGGTAAAATAAATGAAAATTGTGATGAAAAACTGATAAAAAGCAATATAGAGACTCCTTGGGTGAATCCATAGCAACATAGAAAATAAGCTCATAGAAATCCTAGCCTGTGATCGACTAAAACAATATTATTACAACCATATGAACACTTTTCTTTTGTTTTGAACATGTTAGAATCCTTTTCAATCTTTCAACCTTAACCCCAGATAGTGATCTTATTTTCTTTTGGCTTTTTTTAATTTGTTCCAGAGCTTGCAATTCTTATTTCATCACAGGCAAAAAAAGTTTGGAGGTCTTGGTGGGTCCGGGGCTACAGCCCACAGGACCTGAAGATGGATCTGCATCCCAATAACTTGCCAAGTGTCCTCTTGTCTAATGGATTGAGACCCATTATTGAATGTACCTTGACTGAAACATTGGTTCTTCMACAATTCTTAAAGTAGCAGAGTAGCTGACCTTTATGAGGAAGACAAGTCATTACTTGTAGGGAATCATTTTAATTTTTAGGAGGAATTTGTCTCCACCTTCCATTTAAATGCAGCAGAATCATATGGTTATAATGTTTCTGTTCATTCTGACTTTTGGACCAGTTATAGGTGGCTAAGTTGTAGGCGATCCTGACACATATTTAAGGGCTCCTGTGTCCCTAGACTCAAAATTTAACCAAAAATGAAATAGACTGAACAGAGTTCTCTCCCCACTTCACTGGGTTTTCCGGCCTGAGGCATTTCTTGCTAGACCCATGACCCATCTCTATCCAAACCCATTACCCATATTTTCCAGGTTTGGACCTTCTAATAACTCCAAATTAATATTAAAATGGATTTCAGGAATGATTTGGTCAAGACAAATCCGAAATCAATTCAGGTAAAGCATGGATTATTCATGTGAAGAAAATCACTTAATACCAGTCCCATCTGCAAGTAACAATGAATCGGCATATGCATTTTTGTTTATCTTGATCGTTCCCACAACCTACTCACAGGGTTGGGCCGAACCTGATACTCCCCAACCCGGACCCACCCTTAAATAGAGTTAGTTGGTGCAGGCGTTGATGGGGCTTAGAATTTAATGAAAAGTCATGGAGAATGGAGATGTAATCATGTAAGACATGAAAAAGAAGTTGATAAATATAGATTAAATAAAAAAATGAGAAGTTTTACAGTATAGAATCATGTTTTGTTTTGTGATGATAGCAAGGTTTTTAAAATTGGACCAGACAGGGAACTGTTCTGGGGTTCAGTTTCTGGGTTGAACRGTCTGATTGTCTGGTTTGAACAAACGGCCTGTTTTGACAAAAAAAGGCCAAAAATCATTATCCGAGTCGATGATTCGCTGACCAAATAAGTGGTTTTTTGCCAAACAGTGGTTTTGGGGTGAAATGGAGATGAGCGGTTCCTGGTTTTTCTGGTCCAATCCGGTTTTGAAAACAGTGGATGATAGCACTGTACTGCTATAAATCTTGCATATTCTGGCTGTATACGTTGCACCATAAAACTAATGTATACTCAAGCAAGCAATTAAGTCTGTATATGTTAGGTGCAACATTTACAGTACTAAATGTGCAACAGTTACAGCCTTCAGTGCTTTGATGGTTGTACTAGGAAAATAGTTGAATAAAAAGCTTTGCAATTAAGATAGAAACAACACTTGGAAATCTATACAACACTACTTCAAACAAGATTAAAACAAAGAACACTTGAATCATTGCTCGATTGAGACCAACACCAAGTCTTAACAAGTTGAAATTCCACAAACCTAATTCAACCCATATCTCATTAGGGCCGGGGTGTTTCAAATCCGTCCAGTAGCATCGGGCCAGATTCAATCCTCTTGCAATCTAACCTACCCACCTTATCCTCATATGGGGGGGGGGATTTTTGAATCAGAGATCAAATTTGGGTTGGTATTCTAACCTCCATGATTCCATCCCATCTATGGTCCAAAATCTTGATCTTGACCCATGACTTGGTGGATCCCTTGTGTTCTCTCTCTCTGGAAGACTTAAACCATACGTTCACCCAAGTCCAATTAGGTCTGTAGACAGGACACAACCACCTACAATGAAGAAACATGGTCAACCCAATTCGTTCATATCTCACTGATTTGCTTTCAGCTTGTCAAGATATGTCAATCAATGAAGAAACATTATCAATGGAAATAATATTGAATGGCCGACCTTAGTCTTCTAGACCATCATCACAGTCCTAGAATTCAGAAAAAAAGAAGAAGTTAATCACTTACCAGAAACTTGGTAAGAGAACAGAAGCAGAGAGTAGAGAAGTCAATCAATGAATAAACATTGACAATGAAAACGATATATCAATCATCTATCATAGTCTTATAGACCATAAAAATAGAACCCAAGCGAGAAGATGGAGAAAGGGGATCGCTGTACCAAAGAATCTTTTAAGTGACTAAAGTACTTCCAAAACCCTGTGGAAATGTATGCCCACAAAGAGGGAAAGCAAAACCCACCTATGAGAAAAGAGGAATATCCGACTTAACCAACTTTTTCCAAGGATAAGAATATTTCATAAGGCTATGGTAGGTTTCACTCTTGGCTTGATATTTTTCAGTTGGGGAACCATAAGCAGTTAGAGACCCGAACCCAAATACCCATGTTCAATGTCCAAGTTTATGCCCGCAGTAGAATGGTTATATTAATGGGTCCGGTTTAGATTTACGGTTACCCAACCGGATCGTGGTCGTGTGGTACCATGAGACCTAGTCTAGGGATGGGCTAAATCTTCTTTCTATTATGTTAATTTGGATTGTTCTCTAGGCTCTAGCATAAGTTGTATCTCATTTATTCTTCTTTTTGTGATCCGTTTTCTTTACATCTCTTGGATATTGATTAGCATTATGGGTCTGTCATGCTATTGTTTGAAAGCAATTCCATCCGATTGGCTAGGAGTGAGTCGCTTTTGTTGCATTTTGGTTTCGGTATGTGTTTGGTTTCAGTCAGTTAATTTATGTTTATGTTTGGCCCTGTTTGGCCAAGAGATAAGATAATACAACAAGGCATCGTGAGAGAGAGAGAGAGAATTCTGCAGGAAAAACAGTTTTAAGGCTGCCCGGTTCTTAAAAAGTTGACTTGGTCAAACCCATCTCTATTATATCACTGTTTAGAAAACTGGACTGGACCCGTTAAACCATGACTTAGGATCTTGGTTGATTCTGTCATATGCTAAGAACCATAATTCATGAAAAACCAGTCAAAACCTGTTGATCGGCCGGTTTAATTGAAAAATCGATGAATTAGTCCCTACTTTATAGAACCCACCTGGTCACCAAATGAATACAAGTTTCAAAATGTTAATGGCAAGATTTGAACCTAGACCTATTCACAGGATGGATTTTGGGCCCGACTTTACATTGTTTCGGGCTTGGRCTTCAGGTCAGGCACATTCAAATTTTGACAAAAGTTAAACCTGTCTATTTATATCATCTTATTGTTACTAATCCATCTCTTTATTTGTGTGCATTTATAACTTTTTAATGTATACATTACTTCAATGCACATGCTTTTTCAAATAAAATGTAAGTTAAGAGAATTGAACCATGACCATTTACTTTAAAAACTAAGGGTCTGTTTGGTTCACAGTCAGAATTGGAACTGAAATCCTTCGGAATTGAAATCAGAATGGTCTATTCTTATAGTGTGTTTGGTTCAACTAAGAATGACAATAGAAATTAGAAGCAGCTGAAATGAGATTTCATTCCCAAGAGAAGGAGAGGGAATAGCTATTCCCTCAAATGGGGAAATTCCATTCCAACCGGAATGAAAATGGGATTCTAATTCCTGCCAACCAAACATTTGGAACTAGAATGACCCGTTTTGATTCTGATTCCAATTCTCTATTCTATGAACCAAATAGACCCTAAGGTTTTAATCATTTACCCATTACATTCAAACACACATTTATGTGTGTATATATGTATATATTATTGTGCTACATCACGTTTCAACAATTCAACCTCTGCATTGACCATGATTGAACCTCTAACCCGCAAACATCTCCCTTTTTCGGTTGTATGCCCAGTCCCCGATTCTTTCAATATTGATTATACGAGTTATACCTGTGAAACCTTTAATATTGTTCTAAGCCCCGTGAAAGCCATCTGGTCTGCAACTTGGTTGCAAGCATCAAGGTAACGACAGCTCGATACCAACAATTGGGTATCAGTGATTATCCATAAGATTGATAGTCACGTTTTCGATTGCCTGGATGAATCCCAAGTCGAATGGTCTGACCATCTGAATCAACGACAGTTAAAAAACACTGTTAATTATTTTATTCAATTAAAACAAAATAATAAATCATTCAGTTCAGCATATCAAATGGCCCCTTTCCTTCATTAATTCGATTTTCTTCATTTATTGCCTTCCATGATCTTTCTTTTTTCCTCTGGATAAGGAGCTTTTCCATATATTCCAAGGCCATTAAGAAACTCCTGCATTCTCTCTTTATCAATATTATTAAATGTTTTGTTTTTTCTATTCTTTCACAATTCCCTAGATAAGCACCATTTTCTCCCAAAAATGGCTGAGGTGTTTTCCACATCTTGGCTATCATGGCTTCATCATCCTTATCCACCAGGATCAAACCTGGAGTTTTGGGTTTTTTTTTTTTTTAAATGGTTGAACCATTCAACCATGCATGTCAAAACGTTTTTGTGTCTGCATGGTTTGAGTCTGACAACTTTATGTTCAAGAGATGCTTGATTAAGGTTGCATTTGGCATTCCTTAAAATTTTAAGGATTTATCTCTTTTTTTAATTAAAATACCCTATGAATACTGAATTTTTAACAGAAAAAAGGAGATAAAGCTTTAAAAATAAGGAATGCCAAATGCAGTCTAAAGAACTCTTAGAAACTATTTTTTATTACCAATGAAAAATAACTAGTCTCTAAAAAATTAGCCTGTGTGTTGCCTGTGGCTTCCCTCTAACTTATGGCATTAAAGGTTTTTTTTTTAGGATCCGTTTGGTTCGCAGTTGGAATCGGAATCGGAATGGTCTATTTCCATAGTCTGTTTGATTCATGCAGGAATGATAATGAAAATTAGAATCAACAGTAATGAAATTTCATTCCCGAGAGAGAAATGGGAGAATGCCATTCCAACAAGAATGAAAATGTGATTCCGATTCCGTCCAACCAAACRGTTGGAATCGAAATAGCCCACTCCGATTCTGATTCCATAYCCCAAATCAAACGGGGCCTTATTTATTATTATTTTTGATAAACAACTTTCTACGTTGTAACTTATAAGAAGAGAAGAGGTAGCGCCAACCCTGGCCTACCCAAAGTGTTGAAATTATGTTATTCATATCAAACATATCAGAAATTTTCAATGTTAGCAAACTTTAAATTATAAATACCACAAGTGTTACTCATTACTTGGATGGCTAGTTTATAATATTATACTTGTGATTCTGATATCCCATTCAAGAGTGCCATTGTAAAAAAGAAAGAAATTGGGCAATGATAAAAAAAGTAATTCATAAATATGCATTTCAATATGTCTTTCCATAGGGGTGTGAGTGGATCGGTTTTAGGTTGGAACCTGCTCAAATCAAAATCAATTTGAACGGATTGGATAGACCAAAATATGATACATTGAATTGGATCAGCCCAGACTTTTAAGGTTCAAAGCATTTATTGGATTAGAATGAACCAGGTCCATCCGTATAATGAATTTATATTAGATTGGGTCGGATTAAAATGATATCCAATCCATTGATAGAAGATGAGAATATAGGTGTCAATGGATCAGGTTTGGGTTAGGAACCAATTTAAATTAAAATCAATTTGAACAGATTGTACATTTCAAACATTRAATTGGAYTGGTTCAAAATTATCCAAAATATTTATCGGATTGGACTAGACCCGATCCATCTATAATAAACTCATATTGGACCAAATCCGGTCCAATTGACACCYCCATATATAATATAGCTATGCATAAAAATATGGTGATACCCAATGTTTGTCTTGCCCATCCAGGGTCTTGGGAGGGGGGGGGGTATAGGCTAGATTATTGCTATCGTCTATAGATAAAGTAAAGAAACACYATATATTCATGTTTGAGACACCTGATCATAAATTGGTTGATTTGTGGGTTTATTTCCACCACAAAAATAATTTAATATTTTAGCCAAGCAAGTATTACAAGTGGTGGTGGTATTTCATATCATAGATCTTTAGAATATTTATTAGCATCATTTATATGTGATGCTCATTTCTTGGCCAAAACAAGGCATATGTATCATTGACAGGACAATTACCTAAAATTAATATAATTGRATTGCAATCAAGTAATTTGACTACTATCATCATGAGCATATAAAACGTTTCAATATTATCAACTAGTAAGCATATATACTTTAATTGTCTTAGCCCATGTTTGGAAGTGCTTATTTGATAAATAAGTGYTTATTCTAACAATCTGAGTGTTTTGGAAAAAGTGTTTATCTCAAGYAGGGGTAGTATAGGTATTTTCAAAATGATRTYTTAACAACAAGCACAAAACCTTTGCTTCTTGAAAACAGGCTTTTTCCATGAATAAGCACTTGTTGGGGCTTTCCTTTTGATAATTAATTACCATTAAAACATTTTGTGTTTAACCATATTAAATTATTTTTTTTTACAAAAATGTATTTATTTACTATATGTTTCAGAATTAAGCTATTAACTTGTGAATATCTAAATGGGGTTACTGTAATATATTCCAACATTTAAAGCCTCTTTCTTTTTTGGTTTTTATAGGGAGTGGTGTGCAATCCTAATTGCTCTCTTAATTTTTTCTAGAAAAACAAATTGAAAATTTCAATATATGTTCCATATGACTGAAAAGATATCTCTATTAATATTTATATAAATAAAATAGGGAATTTATAATAGAGATAAAGTTCTTAAATGGAGATTATAATGTTGGAAGATTGTAGGTATGGACTCATTGTTGGATGAGTAGTATTCTTATAAAATATATGGATGGAGAAGGCATCCCGTTAGTTAATTAAATAATTCAAAGTTTTGTCTAAGGACTTTAATATTTTTAAGTATTAAATGAATGATAGATTGATTATGCTCTCAACTGAAAAAAATGAAGAATTTGGTAAAAAAATTTTCATTTCTAGAAAATCTCACTAGAATATAAATTTCTAGATTATCTTACAGTGATTTTTTGAATGTTAAAAAAGAAAATGCTGGTTTAGCCTTTTTTAAATTTTAATTGTCAAGGATGTAATTATGTCTTTTCTTTTCAAAAGTGTCAATCACATTTGTTTTCAAAAAAGAGTGTAGATTTAATGATGCATAAAACACTAACTTCTACACCCCAAGCTTCCTAATCAATAGGAAGTCAAGTGTGTGAGAGAGAGAGCGAATACAATCCATATATAAATGTTAAAAACATGCCCAATGGAGATGAATCATACTTTTATATTTTTGTTGTCAAGGATGTAATTATACCTTTTCTTTTCAGAAAATGTCAATGGCATTGTTGTAACTTAAAAAAGGGTTATTTACTACAACACCACCTATAGTTTCACCGATTTACTTAAATTAAGCCTATCCTATAGTTTTCATTTTACTAAAGCATCCCCTATAATTTGCAACATATTTACTTAATTGACCTTTCATTAAGAACTATTTGTTTTGTTGTCTGAAAATAGTAACATGATCACCTGAGTGAAAACTTTGAAAATGTTTTAAGGCCATGGGTCCATGGTTGTTTAATACAAAAGTACCCCTAACACTTCTTTGTATTAAAAAAAAAATTGACCAAACTTAGCCAAATAGAATTGTTGCTAGTGTCTTACTAGAGTAAAAAATGGCATTTTCATTTTTATTTTCTTTTGATTAAATTTATTCAGATGGACATTAGCGTCAAAGTTGTTATTTTCAACTTTCATCCAATAGAAGGTTGATTAAGTAAATCAATTGCAAACTATAGGGGGTGTTTTAGTAAAATGCAAACTGCGAATAGATTTTAGTGAATCCATGAAAATGTAGGGGTGTTTTAGTAAATTAATGATCCATTTGAGAAAAAAGAGGGTAGATTTTCAYGAGAGATAAAACATCTAATTTCTACACTAAATCTTCCTAATCAAAAGGAAGTAAAATGTGTGTGTGTGTGTGTGTGTGTGAGAGAGAGAGAGAGAGAGAGAGAGAGAGAGATTACAATAATACAATCTAAAGAATGCTAATTTTAAAACATGCAAATGGTTAAGGGAGATATAAGATTTCCTTGGAAAAAAAAAACTTCATTCTTGTTATGTCCTTTGTTAACGTAACCATGATTACATTTTCTTCTTCTTTCTTCTCCTTCTTCTCTTAGGAAAGACAATTCATCTCAATGATGGGGCATAGGACCTTCAGGTGATTAAGAACATAAACAAAAAGCATGAAAGTAAACTKATAAGAAAAACAAGGATGAGAATGGCATCTTAGAATATTCAAGTACTTTATGGGAAGGAATTTTCAAGGGGTGTTTTATGTTAGATGGAGAATAAAATGTAATCAAGCTTTAACTATGACTCAATTTATTGAAGGTATGGGCAAGGTGCCACCTGGCTAGTTGGTAAGGTCACTTGGGATTGAATCCCACTTGCACCAGGGTTGGGTGGATTTGGGGCAAGGTTTTAAAAGGCTAAAGGCAGAGGCAAGGCAGTTGGGTGCTAAAGAGGCAAGGTGTAAGCCTCGTACAAATTTAATTTTTAAATGTATATGCACATACATACATACATACATAYATATATATATATATATGCAACAAATCAAAATTATTTTTAATTTCCTTATAGATTTTTTAAATACATTTTTTTCATAGTTAATTTATATATTTATTTTTATTAAATTATGTTCTTTTTAATGTGATACTTTTTTAAAATTTTTATTTTACATTTATAATCCTTTTTCACCTAAATAAAAAATAGATCTACTTAATTTATATATTTTAGATTTTTTAATACAATCTAATTTATAAATGATGAAGAACTAAAGTTAGCAAAAGAGGGGTTCTATTGGAGGGAGGCCCAAAGCAAAATTTGCTTGTACAAGGACATTTTTATTCATTATAATTTGATTTGGAGAAAAGAAACCCTATTCTAACATGTGCATTTAGTAAGAGAAAAAATAAATGACACCTTTTGGGGGGTAAAAAGAAATATTATGGGAATTTTTAGTATAGATTATTTTATTATAGTTATAAACAACTAAATAATCCTTTTTCTTAAATTTTATGAGGGATTATAATTAATTTATAATAGGGCAAAATTTCTTAAACAACCCTTATGGTTTAGCTAATTGACCAACTCACCCTTACTGTTTGCATATTGTCTTAAAGTACCCCTACTGTTTCTAACAATTTTCTAAAACCTCCCCTACGTCATAAACCGTTCACATGTGACACCCATTGACTGATATATTCTTCAAAAATCCCTAAAATACCATTTTGTCACAAAGAACTCAAGGCACTAGATCGGGAGTAGGACCATATGGGGAACTCTTCTTTCTCCTAGTTCATCAGTTGGGATTCGTGAGTCAGTGATGTTACAGAGAGACATTCTTTGTCGGTCTTCATTCTTGGAGGCTTAATGTGTCTTCATTTGCATTTTGTTAGAAGGGAGGAAAAAAAGAAGAGAAAAAATTAGAAACCCAATTCATCTTTCTTCCCATCTCTTCCTTCCCCCCTCCCCCTTCCTACTTCTTCTTCCCTTCCTACATTTCTCGCTAATATCTCCTCTCTTATCTTCCATCAGTCTCCTCACCACAAATCCTTCTTGTCCAAGCTTCTTTATCGCAACTTTTGCTTTCGTTGTTTAGACGACACAATTTCTATGACACCAAGGACCACCAGATCCGAAAATCATTGGTTGTTTCCAACAAATGCTGGCTCCTCTGATGGACCTCCCAAACTTTGAGATGCATTTACCACTCTAAGTTCCTCTACTTGGGTACTCTCATAAACTCCTGTGGGATTGATGGAGATGTTGATGCATGCAATCTTGGCGGGTGCGGGTGCAAATTACACATTTTCGATTTTAAAATGTGTCTCTTCAAATTCAAATTTAATTTTAAAATAAATTGTTTTCATTTCTCGTGTCTCTTCTTCCTCCTTGTGCCTCTTTGAACAGGTGCACTGTTTTGAAGAGGCTTCTGTCTAAAAGGACACATCTATGTCCATTCGGGTCTGAGACCAATCTATAAAAGAGTGATGGTCGACCTAGTCTACACACACACACACACACACACACACACACACACCATTTTTTTGACATTCTTGTTTTCTCTGAGAAATCTGAGCATTAATCTTCAGTGGTTCGCGAAGGTCTAGTAAGCGAGTGCACACCTACCAGTGGCTTGTGGGCTATTTTATCTTGGCGACCGGTTTGCGATCACCCGGCTGCACCATAGGGAAAAATACATTTTTAAGTAGAGTGACCAAGTGGCATGACTCATCCCTCCATCTTCCTGCAATTCCTAGTTTCGAGTTCCTGCAACAACTTCACACCACTACAACTTTGGTTTAGAAAGCGATTACCGATAAGTTCCATCTGCTCTCTTTACTCTTATTACAACATTCTTAAAACCGCATTTATGGAACCTATCTCTACTAACCCCTTCATGAGGAACCAGATACTATCAATAGTTCCTGATTTCTCTAAAATTGAACCCTTCAATGGAACCGACTACAAGTGTTGGAGACAACGCCTACTGTTTGCCTTATAACAGTTAGGGGTAGCTTTTGCTCTGACTGAACCGAACCCACTAAACATGGAGGAACCAACCCGTTATGTTGTTGCAGAACATTGGACTACAGCCGACCACCTCTACACCAACCATAACCTAAGCTGCTTGTCCAATGAACTGTATAATGTTTATTTTTCCTATAATTATGCCTATGAAATCTAAAATGCATTGGACACAAAGTATGCTCTAGAAAATGCTGGAAATAACAAATATGTAATTGCCAACTTCCTGCATTTCACCATGAAAGAAGACATGGACGTGTTTGCCCAAATAGATGAGTTCCAGGTTCTTGTGGGGGAACTGGCAAGGGAAGGCATGRTACTTCCAGATAAATTTATTGCCGGTTCTCTTGTAGAGAAATTGCCACATACATGGAATGATTTCAAGACCAGTATGAAGCATAAGAGGAAGGACACTACTTTACACCGAGTAGTGGTCCGAATTAAGATTGAAGAAAAGAACAAAAAGAAATATGAGGACTAGTTTTCAAAAACCAATCCGATGGAGGAAAAGACTACAAAATTGAAAAAAACTTAAATGTGAAAAATGATCAGAAATTCAAGAAACAACAAAAGAAAGGAAACTGCTATGTATGTGGCAAACCCAGACATTACAAGAAGGACTGTCGCTACCGAAAGAAGGACTCTGAGAAACTGAAAGTCAATTTGACTAAGGATGTTATCGCAGCCATGGTAATTGAGGTAAATTTAATTGATAAGCCGAATGAGTGGGTACTAGACACTGGTGCTACCAAGCACATCTATGGGGACCGTAGTTCCTTTTATGAGTATACAACTCAGACTGAAGGAGAGCAAGTCTTCATGCGAAACTCACAAAGTTCGAAGGTTATTGACAAAAGAAAGGTGCTCCTGAAACTGAAWTCAGGAAAAATTCTAATGCTGAATGATGTGTTGCATGTGACGRAAATCCGACGGAACTTGGTATCGAGAGCACTCCTCAACAAAATAGGACTGAAACTCACATTTGAAGCAGACAAGGCCGTGCTGACTAAAAATAATGTATTTATTGGAAAATGATACTATTATGAATAAAGCTGCTGCTTCTTCTGCTTATATTGTTGAATCTTTTGATATTTGGCATGCTAGACTAGGACATCATAGTTCTCATTATTTAAAACATTTATGTAAATTAGGAGATTTGAATGTTCTTATTAATTTTACAAATGAAAAATGCCAAGTATGTGTAGAAGCAAAATTTACTAAGAAACCTCATAAAAGTGTACAAAGAGAAGTTGAATTGTTACAACTTATACACAGTGATTTAGGCGACCTAAAATGTCATGAAACTAGAGGAGGAAAAAGATACTATATAACATTTATAGATGACTTTTTTAGATATGCAAAAGTAGTTCTACTTAGATCAAAAGATGAGGCTGATCAAGCTTTTGTAAAATACAAAACTGAAGTAGAAAATCAGTTAGTAAAGAAAGTAAAAAGACTTAGAATAGATAGAGGAATTGAGTATGATGGACAAACCATTAGAAAATTCTTTGAAGAAAATGGAATCATACATGAAACCACAACTCCCTATCAACCTGAATCTAATGAAGTTGTAGAAAAACTTAATAGAACACTAAAAGAAATGATGAATGCAATGCTAGTTAGTTCAAGTGCACTTCTGAATTTGTGGGGAGAAGCAATCCCAACGGCTTGTTACTTATATAATAGAATACTACATAAGAAGAAATGACATATTCCTTTTGAACTTTGGCATAACAGAAAACTTAGTTTGAACTATCTAAAAGTTTGGGGCTGCTTAGCAAAGGTTGGGATACTTGAACCTAAAAGAAAGAAATTAAAACTGAAAACCTGTGATTGAGTGTTCATTGGTTATGCACAAAATAGTGAGGCTTATCGGTTCCTTATAATTAAAACAATTGAAAATRTTATAAAAAATAACACAATAATAGAGTCCCGAGATGCAGAGTTCTTTAAGCACATATTCCCTTAGAGAAAAGAAACATTAAATAGGGAACCTTCCCAAAACCAAGTTAGAAACCAAGAACAAGTGAGTACTCAAGGAATTAATACTTCACTTAGGCAAGACCTAGACTTAAGAAGAAATAAAAGACAAAGAAGAGAAACAAACTTGGGTGACGGAATGTTTACATTTCTGGTGGACAAGGACCTAGTAACCTATCATGAAGCTGTAACTTCACCTGATGCAGTATTTTGGAAAGAAATCATAAAAAGTGAAATATACTCTTTAGTCACTAATCACACTTGGGAATTTGTAGATCTCCCACCTGAAACTAAGGCAATAGATTGTAAGTGGATTTTTAAGAAAAAGCTAAAATCAAATGGCACAATAGATAAATTCAAGGCCAGGTTAGTTGTTAAGGGGTTCAAACAAAATAAAGATGTAGACTTTTTTGACACCTACTCCCCGATTGCAAGATTAACAACAATTAGGGTTTTGTTTGCTATAACATCCATTTACAAACTAGTAGTTCATTAAATGGATGTGAAAAAAACTTTCTTAAATGGGGAATTAGAGGAAGAGATTTACATTAAGCAACCTGAAGGCTTCATAATGTCAGGACAAGAAAATAAAGTATGTAAATTAATTAAGTCTTTGTATGGCTTAAAACAAGCTCCCAAATAATGGCATGAAAAATTTGATAATGTGTTAGTAACTAATGGATATAGCAGAAATGATTCTGATAGATGTGTTTATAGCAAATTTGAAAATAATACAAGAGTCATAATCTACCTATATGTTGATGATATGCTATTAATGGGAACTACTCTAGAGGTAGTAAAAGAAACAAAATAATTTCTAATGTCCAAATTTGATACCAAGGACTTGGGTGAGGCTGATGTAATCTTGGGGATTAAAATCCATAAAGAACAATGGAGCTTTATTCTCTCTCAATCACATTATGTAGAGAGTATTCTTAAGAAATTTGGACACTGTGGTTGTAAACTGGTTAAAACACCTCTTGACTGTAGTATTCACTTAAAAAACATGTAGGAGAACTTGTTTCACAAAAAGAGTATGCAAGTATAATTGGATCTGTATCTTACTTAATGAATTGTACAAGACTAGACATAGCTATAACTGTGGGAAAATTAAGTCAGTATACTCATAATCTTGGAAATGAACATTGGGAAGCTTTAGTAAGATTATTAAAATATTTAAAAGGAACCATAAACTTTGGTTTACATTACTCAGGTTTTCCTTTTGTTTTAGAAGGCTTTACTGATGCGAATTGGATTTCAGATTCAAAGGATAGTACTTCCACCAGTGGATATGTGTTTTCTCTAGGTTGAGGAGCAATGTCGTGGAAATCGGTAAAGTAGTCATGCAATATAAGTTCAACAAGGGAGGCCGAGTTCATTGCACTAGAATTGGCGGGGTTCGAGGCAGAGTGGCTAAGGAACTTGCTGGCAGATATACCACTTTGGCCACGACTGATTCCATACATATCTCTCCATTGTGATAGCCAAGCAACAATAGCTAGAGCCAAGAACTAGACGTACAACGGTAAAAGAAGGCACATCATCTTAAGGCCTAACCTGGTAAGACAATACCTCAACAAAGGTACAATCGCTCTCGATTTTGTAAAGTTTGAAAAGAACCTTGCAAATTCATTAACCAAACTACAAACTTCTAAGGTGGTTTATGAGGTATCGGTAGGAATGGGGCTGAAGCTCGTTACAAAGTCATTAGTGATGGACACCCAACCTATGTGAAAGAATATCACTGGAATTATGTTGAATGGGTAAGAATGAGTCGCTAGATGACTTGGGAAAGCACTATCATTTGTGTTCCATTTCAGATGCCGATGTAAGATAGTGCTCACTGCAGATTGGGGAGGTTGAGTATAAGGCTCTTAATMAGTTAGGAATAGTGTGAACAGTGCACACTAATAACTGACCTAAGTGAGTGTGAAGTGTAGCTGCTTCTATGAGAGATCTAGGGCTGACTCTCTAAAACACTCATGATTCCAAGAGGGGAACAAGGCTGAAATGTTTCAAAACAAAAGAACCACTAAAAAACTAGTGAGTTGAGTTGGTTGACCGGTTAGCTAGTTACGATAAGGAGGAAAGGTTGAAGGAGTCTGACTCCACCCGTACTCTATAACATAACCTATCATACTTAAGTGTTGATTGAAGTCCAAAAGACATTACCATGAATATTTTTCTCACTGTGATGTTTAGATTGTTCGATCTTCTTGTAATTTTGAATCTTGTGGGGGATTGTTGGAGGGAAATTCAAATTTACAAGAATCTCTCTCCTCCCTCTCTTGTTTTTTGTCTTTTCCTCCCTTGAATGACTCCTTGTTCCACATTGCTTGGGAAAGGAGTGAGAGTGGAGTATATTGGTAGTTTTGCTCTCTCTATGGGTAGGGACCCATAGGAGGAGAGGACTATAGATATTCCATGCATATGAGGGGGGTTGGGGGTGTTTTACAGACGCGCGCACCAAGCCGGGCCAGGTCAGGGTGCGGGTGCGGGTGCATGTACGTGTACGTGTACGATACCACTGTGCCCAAGTGGTATGACTCAGCCYTCCATCTTATCGCAATTTCCAGTTTCGAGTTTCTGTAACAACTTCATACCACTACAACTTCGGCTTGAAAAACGATTATCGATAAGTTCCATCTRCTCTCTTTACTATTATTACAACAAAAATTCATTTGAAGATGAAGAATAAGAGGAATTTTACTCCTCGAGAAGCTCTAATGGTGGCAAGGAGAGTTTGACTGCTACTAGATCAAGCTCTTGGAGGGCATTTCCGGCTATGCCAGTAGAGAATTTTGCAAGCCGAAGCTCAAAATTGAGTACTCCATCTTACCCGTCTTCGGGCTCAGCCTCGTCTACTCCATCTATGTCTACCAGTCCTTCTCGACCAATTAGCTTAGGTTCCGGAAGCTTGAAATCGAAATTCCCAGATTTCGTCACCACTTTGCCTCCACCTCCTTCGCCGTCGGTACCACTGTGCCCGATGACCCCATCACCTCCGAAGAGAAAGCTCTAATCTCCCTCACCGCCTTCTTTGCCTCTAGAGAGGGATTCTGACAAAAAAACCTACATTCACCTACAACAATTTCTAATTCGGAGAAATGCCAACATTCAGTCACAAGCATTTCTGATTTGGAGAAAAAATCCACATTCACCTAGAAGCTCGAGGAGTTGAAACTGACGAAGGATAAGAAAATGGAGAGAAGGTGAATGGACCATCGACATAAAAATGCTCCATTGCAAAGGAGGCTGACGACGCTAGAGCAAAAAGAAGACTTAATTGCAACGCAGACTCTTGCCATTGTTTTAGATTGAGGCGTTGATGAAGCTTTTTGAACTCATAAGGACAAAAGGGGAAAGAGATATTTCAAATGTCAAAAACAGTAATAATACAATTTATATTGTATGAAGTGTACACCTCACCAATTTCACCAGAGGCTCAAGGTAATGAGTGAAGCATATGCCTCTCTCATAGATCATAGAGAGAGGTGGTAGGGTCTTAGCAGAGGGCCAAGGCACCCGAGGCTGGGCATTTTGGCAACATCAATTCTTGTCATTTATTAATATGAATTGTATGAAGTTATGATGTGGCTGGGAGGGAGAGAAGCAATCAGTCATATCAAATTTGGAAATAAAATAATCTAAAATATGGAGGAGAAAAAGAGAGGAAGAATCAACTGCTAGGACTAGCAGTAGGTGGTTCGGTACTCGGGGTTTGACTTGCTAATCCTTTCTATCGTAAACCAGTTCCTCACTGTGGAGGCTCCTGTATGACCTGGTTGGCCTTTGAGGGTCACAGACCTTGTTGTCTGGCTAGAAGATGACGATGACGATGACGATGATTTGTCGCTATTGGCCTCCTCCACTTGCCAGACTCTCTTTAATCCTGAGAACCCAATATTCAAATCGACTTGCTCCTCGATCCTGTTTTCTTGTGATGACATCTCTTTCATGTACTGAACTCTACCCAATTCTTCCCAAATAACCATATCTCTTCAGAGGAATTAGATGCTGGAGTGAAAGTAACAGGGCTGGCTACCCAAGTTCATGTCGTAGGAGTTTTTGGTGATGAGAATTGGTTACCGTCTCCTCGAATGGCTGAAACGATGTAATATTCTCTTCCAGCTTGGAGTTGGTTACCATCTGTGTCAAGGACTGCTTGTGCTTGGTGATTGGTGATGAGAATTGGACCTTGCAATGGCTTCTGTTTGGAAAATTGAGGCCAATACCAATAACCCAGATATTACATATCTATGCCACATGGTTATAGAATTGGAAGATTTTAGCTTTTCACTAGGTATAGAAGATTGCAATGTAGCTCCCCCATTTATAGAATTGGAAATTTGAAGCTATAACTGAAAACAGTTTTACTCCTCCTCAAGTTGTGGAAATGTGGGTATTGTGTTCAAAGTGGCATTAAATGTCTAATAGTCAGTTATGAGTCTTATGCTCAAGCCATCGTGTCCATTTAGCTCACAAATAACAAGTGGCAAAATTCGGTTCGATTGATGAATAAATGCATGTTTTATAAACCAACACATAAACTAGTTTGGGTGGTAGTCTGGTTAGGAGTGAGTCATCATGGCTTAAGCTCCGGACAATTTGGTTCTAGTCAACAATGACGCCAATGGATTGCAAAATTTATTTAAGCAATTTCATATTTGAAATTTATTTTTGGTGACTCTAGGAATGTGTAATATTATGTACTACCAGTTATTAATTATTTCTAATATATGAGTTTTTTATTAAATAAAAATTAAACAAGATCTAAATATTAATTGTTGATAAATTGGTGGTTTTATAATACCCATGCTATTAATTAGAAAACTCATCAGTTGCACAAAAACCACCTGGTTACTACAAATCCACAATATAATTTATTCTCTAATATTCATCACTATGCTGCATGTACCTCCCCACCCAATATTAAAAATTATTTGTTTAAAAAAATTATGCTACTAGAAGGGCTGGTGATACCGTGATTGATAAATAATCACCTGATTGGTTACCACTTCTATGATATCAGTTGGTTGATTGGTTATAAGTTTTTCAGTCTTAAGTCTTTCAGATATCATAGTCGTACATTTTTTTTTTATATTTTTTCATATTTTCTGTATTTTTATCTATTTTAAAATTTTTATTATTAAATATGAAAAAATGGGTTGACCAAAATGGTTGGGTTGACCTTCCATCTAAATAGAAAAAGTATTTTTTATTTATAAGTCAATTTTAAATTTTGTATTCCATTTTCATTATATAATACTTATTTTTTTAATATGATGATCATATAATATTAGAGATGTGTAAAACTTTTCTGCAATTTTTTTTTATTTTTTTTAAATTTAATTATTTAACTATGACATCATGGATTGACCCATTTAACTTGGATGATTGAACTATCACACACCACCTAGATGAAAAACAAGTTTTTCCAAGTCAATTATAAAATTTGCATTATACCATCTTACTAAAATAAATTTTATTTAAGAAACCATCATTTATTAGTATACAATTGTCCTTCATGTTTATGTTGGCCATAAATAACTTTATTGCATTTGACTTGGAATGTGTTGCTCATGGAAATTTCATCAAATAGTAACAATAACAGTAATAAAATTTCGACATTTTTTATCAAAACCAATGTAATAAGGACATCTATTTGAAGCATGGCATACCGGTGGACTTGTTACCTTTCAACCTAAAGGCTTGGCTTCAAATCTTCTTACTTGTACGTTATATCAATGTTGTCTTACAGTTGAATCAAATAATTAAATTGATTGACTTGTCACCGAGACAAATTTTTGAGTATGTTTCAACATAAACCACTTCGTTGCACCAGGAAAAGAAATCAACTTGGTCAACAGCTAGATGACCTTACTCATTATACCATTGACCCATTTGACCAAGTCAATAGGTTATAGGTAAGATATTAATTTTTTTTTCTTTTTTATATTTTTATCCATTTCCGGTTTTACTAACAATATTTCTATTTTTCAAACATATTTTTGTTTAACATGAAGAATATATAGTGTTTTAAAGACGTACTCAATTTTTTATGAATTTTACAAATTTTTTCTATATTTTTAATTATTTAACTCGTGACATCACAAGTTGATTATTGATTGGAAGGAAAATGCAATTCCAAGTGATCATTAGAACATTGGTCTTTTATCATGTGGTTCAAGACCAGTTGATCTATCATTTGACCAAATTTATAGACACATTTACCACCAAATTGCTTGCCAACAAAAAAAAAAAAAAAGAAAAAAAGAAAAAACTTTGACTTGGATAAAAACATGGTAACCTATCCAATTAAACATTTGAACCATATATTTGGCCATGTTAATGGGGTCATGGGTTAAACATCAATTCTCTTTTTTTTTCCTAATTTTGGTATTCCCTTTCCATCATTAATAAAAAGAATCTTATTTATTATATATACTTATATTTTAGTATAACAATTATATAAAATGTGAGATGTCCCCAAAAATTTCTACAAATTTCTAAATTTCCTAGAATTTGATTATTTAATTATAGCATCAGGGGTTAACCAATTTTACCTTAATAGTTGAACCACTAACCCGCCACCTACATGGAAAAAATGTTTTTCTTTTGGGTTGGTTTTACATTTTGTATTTCATTTCCATAATTAATAAAAGTATTTTTTATTTCACATGTCTTTTTGTTGAATATAATAAATATATAACATTAGATATGTGTCCAAATGTTTTCTATAAAATTTCTGTATTTTTTATATTTCTTTCTTTTTCTAAATATTTATTACTTAATTATGACATTATGCTTTGAACCATTTGACCCAGAAGATTGGACTGTTGACCCACCACCTAGATATGAAAATGGTTTTGTTTTTGGATAAGTTTTGAAATTTGTATTTCATTTATATCATTAATAAAAATATATTTTTTTGTTTATAACACTTATTTATATTTAATATGGTTAAATATATAATATTATAGGTGCCCAAAATTGTTCTATAATTTTATGTATTTTACCACATTTTTTTATATATTTTTAAATTATTAATTTCTTGTATAGCCAACACCGTTTTAGAAATAAAAAAAAAATGCACACGACCAAACCTGCTTAGAAATAAAATATAACCGTTCAACAGAAAGAAACACATGGTTGAGATTTAGGCTGAGTGTGAAAGGAGTACAAATGCAAATTTGTAGAGTGCAAAACCTTATATTTTGTATGTATTTACGCTGTACATATTTGCATTTGTACTGCTTCCAAACTTAGCCTTAGGGGCTGTTTATGTTTGATTATATTTTATTCTTTATCTAACAAAAATATAATCAATGGTGTTTGTGATTCAAGTATAAACACCATCACATCATATAAACAATGGTGTTTGTGATTCAAGTATAAATAGTGTTTCAATTCAGCATTGTAGAATGAAATATCAAAAATATCAAATTTTGTTGACGTTCTTAAGATCTAGGGTGGAAAATTGCCACTAATTTGGTTGATTTGGTTTAGATACTAATTTTCTTCTTTTCTCAGAACTTTATTATAAGTTCATTTTGTCATGGTTTCTAGTTTCTACCATGAGTTATAATCTATCTACCTACATAAACCCTCCCTTGTTAGTGTTCAAGGTAATTCATTTATCACAGCCACCAATCATCAGCTATTCAAAACGTTGCTCCTGTGGCGGGTGAATGAAGTTGGAGATTGTAGTGGTAATGAAAGATGCGTGTTGGCAGGTTTATATGATTAAACATGACTGTTTAGAATAACCCACGGAGGTCTTTGTATACAAGAGTATGAGTATCAATACTTCGTACAGGAAAGTTGGACCCCGCCACCTTGCTCTGGAGTGAAACTGAATTCAGACGTATAGGGGGTGTTTTCAGAGATGAGGGGGCTGTTTATATGATTAAACTGCAGAAGTTTTGGATTGACTCCAAGGAAATGCAACAATTAGAAATGGAGAGAGACTCCAAACTGGTAATAGGCTGGCTGCAAACTAGAAGCTTGGGGAACAAGGATTTTCAGACAACAGCTAAGAGTAATTTCAAGCTTAACAAGAGAGATTGGAATGAGGTTTAATTGAGAAAAAAGATCAACAAAAAAAAATGAGATAGTTTTTGTCAAAGGGTTCTTCATCTAGCCCTTGGATGGTGGCAGTTTGTAATCTTTATCCATTATTTTTAATGAAAGTTACTGTTTCTCATAAAAAAAAAGAATATCAATACTTTGAACCTTGGTTGCAATTAATGTTGAACTAATTTCATTTTTTTTCTTAAAAACAAGTGTTTGCTAGAATTCATGAAAATTTTGTTTTGACAATCCTAATGAGTTAATTAGTTTTTAACTTATACATATATAATATAAAATATAAAATTTATTAATTATAAAATTCATATAATTACATACATAAAAAATTGTACATCTATAATATTATATATTTATCATATTAAATATTAAATATAAAAATAATATAAATGAGAAMTTTGTTATTAATGATAAAAATTGCTAAAAATACAAAAAATACAGAAGGGATTTGATGTCTAACATGTGACCCATTGACCAGGCCAAAAGGTTCAATGGTTTAACTAGATGGATCACTAGGGTTGTGTTTGGTATCATTGCCACTTTTACTTGCATTGTTTTCGGTTGGTCATACAAATTTTAGGAGAATATATATATATTTCTTCAATGCTTAAGTAGTTATATGATGTAATGTGACAAGACCATTTCTCAAAAATGTGTATTGACCAACCTAAAATATTGCAAGTAGAAGTGGCAATGGTACCGAACACAACTTAGTTAGAGTTCATTTTCTAATAGTGGTGACTAAAACATGTATAAAGGTTACTAGTGTCGAATTTCTAAGCGGTGCTAAAGTTTTAGAAGGCTATAAGTTATCAATTAGAGACTCCTCTTGAAATAAGTTTGTTTTCTGTTTAAGCATGAAAAACCCATGGATAAAGGCTCCATCAATTAATCCCCCCCCCCAAAAAAAAAAAAAAAAAAGAGAAGGCTCCATCCATTTCATTTACCAAAGCCCATATCATGGCCCCCAACTAGTATGTATTAAAAAGCAATGCCCAAAAGTGCTTCTTCAAACCTCTGATTAGCCCCCAACTAGAAAAAAAAAGGGCTAAATAAAATAGGGTTTTTACCGTTCAATCCACCCCCAGAATTCCTAGTTCCACTAGATGCCAGCTCGGAATTGATACCAATTCACAAGCACGTATGAGTGTTATAGGTGCCAGCTCGGAATTGTTGCAAGTCTGGAGTTCAAATAAGAATTCTGAGGTGGAGTGAAATTTAGTTCGAAGAGTATGGCCCCGTAAAATTGATAAACAATCAACCAAGCGGTCTCATCCAATTGGCAACCAATCCACTGGTTTTGATTCAAATTCACGTGGGTCTACGATGGGTGAAAGCTTTTCACGTATACAAAAAGGGTTCAACTATGTACCATTAAAACATGATACCAAAGAACTTGTAACCACTGAACCATTATCACAGTAGTAACCGATGATGTGGTACTTATGGTATTTATCAAGATTCACAGAGGGTGATTGGTCAAAGGCACAACTGGTGTAATAGAAGTGGTAACCAATCAGCAGCTAGAAATTGCCTTCCCTCTGTTTCAGCTAGGAAAATGGGGCCACCACACATTAGAGGGTAGCCTGTCACCTAACCCCATAAACCCCCCCCCGAGTCTCCACTGCAAACCTGCGAGATCCCTTGTCAACTGACCCAGATATTAACAGTTCTAGATCCAAAAACAAAAGTACCAACGATTAACAAACAAAGACAACCAATCAGCAATACAGAGGCCAATGATGAAACAAGGGAAAAAACAACAAATTTTTAGTTCATAAAACTAACGACTTTTCGTGATTGTTCTCATTCAATAAATGACAGTTGTATGAATTGAACAGCAGCGGCATGTAGTTCAAAGCCAGTATCGTCTTCTAAGTACATGGTAAATCTAATTGCATGGCTAATCTTCATCAGGTGGAGCAACCTTCAAGCTTTGCAAACAATTATTTCAAACCGATTGCAAATGACAGCTTTGGCCGCGATTTATTCTTACCTAATAGCTTCATCTGATTTGCCCGCTCTTGCTCCTCTTCCATTTTCTTCCTTCGCATAGCCTCTTCTTTTTGTCTTTGGAGCTGTTCCAACTCTCTATACCGTTCCTCCTCCTTCCGCTGCTGCTCTAAAGCTTCTCTTCTCTGAGCCTCTTCCACCTTTCTCCGATTCTCCTCAAGCATCCTATCCAGCTCTTCCCTCTCTTTTCGAGCTTGTTCCTATGAGGTACATAGAACCAAATTTAAAACATAAGACACGTAGAAAATATCCAAGCAAAAAAATTAGAACATCATGATTAAGTTTTCAAGGTAATGAAAAATGAGTATTTAACTTTTATTCGATGGAACAGGAAACCATGTTTTTGCTGATGAGGCAGTTGCTTTTGTTTTGAAAAACAATGTGAAAGATCGTCCTTCAAGATAAGGACACCCCCCCCCCCAAAAAAAAAAGAAAATAAATTGAAGGAATTAAAAAAATTAAACACCTACATCATCAAATAAGCTTACCTCTTTTTGTCTTGCTTCAATAAGAGCAGCTTCCTTTTCCTTTTCAAGTTGAGCTGCAACCTCATCAAGAAGTTTCTTCCGACCTTCCTCAAGTCGCCTCTGTATTTCCAGTTTTATCTCCTCAGAGTTCAAGCTCTCTTCAACTTTTTTCCGAATTGCTTCCTCAACTCTCCTTGCAGTTTCTTCTTCTAATAGTTTCAACTCTGCCTCACGTTGACGCCTGATAGAACATGGGAAAGTTAAAGAGGATAACAACCTTTGATCCAGATAAAGAACTCAGCATTTTTAATTCCAAAATACGTCTTTTTGATGCCAGAGAGTAGAACTGAATCAGCAAGTGGCATGGCAAGCTTCATGTTTTTTTCTTTCACTATGATGAATGACCAACTAATCTCCGCGTTCACCATGACACTATACAAGCTTATGCTTATAAGGCATACCTCTCTAAAAGATTCCTGATCAAAACATATGAGTTCTCAAACTGGTGAACAGTAGATAAACGAGGCAGCAATTGGATCATCAAATACAACAAGTTGAACTATAGCAGTAGCTTCCTTCAGAAAAAAGCCTGTGGAGAAGAATGTCAAGTAATCTGTTGAAAGGCTTAAAACCTATCATGGAAAAAATTTTCAATCTTGGCAAGAAAGTATACTTCTGACACAAGCAAATGTTTATTCCAATACAAAGAATTCTTCAACCATCAATAGTTGGGGACACAAGCAATCAACGACAACAGCCAATGGTTAACCATCTTTAAGCAGACAGTTAATGGGAAGAAATATCCACTACCTAGTTGAAAGTGGAGATTTAGATAACTTCACCATGAAAGATACTTAAAAGCATCTCATTCATGGCAAAAAACAAATCCCAGCATAGCACCAGAAATGAAAGGCTTCCTGATCAATTCACATCAATAACCACTTTGGCAAGAGTCTACCAATGGGGTCAAACAAATCCAACTGCTGATACCAATCCAGAAATGTTCTAAATGAAAACTGGCATTAAGATCATAGACCAAGAGATTAGGATGGATCAACAGTGCCTACAGGATTTATCCTGAATGAGGAAGCCCAGACACCAGGCCCACTTTTGCACTAAAAATATCATCCAAGATTCATTTCATTATCCAGAAAATATTTCTAATACCTCCCATTCCCCTCCCGACACACACACAAAAGGAAAAAAGAAAAAGGAAAAACTGAAGAAAAGGAAGAAAGTGAGAAAAGATGAAAAATTAACTACTCTAGTTTGTGATATGAAACTATTTCAGGGGAAACTAGAGTTCCCTGGTTACTGGTATGACAGAGACAGGGTATGAGGGTAAGGTGAAAAAAATGATATTAAGTTCAGAAAGGTTTATGTTAACGTGCTAAGGGTAAAAACATAAACCATGGTACAGACACATACATCATGAATGCAGAGGTTAATCTAAAACGGGAAGGCACATCATTTTGTACAAGACCATCAACTATTGAGTTAAGCTAATCTCAGAACCCATATGAACTGGTTATTTGCACAACCATATATGACAGGCACAATACAGATCTGGTATAGTCAGAGAGAACATCTATCTGAATTTGGCATCCTAACAGTCAAATGGAATGAGGGTCTTTTCTCAAATTGCTGGATGAGGCAATAAGAACTAAAGTCAACTAGTAATACTTTTGATAAATATCACCAAAGATTCCATTATCTGTGTCATTGATGTTCATGAACCATCCGGGAAGACTAACAAGTTCCCCAGCCTATAGAAAACTCCAATAAATTAGTTAGTTCCCAATCTTGTCCTTGACAAAGTCATTGTGTCCATGACAATCTAAAACTATAGGTATCTATTAGTAACTACTTTCAATTTTAAAACAAAAACAAGATGAATAGCATAGCTACATAAACAATAATCTATAGTTTTCTAGAAAATAAAGAAACATAGAAATCGCTTTTATGTATGATAAGTAATTGTTCCATTAAGAAGAAAACGTGGATAAGTATAAATTCAATGTCCTGATGGTATAAAAAATAAATAAGAAAATGTCAGCACTCAAGTTGGATGGGATAACCCATCTGGGTGAGTGATATGTGTGGTTTGAACTGATGACCAGATAACCACTCCCTCACCAGAAACCAGATGACAAGGCTTCTAAGTTCTAACTGCCTCCAGATTTCTCTCAAATCTAGGAGATTATCACAATCTGACATCTCTTTCAACGACAGAACTCTGAAAGCCTTTGGAGAAACCCTTTTATCCCTTTCATTGGGCTACAAAATTATCCTAAGATCAGATGTGTAAAACCAAGGGTTATTTTTGATTTCCAAAATAAAAACTGTCGCACCAGCAAAATTATATATTGAATACCCCCTAAGATGTCAGGTAACTCATATACCCCAAGTAGCAGTGTTTTAAAAGTGCAAGGTGGAAAAAAGTGCAAGGGGCATTTTGTGCCTGAGGTGCAAGGTAAGTTGTGCACCTTTTTGAAGCAAGGCACAAAAATATAAAAAAATACAAAAATACAAAAATAATAAACATAAAATTAATTAAAATATAAACTTAAAACATTTGCATTCCTGATTCTACGAGCCTTTTTGTACCAAGCTCCTTGAGGCAAGCCCAAACAAGTCCATGTTAGGGTTCTTAGATTCTTAACTCCTACCAAAAAAATGATTTTATAATTTTAATTGTCTTTTAAAAGGGTATTTTATTTGGGCTTGCCTCAAGGGGCTTGGTTGGGGGTCCAGGGGCTCCCAGCCACAAGCCTTAAAAAAAGAGCAAAATGCACAAAATTTTGAAAACGTGCGCAGGGCGCCTTTTGAAAGTGCTGCGCATGCACCTGGGCACACTTCTTAAATCACTTTCATTCAGGTAGTAGGATTCAAGTCTCATTAGCATGCCATACCAATAATATACTATGGTACATTACTTCAATTTGGGCTTTAATAGACTATTTCATGTTTTAATTGACCAACTTAAAGTTAACTTACACCGAGTGCAACTTGGCATAAGAGACAAACCATAAAGGATTCTTTTTTCAGATTTTTCATGTTTTTCTTTGAGCAAAATAATGTGTTCATGAAATGCATGCAACACTTATAAAAAAAGCCATTACCCAATGTTGGTYCCAGCTATCTAGAATCTTGGTAGGGGTAGACTAGGTACCACCTAATCTTTGGCATTTTTCATACAAAAGAAACACCTGATACATGAAAAAGGTGTGCACCTTATATGAGGCGTGCACTCACTTCACACTTTATGCCATTCATGCTTCACACCTAAAGATTTGCACCCAACAAACTAAAAAAAACAATAGAAAAAAAAAAACCAACAAACTAAAGAAACACCTGATCCACCATTTATGCCTCATTTACTCAAAATCCTGGATAAAAAATGCTTAAAGGTGAAGAACCTCCTTATTCTTGATTCTAATTGTATAATAATATCCCTTGGTGAAGGATATCTATCCATTATGCCAAATGGCCAATAATTTGAAATTTTGAAGAGTTCACTGATATGTAATAGTTAAAATTTGTTTCTACCAACTACAGGCTTGCATGCTTTAGAAAACCATGATTCAGTTTCCTATCATAAATGTTATTTTCATGCTCACAGCTAGATTTTGCACTGCCCAATTACTAAACAAGCTTTTCCTTGGATATTGGACTTGCCACTCTCCAGCTCTTTATATTCTCAATGGCAAGCAGCCCACCTTGATGAAGTGATCTTCATCGCTAACAGTCTGAACTGGAGATGTGACAGCCAGAATATTTTATCCATCTTGGGAAAATCTCATCTATACTATACAGATTCTTAGGGTCCATTTAGTTCACAGTCAGAACTGGAGTGGTATATTCCCATAGCCTGTTTGGTTCGGACAGGAATCTGAATGGGAATTGGAATCAGCTGGAATGGGATTTCATTCCCAAGGGAGGGGGAGGAAATGGCCATTCCCTCATATGGGGGAATGCCATTCCACCAGGAATGGGAATGGGATTCCAATTCCGACCAACCAAACAGTTGGAATCAGAATGGCCCACTCCGATTCCAATTCCAGACCCCTATTCCCACAAACCAAACACACCCTTAGTCTTTTCATTTGTGATTGTGTCTTATTTTTTATCTCTCCTGATTGATGTAACAACACCGATAACCTCATATTTCCACCACTGTAATGATAGTAAGAAATTGGTGAGACAGATGCAAAAACAATGACCAGGAAGGGCATTCCTAAATAGTCTATGCATGTGTATGTTAATTAATTGATGGTTTATATTTAGAATTAGAGGATACTAAATGGATTCTCAAGGGATCACATGTTATAGGCACTGCTGAACCTTTAGTACTGACAGCAGGCACACTAGGCCTAAGAAGATCTGATACCTACATCTGAGTTTTTTCCATAGTGTCCCTGTATAAAACCCATATAGCTTAGCATTCTTTCTTAAGGAGTATCCTCAGCCCACTGCTGTCTTATTGTTCCTTCCAATTCTATGTTTTAGACTGCTGGGGTACTACTTAATATCATATTAATTAAACCTTTTAATCATGTAAATTATCAAAGAATTATTTTACCCTTTAATTCAATATGGATTATGGCAACAAGGGTGCAGTTCTCTATATAAGCTCAGTCATTTCCTGATAGCCTCTAAAGTCTAAAACCTTAAGCAACCAATTAAACCATGTGGACACTGTATATCAGAAGCCCATAAATAACAAAAATGATATCAATGTAAACATCAGTTCTTCCTATTGTAGAAGTGCTTGGAGTAATAAGAATCTCTATAAAGCAAGCCATTACAATCATCTTTACGTTCTATTTCATAGAAACACATCTGAAATACTTCAAGAATGCAGAAAACATGGACTAACAAACTAGACTAATGCCCCAACCAACTTTAAGGAAGACCAAAAAAATTTCCAAATAACACGGACCAAAAAATAAGTCCAAACAAACATAAAAAATGGTCGATATACCTTTTCTTTTCTTCTTCTTCTTCTTCTTTTTTCAATTTCTCAATGGCATTTTTGCGCTCTGTTGAACCAAGACTTGGACTGCGAGACCTGTTTATAGGAGAGACTGTAGTACTCCTACTTCTTTGTCTCTTGTGTCGTCTTGGAGTTGGAGAGCGGCTTTTCCGGCGCCTTGTAGTTGGTGAACGACTTTTGCGTCGTCGTGGGGAAATAGAATGACTTTTTCTCCTGGTGAATGAAGTAAAAGTTAGTAAAAGAACACTTGAAAAAAATTCAAGTAACACAATAGAAACTACTAACAAGTCATTCCCACCATCCATAGTAAGTTACAACATAACATCAGCAGTTACCTCACATACTGTTATGAATAATCTTTGTGCGCTCCATCTTTTATGACATGAAGTCTTGTATGTCCCAATCAAGCCAGCAAAGGACACCCATCGGCACCCATCACCTGCTTACTTCCCAATGCAGGGAAGAAACTATATTTATTTAATTATTTTTACAACGAATATGTGTTTTCTATCTCGCTCTAAAAAGTGTTAGATGTTATGCCCCAAAATATTTTATTCAGTGCTTCTCAGATTTGTATGAACAGAATTGTCCTTGAACTTGGATGCCTCATTATAAACAACTACTTAATAGTTAAATGTTGTTTATAGAATCATCATGTGGAGGACAATATTGGGAGGACATGAACAGAAGCATGAGAGCGTCAAGCTTAAGCTTGTACGCAGTAGTGCTCACTGGAAGTGAAGTCCCTCTGGATGGCTGGTGTCAAAAGTGTGACAACACCAATGGACAAAAATATACAATTAATATATCATACGTGCCCACTTGAGAACTGTGGAGTAAAGATTATGTATTGGACAGTGGCCTTGGGAAAGACACATCAACCTAAGTCTGATGGTGATTTCATTTTCACATTCATGCCTGAAAAATGACATGAGGTTTAGGTAAAGGTCAATATATTCTGCAGTATGAGATGTGCACATTCAGTATCCTAACAGAGTATGAGCATTTGAATTACCAAAGGAAATTAAAAATATTTAAGGGATTCCTCGTTTTTTATCGACTCTTCACCATAGGTATAGATATTAGAGTGGCAATCCACCATCAATAAACACAAAACCCTGTTTGTCAAGATTGGCACCTCCAAGCTTCATGATATTATTTTTGAGCTTAACTTCATATGAAAGTGCCTTGTGCTAAAAACACCATAGAGCATTTTTCAATTACGTACAAACAATGGCTTGATTAATCCTATATTTATGGATCTGACAGGCCAGGTGACAAGCACAAGCAGTTGCGCCACAATATGCTGTATCAATTCAAACATGTTCGCATCTTATGAGTTATTCCACCCATTTGTGATAAATCATAAGACCCCCTCTCCCATTCAAAATCATGAATATAAGCTTACTGCAGATATTAAGAAAGTTTAAAACACTGAATCATTGGTCGAATTCAAGACATCGAATCATCATTCGAGGCTCCACCTTTAAAACATGCATACACCGATCCGAGCATGAAAGAAACTTCTGAGCACAATCAAATAGGTTTCAGATAAAAAGGATGAAGTACAGAAAAAACAAAAGAAAAGGATCAAATACGTACAAAATAACTCAACCGAAATCTATTTGATTTCCGAATGACAGATATTTCATCCGAATTGATGATCCTTGTTCTAAAATCACAAATATTAAAGCAATGGATTGTGATAAGGGTTTTCCGTGTTGGTAGTAGTATCACCTGCTATGAGAATACGAATATGGAGAACGGCTTCGATCTCTTCTGCTTCTACGGCTATGTCTGTGTCCAACAGGAGATGGAGAATGCCGTCTCCTGTACGACGGCGAACGCGACAACGTCCTTGCCATCTCGTTCTCTTAAATTAACATAAAACAAGTGTCCAATCCTCACTGCAAATCTTTTGCTAAAAAATTCTATCTGGCGAAAAGAAAACACACACGACCAAGCTTTGACTACAGCGATTCCCCTGTAACATCCACAAACAAGGAATCAAAAAAAAAAATCTTGTAAAAGGAAAAAATAATGAGATAACCCAGAAGAAATCCTAAATAGAATACCTCTTGAAAGCAACCTGAAAGATCTGCACATGGAGATCTTTAGGGACAATTTCATGGTTACAGTTTAAACCCTAACTCTTAAAAAAATAAGAATCTAGTCCAATCGAAACCCTAGAAAGAGAGATTGAAGAAAATAAAATGCATGAGAAATATGCAGGACAGATCCCTCTYGTTTAAGATAAGGTTGCAGATGGCAAAGAAAAATCTCTCTCTCTCTGTCTGTCTCTGGAGGGAGGAGCCGAGCAGCACAGCAGCGCTAGGATGGGAAAACAAGGCGTTTTTTTCTCAGACAATAAGAATTAGGGGGATCCGTGCGATGCACGGGATCTAACCGAATTATAAGGGAGGAAGGAATTCAATGTTGTTTAAAATAATTAATTATTGTTTCAATAATTTGTTTTTTATAATTATTATTTTTTAATAATTTATTATGAAAATAATTTAGTAATTTGAATTAATTGTATTAATAGTTTTAAATAAAAATAATAAAGTATTATTAATTACTTAATAAAATAATTATTTTTCCATCTTATATGTTAGTGTTCTATTTTATTTTATTAATGATAAAATCTAACAATTTTTTGTAAATATTACTTAAATATTAATAAATATATAAAATTAGGCTATAGCCTATAGTCATAATTAAATTAATCTCTAAATTAACTTTTTTAGTCACAATTTAATTAATATAAGCCCCAACTTGAGGTTTAAGACTGTGGGTAGGTTTAGGTTGATCCTCATCATGACCCAACCTACCCAAGTTGCACCCCTAAAAGCAATAGGATTGAACCAAATAGAGTGTGACCCATGCATGCATTATTTTTGGGGTTTTTTTAACTATTTTAGATAATATTAAAGTTGAAGGAGCTATAGGGGATGGGCTACCCCACTATGTAGCCCAATGAACCAAAAAAAAAAAAAAAAGATCTCGGACTAGATTTTGATAGTATATTAATAGTTTTTAAGGTTTCCTAGCCTAGCCCAACCCACACCTCAAGCATAACAGTATTTGTTTAGGCATAGGACATGAATAGGCTTATCTGTTTAATTATAAAACTATGTTTTTTTACAAATTAATTTTTTATTTAATTTTAACTTATTATAAAAAAATATAGCATTCTTTATATATAAATATACATATATATATTAATATAAAATTTTCCATCTAAAATATTATATAATAATATATACTATTTATGCATATAACTTCCAAGTTGAGCTTAGGGGTTGCTTATTAGGCCCTATTCGCTAAGGCAACCATTGGACTTCAACAAGTTTGATACTTGGTTAAACTTCGAATCTAATTATCATAGATTTGGATGTTAGAACTTGCATCTGATTAATAATCAAATTGGATGTGGATTTAATCCCACCAGTCTAATTAAAATCCACGTCTAATAAAAAATATTATTATTATATATATGTAGTATAATTATGTATACATATAGATATTGTATATAATTATATAAAATTTATAATTAATAAATTTAATATTTAATATTTATATGCATTTATTATACATATATACTTTAAAAATAATTATTTTTTTAATTTTAAAATTTTGGGTCATTTTAAACACAATAAGATTGTTGTGGATTAATTTCAAAATCCAACATCATAGTCATATGTGGATGCGGATTTGGAGATTTCATAATCAAATATTGGTGCAGATGTAGTAGTGGATTTGATATGATTTCGAACCATTTATAGTTCTATTACGAACATTATGTGTGAACTTGGTGCAAATCCGAACTAGACCTAGCTCAAAAGAAAATAGTTGTTTGAGCATGGAAATTTATAGGTTTAGCCGATTTGGCCTAAGTTATAAATCATTTGTTACTTTTTATTATTAATTTTAATTATCCTATCAATACTAATTTTATTAATTTCTTAATTTTTAATAGTTGCTAGAAAAAAAGTTGCTGAAATTTAATATTTTTTACTGATTTTAGTTATTAGGTTTCAAATTATAATTTTCTAATAGTTAACCAATTAATATAATCTGAATATGCAATAAAAATTTGGGTGAGAATAAAAATCTCTCTTTCTTTGGAATACAATACACCAATAATGGAAGACACCTATAAAAATATGCTAAAATAGGTTAATGATGGAGATGGTGGGAACGATGGCTTAGAATTCTTCCTCTCATTATTTGTAAGTGATTTAACTATTATGATATTTTATTAACTAATTTGTAAACTATTATTTGTTTATGGGTTGGTTGGGCCCACACATGCCTTAAAGTATTAGGTCCAACTTGGCCCTAAAATATGTGGGCCTAATGGAGCCAAGGCCCGAGCCAAACTAAAATGATCACCCCTAAGCAAATTGCTTTAGGTTTATTAGATTAATGAGGGTAAGAGAGAAAAAAAATAAAAAAATAAAGGAAAATACAAAAAGGAAAAAAGGAAAAAAACAATTTAATGGAGTAATTGAGAGAGAGAATTAGTGGAGTGGATTATTAGAAGAGAGAGTTAATTGAATGATTAATGAAGTGAGATAATTAAAGGAGTAGGAGTGGAATTTCGGTTGATGTTGTTGAGTTCATTTGAAGTTGTACTTGGAATCAACTACAAATGTTCAATTTTGTATTAGTCTATTTATTATTTTATTAATATCTTATGAATACATAATTTTATTCTATTAGTACTTTGTTATTATTATTTTATTAGTCTTTAATAATTAATATCTTAGTATTTAAAATTAATTTATGAATATTTTATTAGTATTTTATTATTACTTTAATTTTATATTAATATTTTATGATAGTACTATTATTTTACAATATTTGTTAATAGTTTATTAGTATTTTATTATTTTATTAATATTAGGGTTTGGGTTTTTTTTTTTGTCATGAGTTCTTTACTCCTTAATAGAATTTGGAATGGGAATCCCATTGTACCAAGAATAGGATTCGGAATCCCATTCCTATCAAACAAACGGTTGGTCATTCCAATTTTGATTCCAGGCATCTATTCTAGGGAGCCAAATGAACTTTTATTGTCTTATGTTGTATTACTATCCCCCCCTCTCTCTCTCTCTTAAATATCTTTCTTTATGTATAATAACACGCATTAAGATGAGAGGCCTTAGAAAACCCAAAAGTCTTTTTTTCTCTAATAATGTAATAGCTCTCTTCCTCTCTCTCTCTCTCTCTCTCTTTGTGTGTGGACTCTCTCTTAATTGTCTCTCTTTAATAATATAATCTCTCTCTCATTTTCTCTCTTTCTTTAATAATATAATGTCTTTATAATAGTGTACAACTTTATTGATATAATTTGTCTAAACAAAATTGACAATGACTATTTTTTATATTTTCAAAGAAAAAGAAAATAAAAAATGTAAAAAAAAAATAGATAAAATACCTTGGTGAAAGGAGAGACCTAATGACACGATTGTACTTTTCTTTGAATATGTGATAGATGTGTGATCTCACATATCCTATGGTTCCAACAATTTACTAAAACACCCACTTTATTATGTCTTATTGACCTTCTATTAGATGGAAATGGAAATGGTGGTTCTAACCCTAACATCTATTTGGATAAATTTTAGTGGATTTATGTTTTAGTCCCATGCAATCCACCTCTGCATTTTAATTTATGTAATCATCCAGTTATGTAGATCAATCTAGGCACGTCAGCTAAATATATTAAGAGAATAGCCAAAATACCCCTTCCATTACCTACCCTAATGAATCCCTCCTTTCACCAAACACAACAAACCCCTCTTTCTCCTTTTACATTGCGATGATTATGGGTTCGATCCCATACTTCCACCATCATTCTTGGCAAGATTCCATTGTTGCTCTAGCCTTTCGTTGTGGCTCCTCATTCCATGCTTCCACTGTTGTTCTTGCCAAGCTTCCATTGTTGCTTCAGCCTTCTATGCGGCTCCTCCTCTAAACGTAATGAAGCTTCCCTACTCATTGGTGATTATGGTGACTATGGCTCCATTTCACTCTTCCATCATTGTTCTCGTCATCTAGCTTGAAGCTTAACAAAGTTTTAAATGCTCAACAAGCTTTAATTCTTGTTCTACGCTTCTGTTGTGCTTTCCTTGCATCATTTAATTTGTTTGTAGCTAAACTTTGCATAAGAGATTTACAATTGCCCTTTATTATAGGGCTATCAACAGGTTGTGTCCAAGTAGAACTGGGTCTGACCCAGAACCAAACCAAATTTTAAACCCTGAACTGAACTGATTTGTTCTTTGGACAATCGGGTCTGACCGAATGGGCTTGATAATAATAAACCTGTTAAAAATATTAAATATATAAGCATCTAATTTTCCATCATTTCTTTTTAAATATAAGTAAGAAATAAATAAAATAACACAAGCAAACAATAAATTTTCCAATTATTTGATTAAGACAGGTAAAAAACATATAAACTATTAATTATCATTCACATAAAACTCAATATATTATTAAATTCAATACCCAATACATAAAATTTATATGCTTTCCAACAATATGTGGGTTGGGGAGAGTCGGGTTTAGCCTAATACCATACCGTACTTGTACCCATATGGGTTGTAGAATCCCAAAACTTGTCCCAGCACCAAAATCCATCATTTAGGAAAAAAAAATCACCCCATCAAGGCGAGTAGGAGCAGGTACCCACTAGGTAGGGTAGAAATTTTCATTCTTATCTCCATTTCCCTCTTCCTTCCCCTCATTAACAGAAGACAAGAGTGAAAGCCCCGACTTGAACCTGGATAATTGTAGTCAAACTGTTTGACCCACGCCTGGGAAACATTTTGGGTTTGTGCCTGGTCTGAGTCTTAACACATTGACAGAAAAAGTATTTACAGTCTTGAAAAGCATATAAATTAATTGTTCCACATAAACCTTATTGATTGTATACTGAATTATGTGGGTCATGATATGAGGCCTAACCTTTTCCACACTTAAATGTTTTTGATGATGCATTTATTCTCTTTGCACTACCATCACTTATAAATTCCTATTTCCCAAGTGTGAAGAACTTATGTACTTTTTTTGCATTCTTTTTATACATGGGGTAAATTGTAGATTAATACCAGGATTTCAAGACGTGCTAATGTAGTATCTGAACTTTCAAAAACTTTTAGTTTAGTACATGTTGTTAGTAGTTTGTCAGTTATTTATATCATGTGACAATAAGTGCGATATGATGGGTCAACACTTACCAATTAGAAAGGTTTAACTTGAAATGGCAATGAATATTGTCTGATGGAGGCTTAAGGGAAATCTCATCAGATGGGTGGATATGTGATCCTTTATAGAAAATGATAATGTTATGCAATTGAAACAGTTGGCCCCATGCACCTACGTGATTTTCCATATTTCTAGAGATATGTATAGTGTCCCTGCCTTTTAGATAGATAAAAGTCCTTTCTATGATACATAACATGAAACAATGATTAGGTCATGGACTAATATATTTGTGCTATTTGTCAAAAATGGCACACGGATAGTTCGCTAAATTGTTAGACAACAACAAACTCAATGGACCAAACTATGCAAACTGGTTTTGTAACTTTAACTTGGTTCTCACGTCCAAGAAATTGAACAAAAGTGCCACCAACCTGGCACCAGAACGTCCCCTGATAGAACCTCTGAGGCAAGAAGAAGGGAATATTAGGAATGAGAAATGAAAAACTCCCTTGCTTAGTGTTACATCATTGCCTCACTAGACAAGTCTATCTAGAGGCAATTTAATAAAGTAGAAAATTGCAAAGATATTCTAGATAGTTTAAAGTCCATGTATGAGGAGTAAAATTGTTCTACACAGCAAAAGGTCCTCAAATTGTTGATGACTAACAAGATGGTCGAGAACCAACAGGTTCATGACCATGTTGTGAAGATGATAGGTTTATCAATGAACTAGAGGCTCTTGGTTCTCAATTGGATGATGACACTAAAATTAATGCTATCTTAAACTCTTTGCTCACATCTTTCAATAAATTTTCATGAAATGCAACATCAACAAGCTAACAATTAGCTTGCAAGAACTTGACAATATATTGTAGAGAGCCGATGAACTGATTAGAAAAGACAAGCTAGTGGCCATACTTGTTGAATGAGGCAAATCTGGCAGGAAGAAATGAAAGGGCAATAAGAGGCCTTAGAGGAAGGGCGACAAGCAAAAGAAGCAAAAAAAAGACAAATCATCAGATGAATGYCACTTCTACAAGGAGATCGAGCACTAGAAGAACCGTCCTCATTGTCTGGAATCTCTTAGGAATAAGAAAGAAGGTAGTTTCAAAACTCATGTCATAGGGACCGATTTGTTGGTCACTTCTACACCTTGGTGTATTGACTCTAGGGCTTCTACTTATCCATGTAACACATTGTAGGGGTTTAAGGAAAGTAGAAGGCTAAATGATGACGAGGTGGTATTCTATTTGGGAACATCTATAACTGTTGCAACTTCTGCTATAGGAACAATAAAATTAATTTAAAAAAAAGGATTATTATTTTGAAAGATTGTCTTTATGTTCCATCACTTAAAAGAAATTTGAGTTCAGTTTCTAAGCTCTATAAGGATGGCTATTCTATTTTATTTAGTAATAAGATTACAATTAAATTGAGTAACAAATTCCTTACTCACGAAGAACTTGAGAATGGTCTTTACGTTCTCACATGCTTGTGGTATTATCAACTTGACCATAGAAATAAAGAATGTATTACAAGATTGGTAAATGATGGTCTTCTAGCTAGATTTTCTCATAGTAGAAGATTTATTTGCGAATCTTGCCTTTAAGGCAAAATGGGAAAAATATCATTTTCAAGTAAGCTTGAAAGAAGTATAGGCACACTTGACCTTATACATACTGATGTATGTGGTTCCATGAATGTTAGGACATAGAACCAACGCTTTTATTTCATAACTTTCATTGATGAGTATTCATGGTATATTTATGGTATGGTTACATGTACCTAATGAGACATACATCCGAATCCTTTGAAAAATTCAAGGAGTTCAAACATGAAGTCGAGAAACAGTTGGAGAGACAAATCAAAATCCTTCAATTAGATCGAGGGGGTGAATATCTCTCCGATGAATTCAAGGACTACTTAAAGGACACTGTGATTATATAACAATTTTCTCATATAGCTACACCACAATTAAATGGTATATCAAAGAGAAGAAATCAGACTTTATTGGATATGATCTGGTCACTTCTCGTCMACTTAGAGTTACCCATATCTTTTTGGGGGCATGCATTAGAGACTATGATCTATGTGCTGAACTGGGTTTCAACTAAATTAGTTCCTAAGACTCCTTTTAAGCTATGGATTAGCAAGAAACCAAGTGCAAGACACTTGAAAATATAAGGTTGTCCAACACATAAAAAAGATAAGTGTAGACACATTGGAATCCAAAACAAGTCGTTGCTTACTTGTAGGTTACCCCAAGTACTCTATTGGGTATATTTTTTATAACCCACGAGAACAAAAAGATTTTGTTAGTCAAAATGTCCACTTTTTAGAAGATCTACTCGTGTTTTTAAACCTTTTTACGTTTTGGCCTTGATCAAGAAAGTTACTTGATCGAAGTTATGGATAGTGAGGAAGATCTCGTAGCTTATACGGACGCTATGTTAGACATAGACTCCTTGTAGTGGGTAGATGCCATGAAAGACGAGATAGACTCAATGAAATCCAATGGAGTTTGAGCTTTCGTGGACTCGCCTCCTAGGGTGAAAGAAATTTGTTGCAAGTGGACTTACAAGAGGAAGAATGACCCTGATGATAAGGTTAAGACTTATAAAGATCGACTTGTAGCGAAAAGTTACACTCAGAAAGGAGTCAACTATGAGGAAACCTCACTCATGGCCATGCTTAAAGCAAGCTTCCAAAAGTTGGAACATTTGGTTTGACTCAACAATCAAATAGTTTGATTTTGAGCAAAATCCGGATGACCCTTGTGTTTATAAAAAGATAGTGGGAGATAAGATTACATTATTAGTTCTATATGTAGATGACATTCTGCTCACTGGAAATGGTGTAGGAATGTCAACCATAGCGAAGGCATGGTTTTCATAGCTATTCTCTATGAGAAGTCTTGGATAAGCTTCTTACATATTGGGACTTCAAGTCTATAGAGATAAATCGAAGAAGTTAATTAGATTGTCCCAATCTACTTACATTGACAAGATTGTCAAAGAATTCAACATATAGAACTCCAAGAAGGGATTTGTTCCTTTTAGGCATGGAGCCATTCCATCCAAAGGAATGTCACCTAAAACCCCTGAGGAGATAGAGAACATGAGAGAGRTTCTCTATGCCTTAGCTATAGGGAGCATCATGTATGTTATGTTGTGCACTCGATCAAACATTGCTCATGTTGTAAGTGTAGTGAGTAGATATCAATCCAACTCAAGACAAGAGCTTTGGACTACTATAAAGAACAAAGTAAAATACCTGAGAAGAACCAAAGACTATTGTCTTGTCTTCTGTGGTAGTTCACTACAGATGGTTGGGTATATAGACACCGACTTTCAGCTTGATCCAGATGATAGAAAGTCTACATCTGGATACATTTGGGATCTTACGTAATGAGTTAGAAAACTAGTCCATGACTGAGGCCAAACACATTGCTGTAAGTGAGGCTACCAAATAAGTAGTATGGATGAAGAAATTCATCCATGAATTTGGAGTCATACCACATTATCCATTTCACTATTGTGCAATAACACTAGTTCTATAGGAGATTGTTGGTAGATGAGACATCCAGATTCAGAAGGTAACATCAACGAAAAATGTGGCAAAGCCATTGACATAGAAAGTGTTTAAACAACACGTGGATAGTATGAGACTGAGGCTTATACCTGATTGGACCTAACTGTAAGTGGGAGCTATTAGATAGTGTATGCCCTTAAATCCAATCAAATTGATGTACATAAGGGTTTATTTGTAAATAGATAAAGTACATTGTTGTTGCATGTTAACATTGATATTTTTCTATTTATTACCCCTTAAATTGGACACTTAAGAGACTCGTGTTAGTTTAGAATGTTTTTAGTCATTGGATAAATTTGGGGAGTTTATTGTGACAAGGCTGACAATGGTGTGCTGCCAAGGAGTTGGAGTGACTTGTCTTATTTGCTAAGGTTAGGCCCCAAGCACAACCAATGGGTGTTTATTAGAAGCACTGAACCCGTACCAATTTTCAGTTATGCCTTGGACATTGGACATAGATGGGCAAAACTAGAAAGTTACACATAACCCTAGACTTGATTATGGTATTGTACTAGGTGTTGGACTGGACTGTCTTTTATGTGCCAACCAATGAAATCCATTAAGGGTCAAATATTTGGGTAGTTTAAGAATTCACCTGAGTGGGTGATCATAGTGATATGATCGGCCCTTTTGTCGGACAAAGTGAATATCATGGTTTACACTCTCTCTAATGAAAACTTAAACTGTAGGTAGTGGATTTTACCTGTGTTTGAAATCTGGTTTTGCAAAATGTATATATATGTTATATACTACTATTTTATGAGAAGGTTTGAAAAAGGTTTTTAATCCCATGATCCATCTGAGTAGAGTGTGGCACTGCACCTTGCAGTTAGGGGAGAGGTCATTCCCTGTCGGGCAGTGTTTTTGATCATTATGAGCCGAGAGGTTAAGTGTAAGAGACCATTACAAGATTGATTATCTAATGGGCTTTATCTTATATGAGTCAATTATCCTTGGGTCTTCATAGGGTCGCTGAACCCAATGACCATTTAGGTATAAATGTTGGGCCCAAACTGGACCAATGCTGATTGAGTCAGGGGTTCATTGTCCTGAGTAGCGAATTCGGCATAGCCTCTTTCAAAGGTTGCGCCGAACCCATATGGGCTTGTGTGGTCCCACGCCATACAATGTCGGGTCTAAAGTGGTCATGCAACACCTCGGGTCATCATCCTTTGAAATAAATGGGCCTAAGGCCCAAAATTAATAAGATTAATTAAGTTGTCATGTGCTTTGGATCAAATTTGGGTTTGGTGTTGGGTATAGAGCATCTATCCTTTTAAAATGATAAGATTTATCTCTTAATAGAGTCTAGATCAAAATCAGATTTGGATAATCTCCTAATTAGATTAGGAGAGTGTTCCATAAGGAGATAAAAGAGAAGAGGGCAAACTAGGTCAGGAGTCTTCACACTCTTGCTCTTTCTTCCTCTCTCTTGTCTTCTAAGAAACCCTAATTTGACCTAGGCTTTCAAGAACTGATTTTAATAAGTTTTTCTTCAAGTTGTTGCAAGAAAAACATTGAGGAAGATCAGACTCACTCACCCATTCGATCCAAGAAAGTTGGATAGTAGTTTTGGAGAAAATAGTGTTGCTGAACTGACTTCACCTATACACTGTGCCATCTTCAATGGAGGCTAGTTTTAGGAGTGATTTGGGCGTGAACTTCCACCTTGGGATTTACTTTTGTGGTATCCTTATCAGGTATAATTTTCCCTTGTGATTTGGTTTCAAATCTGGTCCGATTCAGTGCTAGATCAATTCGAAAAAAATATAGTTTTTCAAAACATCGAGAAATCAATCCCCAGAAGGGTTAGAACATTTTTGAAATTTCACCCAACCATGTAGCATGATTCGGCCATCCGTAAGATGGATTCTAACCCTTCCAACAGAAATTACACTTCACAGACTTTAAAAGAGTAGGGAATAGAACAAAAATTGCACCTGATAACTTCTGATAACTTTAAAAGAGTAAGGGATAAAACATAAACTATAGTTCTTTAGAACAAGGTTCAAAATTTTGATACGTATCGAGGCCTTCCCGATACGCCCCTACAGGGGGTGTTTCGGGTTAGGCAGTGGTTCAGGGGATAGACGAGGCCTTAAATTGACCCCCTGAACCAGATTTGAAAAAAAAAAGAGAAACGGGCACCGATACAGGCTGATACACCCTACTGGCATATCGACCTTGAACCTTGCTTCAGAACTCATGCATTTTTGTTGTTGTTTGTTTCAAAATGTTGGAAAAATGCAAAAGATAAGAGAGGGGGTTTGTGGTTAGGTTGAGGTAATAACAAAGGAAGGGGTAGCAGGAGTTGAAGAATATAGCAAAAGAGGGAGAACAAGGGTGACCAAAGATGATGGTCTCACCATAAAAATAGAGTTTGATTGTGTGGAAACCTTTTGAACCTAATGTTAGAGTTGAGTTAGTTGCCTTAAAAACGACTCCGGTACTGCTAATTTATTCCAAGTGAGGAGTTGAGTCGTTATAACAGAATGAAGGCATGTGTTGGGAGTGTCGTCTAGCATTTCCCTTCAATCCATACATGGTTACAGATATTGTCCCTTTTGTTTGCTCTACACCATAGTTGAAGAAAGATTATCAAATCAAAACTTAATACTCCTTGCATGCATCATCAATAATTTATATTTCTCTTGAATTTTATAATTTTTCTTTGGAAATTGTAGATAGATTATGTAGATTCCTTTATTATAGCATGGATGATGGCAAAAAACTCTATTAAACCCAATGCTCCATCACTCCATGTTATGTAAACATGATCTCAAATCTTCTTAATCTTAGGTATGTGAATATGATCCATGCTGTCGGTTTATATGTTTAAGCCGTTGATTTAAGTTCTAAGAACACTGCAAACATGATCTCAGATCCATGTGGAAGACTAAATCTTCTTAATCTCAGATTTGAACATGAAGCACAGGAGTGGGGCTTTTTGCAATGGAAAAACGGTCAACCACAAACAAATCAAAGCTATTTGGTTTTAACAAAAATTGATATTAAATGGTCCAAAATAACCAAATCTTGAGAAGAAGAGTTAAGTAAAAAGAATAAGATAATTACCTCTAGTTGTAGAAGAATGATGGAAATCTAGCGTCGTTTATATGCATGTGGGAGCATAGCACTTGCTCTTGTGCTGCTAAGGTCAGAAATCTCACGTCACCGTGGTCGGAAAGGAGAGATGGGAACTTACCATTGGCATGAGTTTAGCAACAATGGCAAAACACTCACTCAAAACGACACACAATCATCTTGCTTGGTTACCCTCTCGATCAATGAATGCAAATAGATGAGCAGTATGAATAGCAAGAGAGACTTTTTATGAGAGAGAGAGAGAGTTAAGATAAGGTAAGTTATATGTTTGGTAAATAAAGAAAAGCAGGTGACACATGAAAGACATTTTTGCCCTTTCATATGCCACTTAACTTTAATTAACAATTTTAGATTAAACTAATAAATTTCAAAGTTCAAGTACTGCATTGACACATTTTGAAATTAAGGTATTAAAATGAGATTAGCCCCACAAAGTATGCAATTTACCCTTATATTTAATACGGACTTACACATGTATATGGTCTTACACCAAGTGTTGCACCATATATGCTTGGGGAGCCAACTAATTAGAAGTTAGAAGTTGATTCCAAATAGCCTCTACACCATAGAGCTCTAAAGCTCTCCTTTTTTATCTTAACTTGTTCTAACCTAATGGTCTGTTTGGTTGCTGAGAAGGGGATGGGAAGAATGTTTAGGGAATATTCTAGTTTTCTTGTGTTTGTTTTGAGGAAAACACTGGGGTGGGACGAGAAAGAAATGTGATGTGGGTTCTCACAATTCTTTGTGTGGTACGACYCCACTGAGAAGGGAAAGTTAGTGAGAGAACTTTGTCGAGAGCGTCGGCACCATCTCTGGCAACTTCTTTGCGATTTCCATTTGTTTTGGTACCATTTTTATCTCCTTTCATTGAGTGAGTTTCCATTCGAATCTTGCCGTCTTCTACCTCTATCCCTGTTCGTCTAGACGAACCTCCATTGCCAGAAAGCACCTGAACTGCTATTCGAGGTGTTCATTTGAATGGCAGAGCTCCAGATCTGGCTTTCGACGTTTGCCTCGTCCAGATTTGGTGTTTTCCTTGTACCAAAATGTTCCAATCTCTACCAACTTGTTCTGGTATGGCGTCTGCCATTTTTGGTACCATTTTTCTGGCTTCCGAGTGCCGACATTTTGTTATTTCAATTCCAACTTCCGTATCTTTGCGTTTAGAGATCAATCTCTACCGTTTTTGTGTTGTATTGTTGATAAATTTTGGCATTTTATTATATTGATATACATTTATTTATATTTATTTCTAGGCCAACCACCGAGGTTTCAACAGTTTTTTTTTTTTTCTTCTATTGATTCTTTTCTTTTTAATGAATATAACTTAATACTCTAAGCATGTATCTGTATTTATTTTTTTTCATGGAGATTCTTATCAACCAAACGCTGGAAGCAGATTCTATCGGATGGTGGGTCTCAGGCTCTCAACAAATAAGCACAATGACCAAAAATGAGAAAATAAAATTTTCCCTTCCCATTCCATCCCTTCTCATCCCACTGTTTCCTGATAACCAAACGGACCATAAGGGATGCAAAAACTCTAGGGAGTGAATGCCTGTTTGGATGGGTTTTAACACAATGGCTTCTGGTGTTGTAAGGTAGTCCTCACACCCAAGGTTCAAAGTATCGATACGATCGCATTTCAGCCGTATCGTATCAGTACTTAGAAACGGCCGAAACACCTTTTTTTTTTAAGTTTTTTTTTCAAAGTTTGATTTTTTGAGAAGCTTAAAACATGTTTTTTATTATTAAAAAAGTTGAGGGTACAAAACACCTGGAAACAAGCGTTTCAGACCATATCGGGCGTATCGTATCAATACTTTAAATCATGCTCACACCGTCACACGTAAAACCTTGAAATCATGTTAGGTGAAAAACCCATAAAGCCAAAAATACATTTGGATGAGTTGAAAAAATGATTTTTCCAATGAATACGTCATGAATCTATTTTTGCATTGGCAGAAAAATTGTCAGCAACACATTTACTACATCAGTGAGAAGAAGAAGAGACTCGTTTGGACTTGACCTATAGTTAATAAATGATGTTGCAGGGTCAAAGCTTATTTTGCCTCCATGACGTATTACGCAGCATAAAACTCCCGAGACCCGTAGAATGTGAAAATCATTCCTTCACCAAGACAATGCCGACCTTCTCAACAGAAACTTAAATCACACTGATCTCTGATGATACTGTTGATCCATACTGTTGATCTAATCAAAAGATGATTAGACATGACGAAACAAAATGAAAATGGGCTGAATGGCCGATGAGAAAAATACACTAACAAAGCTTAAAGAAACCTGTTAGGGACCTGTACACTTGAATAATCATTCTTGTATCAATGATATGGATACATATTATACAAATTTACCTTCTCAATGCTCACCATGGAGATCTTGATAGCCAAAACACAGAAGGAAGAAATGAATAAAAAACATTTTTTTCCTTGTGGAAGTGACAAAAAGGTGGACCATAATTGCCAAATTGCAGAAAGTGGTGGCCATGCTGATTCTCTAATGTTTCCTTCCCCCCTGCAAGATTTCTGGGTTTACTGGTTGTCCTTTTGTATCTCGCCTGACACATGATCTAGTAGGCACCTGAAGTTATGAACGAGATCGCCATAGATGAAGCTCCATGACAGAACACCATCCATTACCAACAATTTAAACTCTGCCAAGTGTTTTTAAGCAACCCATTGAGCCCTATCTTGAGACCTTATACAGTCGGCTGACATGGAAATTTTCACATGCAACTTTGGAGTGATAGAGTGAATTAAGGAAATTTAATCTTTTGTATATGCATCTGCGTAATCCTTGATTCTCTGCTTGAGATGCTGTTGAAAGAAATATAATGTGCATCACTAGCCAATAGATAAAATAAAAAGAACCTAGAATAGGAAAAGGATGACAACTTGAAATAAGAAGGTAACACTGGCATAATTAATTACGTTCAGTTCTTCATGAAGCACGATGAATATCTTCTTCAGTTGCTTATGTCTCTGCATAAGTTAGAGTCCCCAATTAATTTATTGATTTGGAAACAAGAAAAGAAAAAAAAAAAGACTACACACAATCAAAACTAGCAATTTAAAATGGTGCAAACATGAACTACCATTCCACACTGACGATACATTTCTCTTAATTGCTCCAAGATGTTATAATATCCTTCCACATCCCTTCCCCTTGCAAGTTCAAGGTCATGTCCAAGTTTCTGGAAGTCATTCCTGCATAGTTGTTTCACATGATTGGTTGAACAAATTTACCATGTTACGGAAGAAATTATGGGCTGCAAGCATGTAATAGTATCACCAAACGAGGGGGGGGGGGAGTCCTAATATAATACCTGTAAGCCTCCAAGCTCTTGTTCAAGGAGCAATAAGTACCATATTTCTCACGATACTCTTGCACATATTCCTTGTATCTGTAACATGCACACAAGAATAATCAGCAAAATATTTTGAGCCTGTCCAAAATCAACTGAATATACAATGTCATCAAGGGAAAATGATAAGTTATATGCAACCAATTAGGGAAGTTACTCACTGTGAGAAATCCTTTATTGGACCTCTGAGCTCTGGTTCATCTTTTTCATACTTGGAATAAGAACAACTATCCTCATCAGAAGAAGATTCTCTCCTCCTGTGACTATTATTGGTTCCAAGCCAGAAATCATCCTTTCTTCTTTCAGTGATATCACTTGCAGCATTAGATCTTTGGGATTTAGTTTCTTTCACAATGTCACGAGCTAATGTCTGGCCTGCACCTTTACCATCACGCTGCTGTGATACACTGATAGGAGCCTTCTTATTAGTGCTTCCATAACCTTCGACACCGATGACCTGGTTCGTTGGTGTCTCATTCTTCCTAGACTTACTACCCATGTCTACTGTCTTACTGAACTGCAACCCAACTTCAGAGTCATCAGCATTTACTCTGGAAAACTGCTGTGCCTGTGAAGGCACAACCTTCTGATGAGGCCTCATTGATTCAATATCATCTTCTGGAGTCCTCTTCCTAGATGAGCTATCTTGGTTATTGAAAACGTTAGCTCTCATGTTTGGTGGTGACTGCTTTCTTGATTCTTGAATTGCTTTTGCTGCAGTTCTTCCTTTACTTGAATCTGAAGTCCAGTTATCTGATGCATTTTGTTTACTATCTGATAGTTTGAATGAACCTTTTCTCTCAAACTGCTTCTTAACCCCCTTGGCTTCCTCACCAGGTATGGGCTCACGAAGTTCACCCAGCTCCAAGTCTGAATACTCTCGTCTCAGCATATTACTTTTCCCATTAACTACCGGAGATTTGTCCGCATCACTTCTATTGTTATCCTTGGGAGAAGAGTCCATTTGCGAGTATGCCATATGCCCATCCTTGAAYTTTCTGATCTGTTCTCCATGCCTTCTATAATGTGAATCAGAGAGCATTGGGGCTTTGTCTCCATAACCACTCTCCTTCCCACCTTTTGTCTGTGATTTCTCATAGGCATAACTGTCTCCACCTTGTGTTTCTCTATGAACTTTATCTTTCGATATGGGGGAAATTCCATGTGGACGCATGCTCCCCATGACAGAAACTTCTGATTCATCTGCAAAAGCAGAACTCTTTTCAGAAAGTTTAGCACCTCGGCCCAAGTTCTCAACATATCTGCTGGGTTTATCTGACATGTCTGGAGTCTTCCCCCTGGCACTAAGATCAGCAGATCTTTGACCTGGCTTTTGGATGTCAACAACAGATCTTCCAGTTGTTTGGTTGTATCCTTTCTGTGAGCGAGTATCTAAATTTCCATCCCTGCCCACTCTCTCAGTTGTCCTTACAGCTTGGTCCTTATATGGGGCTTGGCTAAACCTATCAGGAGAAGAGTCATTTGGGCTCCCTGAGAAAACTGTCTCCTTATTCCTCATGGAGATTGGTGGTTGAGATGAACCTCCTGCTTTAGCCCTTCCAGCAGTTTCAGATTTCTCATGGAAATTCTTTGTGTCAGAACCTCTTTTAGATTTGACTTTGGATATTCTCTCTGAGCTGTCAGACTGCTCATTCCCCAAGTCATCCTTCATTGCACCTTCTCTTTCATCATCATGGTGCACATAATGAGAGAACTGTTGGGTCTCCTGTTTCTTATCACGGGACACTGGAAAGGGAATAGTCTCTTCTAAAGATCCTGGCTCCACTTTGCTAGGAACTGGATCAGTGATCTCAATTATTTCATTTTCATGATCATCAATGGTTATATCTTCATCAGACATGTTCCCATCCTGTTTAGCTTCAACAATGCCATTTTCTCCTGGTAGGCTAGATGTTCCTGCTTGAATGGGGGAGGTAGGGAACATGGGTTCATGGGTTGGCAATTTATGTTCAACTTCTTTGTCATCATCACTAGTCATAATATCGACATCAACATCAGATCCCTCCTTGCTGCTAGAAGAACCATCACTTTCACTATCACTGCTGCTCCCACTCCCACTTCCTCCTGGGCTTCTGCTTTTGCTTCTGCTTCTACTCTGGCTTCCGCTGTCACTACTGTCACTACTATCACTTTCACTATCGCTATCACTTCCACTATCACTAGAGCTGCCTGCCTGCCCTTCACTGTTGTCAGACAGCTTTTTATCACCAAAGAGATCTGGAGAGTTTTGTGGAATATCAATTTTCTCCACCAAATTTGATTCTATTTTTGGGATCAATTGGCTTTGCTGCTCTGGTTCCTTAGTTCCACTTTTATCTGGAAAGTCTGGGTCTGGAGAATGTGTGCACTCAGGGGAACTGGACGAAAAAAAAAAAAAAAAAATGAACCAGTCATTAAAGCAAAGATAATATCAAATAATCCCATAGAGATAGTTCTAGATATTTTCTGAAGATGAAACTTATATGAAGATTTTTTCTCATGAAATATTTTAAAATACAGTTTTTACGTTTAGAAGCTTCTGCCACATTTTTGTATTTGGAATTTCTGGACACTGGATTTGCCCCATAAAGACGTCGTGATTAATTTAAGAGAAATGAATGATAGAAGTAAATGTTACCAAACATCAAGTTCTTGCAAGTTAACAGAATAATTGAGTGTCTTACAACAACTCAGGGAGGGAGAAAGTAGGGGTAATACATCAAGAAATTATAAGATTTATAGCCCAAGAAAATCAGAAATGCCAGAGCTCTTGGGCTTTGACATAACAGAAGATTTTAACATGAAACTTGAGCATAAAAGACCACATAGATTACACCAGTATAAAAGGTTTATCCATACAAGATTTCTGCCCATCTGTTTATACACTGCCCACTCAGCTCCCAAACTGTAAGATCATTTTCTTTGTTAAGCGGGGTGTTTCCTAAAACTTCCACAGAGACCCTCCTCAGCTGGCATGTCAATGGACCGAGTAAAAACGATAAAATAGCTTGGTGTCTAATTCCAGCAGCCATATATTGGACCATCTAAATGGAGAGGAACCTCAGAATTTTCAAGAACATTAAAACTCAAGATGATGAAATCCTTGGGAAAGCTGTGGCAAAGACCTTTTCATGGCTCTTGGCTCTCTTGAAGAATTTCATAACATCCATGCATCTCACTTTTTTGACCCCAGTAACTTGTTTAAGATGTAATTGATTTTTGTATTTCCGTTTTTTTTTTTTTTTTTTTTTGTACAGCCAGTCTATATGGGTTAGTTAGACCTGTTCACGGGCCAGGCTTTGGGCTCATCTTTACACTGTTTCAGGCTCAGGCTTCAGGCTGGGGCTGATTCAAGTTTTGGCAAAAGCTAAGCCTGAGCCTGGCCCATGAACAGGTCTAATAGGGGTAGCCTTCTCCACTCTTGCATTATAGTTTCAGATTAATGAACATATCACACATAATCCATTCTCAACAAATAAATAAATAAAGTATTAAGAATAAATGTAAGTAAAAGTGCTGCTACACTTCACCTTTAAATCACATTTATAATCCTCAGAAATACCTAACCTAGCACTTTTCCATTTTTTTTGGATCAATATAGCACCTTTCATTCTCCCCTTGTTTACTACACAAGGAGAGTTATTGTCACAAATGTTGTAAAACATTACATGACCTACCCTTCTTACAAGTTCTTGCCATTACTTGCTTTGTTTTCTGTCTTTTGAGCCAGCTAACTTGTTCCACGTGTTGTCTACACCTATCTAGCCAGTAAATAAGGGAAAAATGGTACAGTTTTTTTTTTTTTTTGAGAAAAAAGGGAAGGTAATTTCATTCATGTGTTACTCTAAACATATACAAGTATGCTTCATGTATGCAAGTAGTCTACACATGACGCTAAAGGATGCACAGTAAACATTCCAAGGATCAGTCTTTTGCACTACTTTTGCACTACAAAAAAGTTAGATATGCAGCAGTTTTAACCGAACAGAATTGAGTGATCAAAATACTCATGAAGGGAGATTCCTTTGAACATCTCATGAACTGAGAACCAGGAGTGCAATGTTGCAACAGCCCACTTAATCTCTTCAGACGCAGCTTTAGCTCTATTATCAAATAATCTGCTGTTCTCCCGTTCTCCGTCCACACCACCCACATCATCACCAGAGGGATTATGCTCCACAAGATCCTAACCCCTTGGTGAGTCCCTGCAGCTTCTGGCTACTAACATGCTCCCTAACTGATCTGGGATAGCATCAACAGCAGTTCACTATGCTGCAAAAAAACGTCCAAATGTTCCTAATCCAATGAAAAGGTGATCAACAGACTCAGAGTAGGAGCCACTGAGAAAGCACTCCAAAGAGTTTTGATGTCTCTATGCATCAGATTCCTTTAGGAGAGTCTTCCCCAGCACAGCAATCCACACAAGGAAATTTACTTTTGATGGGGCATGGAGTAACCAAACCTCGCTACAAGAGAAATCAGCAGCTGCATGTACCAACAAACTACTGTAGAATGATTTGACAGAGCAGACTCCATCTTCAGTCCACCTCCAACATCTTTCATCCTCCCATTCTTGGAAGGTCTAAATCTCCACAACAGTGAGAGGAGCCTAAGAAGGTTCTCAATCTCTCAATCATTTAACTACCTTCCAAAGGATGGGCATACCATCAAATTTCCATGCACCGAATCTGGTTAGCCACTAGAACCTCCCTACCTTCTGCAACGAGAAATAATGATGGGAATGCCTCTATAGGTACGACCCACGGGTGGCCAGTGCTTTTGGCGGGCCGGGCCATGCTTGCTACTTCTTGGATACTTCAGATGTCTGGCCCGGCACAGTCCATGGCATGGGCCCGGGCCATGCCATGCCATGCCATGGGCCAAGCCTTGGGTTAGACCAGGCCAAGCCATGAGAGGTATATTTAAAAAAAAATTGAAAAAAATAATGAAGATTTTATTTTATATGAGAGATATATTTAAAATAAATGAACAAAATAGACAAAAGAAATTGAAAAAAAGTCTTAAAATTTTATTTTATATGAAATTTGATGTATACAATTGGAGTATATATATATATATATATAGACTGGGTTGGGCCGTGCCACGTGCCAGCCTGTGGGCCTGAAAACTCAAGCCCAACACCAGTCCATACCATCGTGTCAGGCTGCGGGTGGCACAACCCGATTTACAGCTCTAAATGTCTCCATTAAAGGTCTGTCCCCACACCAACTATCCAACGAGAATCTGACCCACACCCCGTTCCCCAACCCTGTACCTCTAATGAACTTTCTCTATTCCCTTCCACACCGAGTAGCCAAAGCCACAAGACATTCCTTGTGCCAGGGTACTGGAGATGCTGGTGCCAAACTTTTTGGTTATTATATTTCTCCACATACCATGTGGGGAGGTATTAAACAGACAATGCAACTGGCCCAGGAGAGCAGTATTGAACTGCTGGAGTCTCCTAATACCTAGGCCCCTGGCCTCCTAGGAACTACACACCAGACTCCAGTCCACCTGATGGATTTTCTGGTTTCCTTTCCAACCCATCATAAGAAGTCCCTTTCCAGCTTTTCTAGTCTGTCTTCTGCAGCAACCAAAATAGGAAGCAAGGACATAAAATATTTTGGGAGATGTGAGAGAGTTCCTTTGATGAGGGTTATCCTAGCACTTAGGAGAGGTACTTCACCTTCCAAGCTGATAATCTCATATTAATCTTTCCAATAACTGTACCCCAGATGGCTTTGGAGGTACATTTTGCACCAATATGCAGCCCCTAATACCTTGTTGGAAGACTTTCAGTTCTGAACCCAAATGTATTTGCAAGCTTGAATTAGTTCAATACTTCCCTCGCAGGAATATCATCACTTTTGTTGTAGTTGATTTTCAGAACTAAGATAACCTCAAACCATTCAATCAGTATCCAGAGATAGCTAATCTCTGCTAAGATAAAGAATATCATCAGCATAATGAAGCAAGGGCACATTACCTTCTGAATTGCTCACCTGACAATCATCAACAAAGCCTCCCTCTAAAGCCCTCATGGTCATCCTGGAGACTGCCTCCAACACACATATGGATAATTGCAGTGAGAAATCTCCCTGCTAGAGCCCTGTCAAGCTATTGAAGAAACCTGAAGATGAACCATTTATCAAGCAAGCAAATTTGGGTGTGCCAAACATATCTTGACCCAATTCCACCACAAAGACCTAAAGTTCATTCTTTTGAGAATGTAGTCCAAAAAAGACCAATTGGTGTGATCATAAGCTTTTGTTAAGTAATCCTTGCATAGGACCCCCGGCCTTCTTCTCTTGATTCTAGAACCTATAAGCTCATTAGTCACTAGAACTCCTTCAAGCATAAATCTTTCTGGTACAAATGCCCCATGTGTATTTGAGATAATGCATGGAAGCACCTTATTCATTTGGTTTGCTAGGACCTTTGCCAAGATCTAGTAGAAGCTGCCAACAAGACTGGTTAGCCTAAACTCAGCAAGCTACCTTCCCCCTCCTTTCTTAGACACAAATTTGAAATGTACTATTCAAACTTCTTTCCAGCACAACCTAGTCACGGGGCTTTGCATTGCTCTCATGAAGTCTTTTTTTACGAATAGCCAACGTTTCTTGTAAAATAGCACAGTGAAGCCATCGTGGCCAAGATTCTGATATTCAAAAATTGCATATTGCATGATTCAAAGGGGCAATACACTTGGGAAACACACACACAAAAAAAAAAAAATCAACTTTTGAAAGTTCACCCAGGCCATTTCTAGGAAGGGTATTACCCTTCAAAAGTGGCTAAATGTCCCAACTCTCAAGATTTAGTGTACTGAAAACTGAAACAATATGCCCGATATGCTCTGTATTGTATCCATACTTTGAATCTTCATCATGGCCCAAGGCCGTCTCCCCCTCAAACTTTGATCTCTGCCTGTACTCCTTGTACAGATTCTTGTAATAGCTTACCACTTCTTTTTTAAGTTCTCCCTCATCTACCACCACCCTTCCCTCAATTTCCAGCTGCTTTGTCGAATTTTACCTCCTAAAGTTAGCCATCTGATTGAAAAACCTGTTTCTATCATGAGCGTTGAGCCAAACAATTCTAGGCCACTGTCTCCATTTAAGTTCCTCTTGATAAGCTACTTTATCATAGCTTTACTTAGCCTCTTCTCTCTGCCTTCTTTTTTTGACCACCAACACAGAATTGATTTTATTAATAAAAATCAGGCATGAATACAACAAGAGGTTGTGAAAAAGGAAAAAACACAGCTGTAGAAAAGCTGACCCAATCCAAAATTACAATTGATCCCAAAACAATTGAATTCTTTGTACCCAATGCTTAGCTAGACCATTTGCCAACTCTTGGCAGTTCTTCTTACCCACTTGACTCTGATTGTCATGTGCTTTGATAACCATTTAAATCACCTGAATTCATTCCTCAAGTGCAATGTCACCCCTTCCCCTCCTTCAGCCATTTTACAATAGTTCTTGAGTCACCCTCAATGATTAGTCTATCAATGGCAATCTCTTTTGCCTTCTCGACCCCATATACTGCAGCTAATAGTTCTGTTCTTGCCACATTACAGGTCCAGAATATAGGGCTATGATGTTTCCTTCCTTATCCCTAATGACCCTCCATACCTGAGGGGCCCGGATTACCCAGACAACTCCCATCAAAGTTCAATTTCTTCCAGCCACATAATGGGGGGTGACCACTTCTCAATAGATTTCTGTCTTCTAGATGATGAGGCAGCAATAGCATCCCAAGCCCTAAAGAAGTTTTCAACCTTAAAGTCTGAGAAAAGTTTCAAACTTTTTGCCCAGTATGCCACTCTTAAGGTTATGATTTCTACCAAGGCTTTCATGTTCCTTTCTTTTCCTTCAAATATTCTTGAATTTCTTTCTTCCCAAACTGTCCAAAGCACCGTTGTTCTTGTACCTCTCCCCAAGATCCTGCCCCTCCTTTTAGTGCAGCTAAAACAGTAGGGCTAAACAATCCTTCCAACCTGTCAGGAGAAGACCATCTGCATCCAAAAAGGGAAGAAAACCAATTTCAAATAAAGCAAACAAGAGGGCAAGAGATTAGGAGATGAAAGGCAGTCTCACCACAACTTACACAGAACACACCAGCTGGGGGATAAACACCAAGTTGGTCTTTTCCTTTGAAGCAAGTCAAAGGTATTAATACAACCATGAAACACTTCCCAACAGAAGACACTGATTTTCGGGGGAATGGGAAAGCACCATACTTCTTTTACTAGGAAAGAAGGAGAGGAGGAGGTGGGTACCAAAGAATTAAATAAAGATTTACAAGAGAACAAACCATTAGGACTAAAGCTCCAAACCCTGGAGTCCAAACACACTAGGAACTCAGCAAGCCTAGCAACTCAAACACACTAGGAATTTCAGCTTCTCTAAGGTTCCTGACATGATTTAGAAAGGTAGGAAGAATCTCATGGATGGCCTTCCAAGGAGAAGCCAAGGTAGCTCTACAGCTGCCATCTTTCTTGCTCAGATATCTGATCCATCTCCTTGTCAAAGCTCATTATTATCGTTAGCACATCTGCCTTCTTCTTGTCCACAGATCTAATGGATTTGGACTTCCTGTCTATAATCCTTCTCTTAAGGAGCTGCAGTTTCTTAGCAAAGCTGTGAGGCCAAACCAGACACCTTGAACAACAGCTACTATTCCTTCAACAGATCCACAAACCCCTCCTCTAATAGCCACATATGCTCCAAATGAAATGGCCCAGGCTTCCTATAATCAGCTTTTCTAGAAAGTATGAATGCAACATGATCTGACAACGGTTTTGGAACAGCCGACTGGTATAGATCTAAATAACATTCTTCCCATTCTGTAGGCACCACAAATTTGTTGAGCTTCACTAAAGTTGGAGCTTTCTGATTATTGTCCAAGTATATTTAGCACCCACCAGAGCTAAGTCCATCAGAAAAGTTTATTTGTCCAATGGTACACTTTTTTATGGTAAAATAAAAAAAAGAAATATTTAAGGTTAAACAATTTGCAAGATATATTGAGAACTCAAATAAAAAAGGCCATTACCCAATGTTGGTCCAGCTATCTCAGGTCTTGGGAGGGGTGGACTGGATATGGTCCTAACCTTTGGCCTTCTTTTGCACAAAGTGGCTGCTCTCCAACTCAAACTCATGTTCACACGCTTTACAGCCCGATATTTTGCCATTACACCAAGTAATGGCCCCTACAAAGACTCAAAGGAGGAAAAAAAAACAATACGAGCCCCAAAGGATCATGACTCCATTAAAAGATGCAAATCCAAAGTATCCCAAAAAACTGATCTGAAAGAACTTTGAATCTCAGCAAATTCTCTCTCTATCTATATGGGAATTCCCAAAAATTCTATTGCTTCTTTCCATCCAGATACATCAAACAATAGCAAACGGAACACAACTCCAGATAATCTTTGCTTTATTGCATTCTTACTACCTTGGATTCTTGGCCATGATGCAAAGATGTCACTTGAATTTGAAGGTTGCTAGCCACTTCTTAACAAAGGAAGGAACAAAACCCAAATAAATTTGAAGTACAAGAAATAAACAGATACTTTGAATCCTTTTATTTGCTGAAAGACAGATTAACAGATGCTAGTAGAAAACTGAAAACCCCTCTTCTTCAACAGAATAGTGAGGACGCTGTTCATCGCTACAACCCAGCAAAGGCCTTGACCCTGGGATTGGTAGAGATATTGGTAATCTGTCAAACAGATTACCAACTAAGGAATTGTAGAAGGATCTCACTGTAAATTGATCATTCTTGCAATCCTTCCATCACCTAACATCAGGTTCCACAGGAAAACTAATTTCCTTTTCTAGCTTTTCTAGCAAAACCAAACATACCTCTATTTCCCTGTTAAACAATTGTCTTCTGAAGATGTCACACAATTTATTTATGGTCAATATTCTTCTCTCTCAGCCTATACTACTTGCAGAAGATGTTACACAATTTACCAGCACCACACCAAACATCATCTCAAAAGTAATACTAGATCCATCCGCAACTTTGAATTTTGTCAAGAAAAGCTTTCTGAGAAGACATGATTCCTTTCCAAATCAACACTCTATACATAGAAGTTACTTCTCTAGTATCCCTACTCAATCTAGCTACCCCATATTTGGATATGATCACCTTTCTCCATAAAGATTCTCTCTAAATCTGAAAACTCCAAAGCCATTTAAGTAAGAGAGCTTTATTCATTTCTTTTATCCTTCTCATACCTAGACCACCAAACTTCTTAAGTCTACAAACTCAATTCCACCCAACTAAATGGATCTTCCTCCATTCCACCCTATTATTCCAAAGAAAACCTGTCAGCAACTTCTATAACAATTCAGCAATAGGATCTGCAATGTGTTTTTCTTCTTTTTTTTTTTTTTGATCAATAACTGTGAAATTTCACTAAGAAACAATAAGAAATACAAATGATCAAAGTTAAGGGGAGATAAGCTATCTTAAGTCCCCTCCAACATTTCTTACATATTACAGCTGAGCCCAGAAAAGATGATCTTTACCCACTCCTTTTTTTGCTGAAGTGTCAGCAAAGGATTTAGCACATCTTTTCACAGAATGCAGTCTTACTTCTGTGTAATTTGTGAACTTCTTTCTTTCATTGCTGTATCTCCAAAAGCTATTTTCCTTCTGCAACCAGCACACCACCAGTTTGGAATCACCTTCAATAATCAGTTTACTAATATTCATATCTCTTGCCCTTTGTTCACCTTCCAAAACAGCCAAAATAGCAATCCTAAAGGAATCACCTAAACCAATTGGTCCAGAAAAAAGTACAAGAACTTTGCCTTTTTCTGAACATGCCTCCAATGCCTGAGAGGCCCGTGTTACCCTCACTTCTTCCATCAAAGTTAATATTAACAAGACCACTAAAAGAAGAGCTGTGACAGCCTTGTAAGAAGCTGAATTTGCCACTTTCTTCCAATTTCTAAACAGAACAACCACAGAATTTATCATTAAATATGTCTAAAGTTTTAACCCAATGACATATATTGCATAGGCAAGCTTGACAACACACTTTCAATTAACATAATCTGACATCCTAAAGACAGCAACTTTCCCTTCCAGCCCGCCAATCACTTGTCAATTCTATGTACCATAAGCTGCCACATAGATGGTGATGATGCTCTATCTCCAAATCTCCAATGGGAAGTCCAAGATAAATGAAAGAAAATGGCACACTTGGTAACTTGTTCCTTATCTCTCTTACTACATGCCCTATCAAGCAGTAAAATCATGGGGGTTTCCCCAACACGAATTGTTTGTTGTTGTTGTTTGTTGCAAGTTCCAAAAAACAGTCCCATCTGGCCTGAAAAGATATTGATTCCTATAACAAAAATACAGAGAACATTTTCTTGATTGTGTAACATATTCTTGTTTCCAAAACTGAACCAGAAACACACTCCTTTTTTTTATAATAACCAGAAATATGTTCTTGAAATACAGAATACAGGTTTTGAAAACATGTTTTCCTCTGGTGGTGGTGGTTTGAAATTATGTTTCATAAAGCACACAATATACATGTTGAAGGTAAATTTTTAACAAACCTAAATAAACTTAAAATAGTAAGTGGGTTGGCTAGTTCGGTAGCTAAAGTCTTCAAGACTAAGCAAGGTGCCCCATAAGGGAGTTCCCTCTCTTTAAGTGGGAAGGCCAGGTGCCATTTACCTAGGGGGAGGGGGTAGTTGCATAACTACCCCACTCCCTATTTAAGCTCCTTAGAGGGAAATTAGAAGCCTCCTTGGAGAAAGATTGTGTCTCAGAGCATACCACTCCTAAAGATTCTTAAGAAAAGCCATAGTAAAGAGAGTTCTCATAAAAAAGAAAGGGAAGACAGGGAAGAGAAGGGAAATCTCACTAACACAGGTAGGTGAATGGAAGTCCTCTCTGTAAATACCTCCTATATGTGTCTTCTGCTTTCATAATATGTACTCTTCTCATTCTCTCTTTTGTTTTACTTCTAAAAAAGGAAATAGAGGGAAAGAAACCATCTATGACCAGGTACTTTTACTTGGTTGATACGGTCCCTTTATCAGGATAGGTTAGGGATTAAGCCATCTACAGCCTTATTCCCAAAGGCTGTGTTGAAATAGCTTAGTTTATTCTGGTTATTTTGTTCAGTTTATTTTCTCTTGTTCTGTTTAGAATAACTTAGTTTTTTATTCTGTTTATGTACTGTAAGTGCTGCAGGGGCATAAGGCCCATCTTTTAAGTGTCGCCCTATATAATATAATATATTCTGGTGCCGCCAGAACAGAATTGACTCCCAAACACTTTCTCTTCTCTTCTCCCTTCTCTCTTCTTTCTGTCTGCTCTCCTTCTTCCTTATTTCTTTTGTATTTTTCTGCTAATATGGTATCAGAGCGGTGCAACTGGGTTTAAGAGCAGATTTAACAAGTGTTTTTTGTTCTTCATCTTGCTGTTTTTCCAGACTGAGGTCAGAAAAAGATAACCTACGACTGACAATTTTTGTTACTTCCTTCTTCCTTCTCTTGGTCGTGTACCAAGAAAAAATTCATATGAATCAAGACTGATGAATGCTGCCAGTGGTTGTGAGGTTCAAACCTCTTTTCTGTGGATCATGGGGTCCTGTACCTGAGAATGAAATACATGTAGGTCTCATATGACCTGACTTTACCCTTTTTGGTGCAATGACACTGTTGTATGATCTCTCCTGATAGCTGGTGGGCTTGATTGACTTGGAAGAGTGGTGGACTGTGACTGTTAAACCTGTACAGCACTGAAATCAACCTAAATTTTTATTTTAAGGAACTTGGAGCTGGTCTATGAAGAGTGGTGGACTGTGACTGTTAAACCTGTACAGCACTGAAATCAACCTAAATTTTTATTTTAAGGAACTTGGAGCTGGTCTATGAAGAGTGGTGGACTGTGACTGTTAAACCTGTACAGCACTGAAATCAACCTAAATTTTTATTTTAAGGAACTTGGAGCTGGTCTATGTTCAGATTGTGTCCAGCCTTGAGTGTGTGCATCTCTGGTGTGTTTCTAGGACGGTTTTTGCTGTCAGGAGGGATCTTAGGGTGTGTGTTGAGGTTGAATAGTGACCTGAACCATGTCCTCTGAGAATTCTGCAACTTTTGGAGTTTTTGGAGGTCAAAACAAAAGGAGTTGGGGGCTGGATATGAATTTCCCCATGGCTGTAATTCCCTTTGATGGACTAAATTACCTTCAATGGTCTAGGGGAATGGGGAATTAAACTCTACATTACTACTAAGGGGAAAATAGGGTATATTAATGGTAAAGTGAAGGAACCAAAGACTGGAAGTGCTGAACATGACAGGTGGAACCAAGAAAATAGTATGGTGATGTCGTGGCTCTGGGTTTTCATGCTGTCACAAGTAGGAAAGACATTCATATTGGCTGAAACAGCTTGTGAAATTTGGGAGCAAGCAAAATCTACCTATTTGGAGCAGAGGCACTATGCAAAGATATACCAGTTGCAAGCTGAATCCTCCACTTGCAAGCGGGGGAAGAGAAGTCTCTCGGCGTATTACTCAGATTTGACATCAATTTGGAAGGAATTGAATCATTATCAAAGTGTGAATTGGAAATGAGACGAAGATGCAAAGGCCTACAAATCACTTGTTTCCCAGCAGTGAGTATTTGCTTTTCTTTTGGGGCTGAACCCTATGTATGAGTCTATCAGGGTACAAATCTTGGGAAGTAAGGACTTACCTTCAATCCAGGAGGTTTATGCCTTAGTTCAATCCGAAGAGAGTAAAAGAAGTGTGATGAATTGTATAGAGGGGGAGTCAGTTGCATTGGCAGTCCGAGGAGGTAATAATGCAAATGGTGGAGGTTCTTTTAAGAAGGGTGATATGCAGAAAAGAGTGGATGAAAAAGACAAACTTTGGTACACCCACTGTCAGAAGTCCAGGCACACTAGAGACCCATGTTGGGACCTCCATGGGAAGTCTAAGTGGGCTCAGGAATTAAGTAAGAAATTAGCATCTGATCAAAGTAAGAAGCTAGCTTAGCAGACTCAAAAGAAATATAACTCAGCAAATGTGGCACCTCAGGAGACTAGTCCCATGATACTTCAGGAGCGCCCCCTGGTTTTGATCCCAAGGAAGAGGTATCAATTTTTTCGTGGCCAATCGGAACTATATGGTAGGACACTTCGCCAGATGGATTCTGGCCCTACTCCTACCACCTTTGTGCCTACATCAGGTAACTCTGCCACTGCCTTCCATGTGTCATCTCATACATCTGATTCCCCTTGGATAATTAACTTTGGAGCTACAAATTACATGATTGGTAAGTCAAATTTATTTCAGACATATAACCTCCTCTATGGGAGAGATAAGGTGAGATTAGCCGATAGGTCATTCTCTATGGGTTTCCATGYTGTCATAAGTAAGGAAGACATTCATATGGGCTGAAACAACTTGTGAAATTTGGGAGCAAGCAAAATCTACTTATTTGGAGCAGAGGCACTATGCAAAGATATACCAATTGCAAGCTGAATCCTCCACTTGCAAGCAAGGGGAGAGAAGTCTCAGCGTATTACTTAGATTTGACATCAATTTGGAAGGAACTAGATCATTATCAAAGTGTGAATTGGAAATGTGATGATGCAAGGGCCTACAAATCACTTGTCTCCTAGCAGCGAGTATTTGCTTTTCTTTTGGGGCTGAACCCTATGTATGAGCCTATCAGGGTACAAATCTTGGGAAGTAAGGACTTACCTTCAATCTCGGAGGTTTATGCTTTAGTTCAATCTGAAGAGAGTAGAAGAAGTGTGATGAATTGTACAGAAGGGGAGCCAGTTGCATTGGTAGTCCGAGGAGGTACTAGTGCAAATGGCGGAGGTTCTTTTAAGAAGGGTGATATGTAGAAAAGAGTGGATGACAAAGGCAAACTTTGGTTCACCTACTATCAGAAGTCCAGGCACACTAGAGACACATGTTGAGACCTCCATGGGAAGCCTAAGTGGGCTCAGAAATTAAGTAAGAAATTAGCATCAGATCAGAGTAAGAAGCTAGCTCAGCAGACTCAAAAGAAATATAACTCAGCAAATGTGGCACCTCAGGAGACTAGTCCCATGATACCTTAGGAGCGGTCCCCTGGTTCTGATCCTAAGGAAGAGGTATCAATTTTTTCGTGGCCATTCGGAATTATATGGTAGGACACTTCACCAGATAGATTCTGGCCCTACTCCTACCTCCTTTGTGCTTACATCAGGTAACTCTGCCACTACCTTCCATGTGTCATCTCATACATCTGATTCCCCCTGGATAATTAACTTTGGAGCTTCAAATTACATGATTGGTAAGTCAAATTTATTTCAGACATATAACCTCCTTTATGGGAGAGATAAGGTGAGACTAGCCGATAGGTCATTCTCTACCATAGCCTATCAAGAAACCATCTCCCTTCCTCTCAGTCTTACCCTCTCTAATGTGTTACATGTTCCAAAATTGCCTATCAATTTACTTTCAATTAGTAATATTACTCACTCTTTGAACTGTTCAGTAACTTTCTTCCATTCTTCTTGTGTGTTTTAGGATTTGACCTCAGGGAGGATGATTGGTAGAGGAAGCATGGTGGATGGTTTCTACATATTGGAGAATAAAGTCGATCTTGTGGCTACAAAGTCTTTGAGTTCATCTTGTGAGAGTCACGCCTACTTATGGCATAGTCGTCTTGGTCATCTTTATTTTGAGTCATTAAAAGCTAATGTTTCCAGAGTTATTGAAGTCTTTGTCAGTAAAAGAGTTACAGTGTTAGACATGTCAATTGAGTAAACATTGTAGAAGTTTTTTTTTTTTTTGTTCCTTTAAGAAATAAAAGATCTCAATTTCCTTTTCATATTGTCTATTCCGATGTTTGGGGCCCTGTTACTTTACGGTCTCTACCTTTTGAGACTGGATACAAGTATTTCATTACTTTGATTGATGACTATTCTAGATATACTTGGATTTACCCTATGCGATCTAGAGATGAAGTGTCAAAGATTGTAAAAGATTTTCAGCACATGATTTTTACTCAATTCTAGACCGAGATTCATATTTTCCAATCGGACAACACAAAAAATACTTTCATAGTGATCTCACGGAGTTCTTTGCTTCGTGTGGTTCTCTTCATCGGAATTCTTGTACTAAGACACCTCAACAAAACAATGTTGCTTAAGAGGAAAAATCGTCATCTTCTTGAGTTGCCCGTGGATTACTACTCCATATGCATGTTCCAAAATGCTTCTGGATGGATGTTATGTGTGCTGCATATATTATCAATCGTATACCGTCTAGGTTGCTAGAGTATAAGGCCCCACATCAAAAGAAGATGAAAAACAAAGGGATAAAAACTGTCTACAGTCAAATAGTCAATTTGACTGGCTATGGTTCCCTTCTCGTATTCAAAGTCCAGAAGATTAAGGCTGTCTACAGTCAGAAATTTGTCTGATTGACTATGTCTTATTGTGAAGAAAGGAGTGAGAAAGAAATTTGCTCTGTATTAAAAAGAAAAGAAAGAGGGAAATGTATTGTTTTAAGTTTCTCGATTGTATCTTTTTGTTTCTCATTCTTGTACACTTAAGTATGTAAAGAAACACAAATGAAAAATTCTTTTCAAGAAGTACTCTTTATTCTTTTTTTTTTTTTTTTGTTCTTTATGTTCATTTCTCCAAGTCAAAATCAAAAGGTATTCTCTACTTTCTTGTAGAGGATGTAATTAAGGGGAGCAATCTATATGATTCCCTGAATGGGCCTTAGATTTGATTGAGTGAATTATAATTTTGCACACCAACAAAACAAATAGTGATTCCAATTGAATGAAAATTACATCATTTTTCTTTTAATCATTATTTTTTGTTTATTCTTTAATCCACAATAATTGTTACAAATTCGCTTATTGCTTTTGTTTTTAATGACCTTGATCTGAATAAGAATAAAGAATCTTAAAGAAATCATGCAATTGAAATAGACCAGATTAAGCTAACATTTTTGTTATAGAAATTACAGGGTACCTTCCACTTTCAGATGAAGGTTTCTTGAACGTTTCAAAATCCACTCCTTGTTTTAGCAAATATCTTCCTGGAGCTTGAAAAGTTGCAATCTGATGCTCAAGATAAAAATAAAAATGAATAAGTTCTTTTCCATTTGCTATATGCGTTTACATAAAGGGGTTCCACTACTTACTCTTTTAAGAATAGGATCAATCTTCCTTGCAGCATTGGGAATTGTGTCTCCAAATGCTTTCTCCAGGGCCTAAAGGGGGGGGGGGGATCAAGGTTAGTGTTTGATTGGCACCAGCAAAGTTAACTTCAAAGCATAACAGATATCAACATAGAAAAATCTTTAGAAAAAAAAAAAAGGAAGAAGCCAATTAACATAGTAAGATGCAGTAGCCTTTTAAGACAGGATACATCAATAAGATACAATCCGAGTCCTGCAATTGCATACTGACAAACATACAATTTGTTTTTTCTTCTAATAATTACAAAAAGTGTAAATGATATCAGGAGCAAAAGTTCAGATTAAATGTAATTCACAATGAACAAAATAAATAACTAATTAAAATCACCTGATAAAAAAATTGAAACATAAAAGAGAGAACATAATATGATGCAATAATCATTTCAGCCAACATATATAACATTATACAATCCAGGAGCTGATACTGCACAAAGATGTTCAATTTTTTCCCTCTTCCAAGGAAAGATATTGTACCTAAATAAGACAAATTTTAGTTGTGAGAGCTAAATAGATAGACCAAGTCAATCTACACTCTTTTCTCAATGTGTATGCCATGTCATTGTCATCACCAAGTGTGGTGAGCAGGTTGAAAGAACAAGTACATTTCAGGTCCACAGATCCATCATCTCTTTTTACCTTTTCCAAACTACCAAAAAAAAAAAAAAGACATTGCTTCTTTTGTCTGTTCTTGTTTCCTAAACTAAAGAAAAAGAGATCAAACATAAGTTCAGGTACAGTGATCAAAATACCCCTGGCCACCCAAAAAAAAAAAAAAAGCATAAAACAGCATACAAAGGACTATAAAAACTCAGCAACTATAGAACAGCAATAAAACAAATCTGAAATGGTTTCTTGATACTCCCTCTCAAGTTGTGTATAGATGCCAATCATAGTAAACTTGCTTAAATTTGTTTGTAGCTTAAGTTTTACCACTTATTTAACAAAAACAATAGTTAGTTATATGTCTGAAGTAAAGGCAGGAAAACTACTCCAAATTAGACTTTATAATAAAATGTCTGTCAACTTCTATATGTTTGGTTCTGTCATGCTGAACTAGGTTGTGGGTGATAGTAATAGTGGCTTGATTATCACAATACAACACCAGTGGCTTCTCAAGATCAACTCTTAGCTCCCCAAGTAGAGACCAAATCTAGAAGATTTCTGAAACACCAAGTACCATAGCCATATACTCTGCTTCAGCACTGGAGTAGGCAACAATTGGCTGCTTTTTACTCATCCAAAAGATAGATTCTCACCAAGCAAAGTGCACATACAGACATAGAATGCCTATTATCAAGAGAATCAGCCCACTCTACATTAGCAAAAAGTTCCACTTTCATGTCACCATGATTGGCAAAAAATATACCTTTGCTTGGCTCTTTCTTGAGATAGGCTAAAATCCTCTACGCCATAACAAGATAAGAGCTTTTAAGAGCATGCATGTGGCTAACAACACCTACTACATTTGAGATATTTGGCCTAGTCCTGCATAGATATAGAAATCTGCTAACCAATCGCTAATATCCTCCAACATCTTTAAGAAGCACTCCATTAGTAGCATTAAATGTATGATTCAATCAATTGGAGTATACATAGGTTTTACTCCCAATGCCCTCTTCTTACAAGGACTGGGCTTGGGCCCAAACTCCAGGTTTTTTAATATTTTAGTTTATTTTGGCCTTGGAGTGAGCAGATTGAGCTTGACCTTGGGCTCAAGTCTTAGGTCCAAGTCTAAGTTTGGGCCAGGAATGTCTTAAACTTGCCCAACTTGCCTATGTTGCACTTCTCTTGTTAAGTAGGTTAAGAACATACTTGCATTGGAAGACAAATATCCCATGTTTTAACCTAGCAACTTTGATGCCCAAGAAGTACTGAAGCTCCCTTAACTCTTTAGATCAAATTCTTGGTGCAAAAAGTCACTTAAGCCTATCTATCTGAATAGGATTATTACCAGTCACTACTATATTATCAACATAAACAGTAAGTGCAATCAACAGAGTACCTTCCTACTTAATAAATAAGGCATGAATTAAACAGATTATGAATACCTAAACCTTTGCAAAGATCCCCTAAATTTGTCAAATCATGCCGTGGGTGACTGATAACCCCTTTAGGGGTTGTCCTAGCTCCTACGTGCATGCATGCGTACAGGTGCACACTTGCATGCAAAAATAATATAATATATTTTCTTAAGCTCACAACCGCTATAAGGGATTCTTCTACCACAAGCTGGATTAATATTAAGCTTGCTAGTGGGCACTTGAGTGCTTCATGCTCAAGCTTTATAGCAAGCTATAATTTTAGGGGGTTTGGGGGACTATGTCCCCTTAAATAGCTGCAGCTATACCTTCCCCTTGTTCTCATTGCCATGAAAGCAAGGTGGTAGAACCATATACACCTATTCATGTATATCACCATTAAGAAACACATTCTTTATATCAAATTGGAATAGAAGCCAGACTAAGATGTAGCAAGTGATCAATGTTTTTAAAATCATGTGATACATGACGATTCAAATCAAATCAGGGTCAAAATGATACAAATCATATATATTAATCGCCTTTGGAATTAATCGTACGATTTATAAATAAATCGGTAATTTAAATCTTGAATCATGATTCATACACGATTCAAACGATTAGGTCTGAAAGCTTAATTTAAGAGTAAATGACCATTTAACCCTTCTCCATTTTAATGTTTCACTTTTACATCAAAGGGCAGAATTCTCATTTTAGTTATAAAACATAAGATAGCCTCTTTGGTCGATCAAATGTAACTTACCATTGAAGGCCTTTATGATTGCTTGGAGAGAATAATTCCAATACATGAGATTGAATCATAGTTGGGGATCAAATGGACAAGTTCAAGGCAGCAGAAGGTTTATTTGGTAGAGAAACAACAAAGCTTACTCGGAAGACAAAGCAACCGGGTATGTAATTAAGGCAACTAATTAATTTCTCAATACTTATTAAGTACATTATTTTTTCTTTTGAGTTTGTTATACTTAATCACTTACATATTAAAACTTGGCAAAGCAACCATATAGTGGGATAACTATGGAGATGACACACCAGAATTGAAGAAATTGGCAATCTGTATTTTGAGTTTGACATGCAGTTCTATGGGTTGTGAAAGGAATTAGAGCACATGGGAGCAAGTAAAGTTCCTATTCCTATAATTATTTAATAGATTAAAATTTATGAAAAGGGTTTATTAAATATGAATTTATATAATTCTTGATTTGTAATGTTTCTAGATACATTAAAAAAGAAGGAATCATTTGGAACAAAAGATATTGAATACTTTGGTGTTTGTTAAATACAATTGCCAACTTGGGAACCACCGTGAGAAGAGAAAAGTTGAGCAAGGGCTTGATCTAATTTCTCTATCAGACATGGAGTCAGATGATGAATGAATAATTGAAAAGGAAGATCCTGCCTTATTGATGAAACCACATGGATGGATATAGGAGAGTATTTTACTGAAGTTGAAGGAATTGTAGATAAATAGAGGAAATGCAGTAGGTATTATTTTGTTATTATTATAATTTATAATTTATAACTTTATCATTTTATTCAAAATAATCATAATTTGCTCAACCTTAGGTCCTAGGGATCTACACGAGGAGAAAAAAAGGGACAGTCCAACTTCAAGATGAAGAAGAAGATGACGACATTCAACTTGATGAGAATGGGGATGATGATATAGAAGATGATGGTTGATATATTTTAATGGACTAGTATGTGTGTGCGTGCTTTGCACGTGAATTTTATGATGATGATGATAGTACATAATATGTTTCCAAAATTTTCTACAATTGTTTTTATATTTCTATGTCTATAAAAATTATTCTTATTTGTCACACTTATTATGGTTCATTAATATAGAGATGTGCCCAAATGATTTCTACATAATTTATAACTTCATGAGTTAACACATTTGACCTGAAATGCTGAGTTGATCTACCACTAAACAGGAAAACAATTTCACTTTTGGATTCGCTTTGAATTTTGTATTTTATTTATATCATCCATAAAAAAAACAATTATTGTTTATCGTGTCTAATTTTTAATATGATTAATATAAAATATTAGAAATGTTACCAAATATTTTCTACAAAGTTTCTATCTTTTTCATTTTTTTGTATTTTTATCTTTTCTTGATTTTTATTATTTAATTATGACCCACCACCAAGGAAACAATTTCATTTTTGGGTTAGTTTTAAATTTTATATTTTATTTCCAACATCAATAAAGTAACTGTTATTAATTTTTTTTGATAAATAAGTAACTGTTATTAATCACACTTATCCTTCTTTTATATGATTAACATAAAATATTAGATAAGTGCTTAAATGTTATGTACAAATTTTGTTTGATAGATAATTATGTACAAATTTTTTATGTTATTACATAATGTTTTTGTGTTTTTATATTTTCCATTTTTATTTAATAATGATATCAAGGGTTGACACATTTGACTCAAAAGGTTGAATTGTTAACCTGCCACCACAAAAATAATTTTTATTTTTGGATTGGTTTTAAATTCATATTTCATTCCAACATCATGGATTAGCCCACTTGGCCCAAATGGTTGAATTGCTTACTCGCCACCATGATAGAAAAATGATTCCATTTTGGCTAAATTTTATATCGTTAAAAGTATTAGATGTAGATCTAATTGATAGAATTTATTTGTTTAGTTTTGTGAAAATAATATCTTAAATATAGGATTCAATAAAAGAATGAGAGTAAATACCCTAAGATAAGCCTTAATGAGAAGGAATTGAATGAGGACAAATGTAGTTCAAATTACATTTTGTGCCCTCAATTAGAGGGACCAAATTCAAAAATAGGGGTATTCTAGTTAAGAAGAGGAATCAATGAATGTTAGTAAGAGCTAATACATTAAATATGAGTGAGAAGGATATGAATGAGGATTAAAGTGGTTTTTCAAATTACATTTCTGTCCTTAAAATTAGACAAGGACCAAATTCAAAATTTGGGGTAATTTAGTCAAACAAAAGTTCCACACCATTATTCACAGTTTTAATAATAGTATAGATAATCATTAAATGAAAAATGTAAAAAGACATTTTTTCTTTAGCTTGTTTTCCAATTACTGAACAAAAAATGTACTCTTGTGTCTTTTTTATCAAATAAGCACTAAATGAAGTAAAATAACAATTTTGCCTTTGCTTGTTTTCCAATTCAAACTTTAGAGAGAGGGTATTTGTTGTCCACTGAAAATTCTGGAAGCCAAGGACACCTATTTGCACTTTTATAGATAGTATAAGGCTTCTTAGTTCTTAGTTATTTAGTTGACTTATGAAGTTCTACAGTGCATAGTGAGGCACTTTTTTGTATATTTTGTATAGGGAACCTAAATAGTATATTGAGTTGCCCCAATCATCTTTTTTGTTGACTAAAGTCTTGGATCTATTGTCACTGTCATGTAAAGCTCATATTCATATCAAGACGATTAAAGATATTGATTGCTTTTTATTGCTGAAGAAAAGAATGAAATTAGAGTTGTCATTAGCGTAACTATCAGTCTGTCATTACTACTACCTATTTATATAGTTATAAGATGTTTATTGGTTAGAAAGCTTGTGCAAAGTCATTTTTTCTTTTTTTTTTGAGAGATTTAGGTATATTTTTAGAGTTTTTAATCTATGCCATACATCTAAGTGCAACCCTTAGCCACCAATCTTGCCTTCTACCTTTCAATAGTACCATCAACCCCATATTTCATAATGAATACCAACCTACATTCCATAGGTTCTTTGTTGTTTGGTAAATTAGCTACATCCCATATCTGATTCTTCAACAAAGAGTCCATCTCTGCTTGCATTGCCTCTACATTCCTAAGGACAAACATAGAAGAAATAGAGGCAAGGAAGGCTTTGTAGGATGGAGACAAAAATTGACAAGACAAATATTGAAACATATAATGAGTGATAGGAGAATGATGTTTGCCTTTATGCGAGGCGATGGAAAGATCAAAACAACTAAAAACATGAGATAATGAAGGTGTAACAACAAAAGCCTGCACCATACTAGAATTGTGTCTACTTGGACAGGAACTTTTTTTTTGAGGAATGGTAACTTTCATTTCAAAAAGAAAAAGGTTGGATATACAAAAGAGGATTTATAGGACAGCTCAAATAAGAAAACAAAACAAGATCAAAAAAGATTTCCCTCCCAGCCTGTTTTGTTAAGGTAATACCCAAAACAAAACACTCTCAACATCCTAAGAAAGCAAAACACAATCATTCAAATAGCCAATGTCAATCCCCCTGCCCTCTTCTAATGCCACCACAACTACTACACTCCATCTAACACCTCTTTCCTTTCAACAACCTCATCCCATGATTCCCCTCCCTCCCCTACAAAAGTTTTTTCCATTTTTTCTTCCTTTCTCCTTTCTAATTCTTCAAAAGCTCTTCTAACAAATGCCTCTCCCCCCAAGTAACCCCAAGCAATTTCCAACCTCCACTTCCCTACTAACAATTCTTTTAGGACCTTGTTGTATCCACTTTTCTATTATGAATAAAATTACCTTAACTTCAAAAAAACATTCAGCTTCATGTTTCTCCTTTCCTCCCAAAGAAACTTCAACAGCTTTTTTCCTTATCTTTATTTCCACCATTCTTATCTCTGTCCTCTGCAGCTATAGAAGTCCCTCACTCCACTTCAGAGCAATCTATCGATTGATCCTCATATCTCTGAGAAACTTGATGCACAAAATCCACCCCATTAGAGACCACTCAAGTCAAATCTTTAATTTTTGCACCTTTTCTCTTATACACACTTTTTTATTTATTCGTAGGATCTGCCACAATATATGAAATTTATTATATGCCATTTTATAATATTTGTTTTTTGATAGTAAAATAAAAAGATGCTAAATACAACCACCAATAGGGTGCTAAGACAGAACAACCAAATAAACAGGCAACAACCCAAGAAGAAAGACACACCTACACACCCAACACCCTCTTCCCATCACAAACAAAAACTCAAGAACACTCTCTCATCTCTGGACAAACAGAAAACAAACAAAACAAAAATTCCTACACAAAGCAAGCATCATGACCCCACCCTCTGTCTTCAATCCTTCCCATCAAATAATTCTTCCTGCCCTCCCTCCTCATTCAAAATTTCTCCTTAAAAAACGAGTTTCTTCAGTCTCTCTTCCCTTTTGTTTCTCTTAAGCTCTTCAAAAGCTCTCCCAGCAAAAGCCTCTCCACCTAAGAAAAATAGGCCTACAAATTTGCTAACCTTTACATCTCCGTTGACCTACTTCTCGATCTCTGTACTACCTTCCTCCTCCCACTGACCCTATGAAGAAACCCCAACAGTTCTTTCCAGTTTCCACAACTGCACAACCACCTTCCCTTTCCTTCTCCTCCAAGACTCCACTTGTCAGTAGGGCCTGCACCTATTAAACCTACTTTTAGCCACGAAACCACCTCAGTGACATGCATAATATGAGATTTACTAGAGCTCCTGGGAGTCTTTGAAGGTACCAGAACAGAACTAGGCTCATCCTTTTCGCAATCCTTCCTTTGATGCCCCAAATCAACTCCTAGCTTTCCCACAATACTTTCAGTAACCAGCTGACTACTTCCAACTTCAGAAAAGCACACATAATCTTTCAACACACCTCCTTGATCAAAAACCTGAGGACGATGCCTAGCTACTGTCTCCACTCCCTCATATTTTCCTTCAGCAATTCTTTCTTCCATATCATTCTCAACATACCTCTCCACTGTCGTTGGTGCCTCTAACAAATTTATAGGCCCAATCCCTGCCCCCTCTTTCTCTCCCCCTGTTCTTCCATTGACCTCAGCTGAAACTAAGTCACTCCTCCCTGAACCTTGGAAAAACTAGGAAAAGACCTTGAAACATCTAATAATGTCTATTTTATAATGTATGTGTTGATTAAGGGTTCAATACAGCATTTAGTAATGTATGTGTTGATTAAACCCTAACAAAAAGAAATTACTATATTAACACAAAATGAATATTTTAGTTTAATAATGTCTATTTTATAATTATATCTCAAAAAATTAAGAATATAAAAGTATTTTATAACACAATGTACAAAACTGCTTGGTGATTAGGCAAGGTGAGCCTCCAAGGGCGCCTTGTCGCCTAGACACCTGCCTAGGCATAGCCTTGACGACTATGAAACAACATAAAAAATATTATAAAAACTATAACAGCAACCATAAAACAGCAATGAAACAAATCTTAACAGACCTCTCAATACTTATCTTTTCTTTCTTTTTCTACATAACAATTATTTGAAGATTGGAGAAGTAAATAAAATTTAAATAAGTACAAAAAACCAATCTTACCAAAAAAAGTGCAGAAAACCAATGAAAGGTGAAGTGGAGTTACATAGCAGGTTGGCTAGCCTAAGTCTATGATGTCGGGACTTTGATTGTAACTTATTCTTTATTCTTATTAATACTTAATAAAGTTTCAGTCATCCATAAAAATAAACCAATGAAGGAAAGTTCCAAGCAAATATCATAATGGAAAAAGAAAAATTAGATTCAAAGATCAAATGATCAATCAATTCACTCGAAACAAATGACATGATGATTAAAACATTGCAGTCTCAGTTTACTCAGTTTTACCTTTAAGGTCATCCCTTTTGGGTTCTCCATAAGTAGAGTAATCAGCGTATTCTGCAAATCCATTGGTTTATCTCCTAAACTCACTTTACTTCCTGATGCTTCTCGTGTGGCTCCATGAACAGCCTTCCGGGTGATTTCTCTCTCATTGTTGGAAGCGTTCTCTTTGCTCATCACTGGTGTAATTGCTCCTTCAATGCTTGTATGGCCCTTTGTAAGATTTCCACTTCTCAAGGGAGATGTTGAAGCAGCAAATTGTTCAGGCGGAGATGGAACAGGTGAAACTGATGGCCTGCCCTTAGCAGTAGCAGTTGAAGACAATCCTGGTTTGAATACAGATTTAGGAGGACCACCCATTGCAACTGATGCAAAACATATTTAGGGAGGGGAGTAGAGTGCAGCATGTCAGTATTTTAACATCACCAGTATTTCTAATCAAAAGTCATAACTGTAGAGAACCTACTAAATGGTAACAAGAACATCAACTCCCAGGTGTATGAGTTTTGATGATTATAAGAAAATTCAAAGCAACAAAAAGCTTCAGATAATGAAAGTTGGGAAACACATTTCGTGAGTCCCTTTGTTCAAGCCACGAGGATGGGTTTTCAGGTATTTTTATGAGATTTAAGATTAAGAGTCCCTGATCACCTTGAGTTGATTCAACTTTCCGCTTCTTAAATGCAGGCTCTTTCTTTGACTTGAAGGGCATCCACCGTGAATTAACTATCCAAAGAAAAGAAGAATTGTTAAGTTAGACATGCTTCACAAAGAAATGAAATTCAAAGGGTGAATTTTTTTTTCAATGTGTGATACCAACTGATGATAAGAAGAATCAGAAGCCTAAAAACTAGGCATTGAAATTGAAAAGCATATATTCTGAGTAAGTTTTCTGAAGCATGGGTCTGCAGGTACTTTATGAGATCTATGATTTTAAGACCATCCTCTTAACCATTTGAAGTTAAAATTAAGGGAAAATATATTCATATTGCTATTAGCTATTGGCTATTTTTTTGCTTCTTTCTTTTGGATGAGTAGACATAATGCACCAATGCAAGAAAACAGACATAATCCCATATGCAAATCTCAAAATATACTACCAAAAAATTGATATATCTACACATCTAACAAGGATCAGAAATAATCTTTCCCCAATTATTTAGTCAAAAGACCTAAAATCTATGTCAGATGGATATGGGTACAAGTGTTGGAATCTAATATGGATATGGAATATCAGGGTTTGCCAAGCCTAGTAAAATATGATTTGGGGATGGAATGGATATATTTGAACCTTTATTTTTCAATCAAATACTTTTTACAATAGGTGAATAATGAAATAAGTGTTGGGAAAGCAAACAAATTAAATGCAGAAGATAGATCAACACAAATGACACTAAACAATCAAAATAATATATAGATAATTGTACTAAATAATCAAGTATAACAAATAAAGAATTCATTCCCAAATTTTTCCTAAGATGTCTAGGTTCTATTATAACATATTATGGATTCAACAAAGAGAGGATTATACTCTACTTTGAAGGTGTTCTTTCAGTTCCATTGGTAAAGAAGATTCTAACAAAGCTGAAAAAAGGCCTATTGGATTTCATTTGCCTTTCTAAAGATAATCTTGAAGTAGAAATCAATCTTGTAGCATCACGTACAAAAAGAAATAGCTAAATATACTGAACGGGAACTATCACTAAAATCCAACATCCAATTTAGCAAAACAACAGCCCCTTTGCACAACAGAGTCCAATGAGGAATCCAAGACAAGAAAAGGCATAAGATCCTGCACTCCTTAAACACACTTTCTTACCGGTATTTTAGTCATTGACAAAAATTCCAAGGCATTCTTCAGGAGAAGCCAACAAACAGCATGAAATTTGTTGTCCAACCTCTACTAATAAGATGATCAACTTTCAGAATCTCACGTTGAATTTCTACCCATAAAGCAGGAAAGCCACCTCTCAAACCCAAACCCACAATCTCATGGTTGTCAAGCTGAGAGTTTACCATTACACCAAGCAATGGCAATTAGAATGATGTTATTATGCAATGCAAATTTAGCATAAAAGCAATTAGAATCAGTAAACTATTATGCAAATTTAGCATAGAGGCAATCAAGAATATCAATCACACAAACCTCTTCTCTATCTATTTTTGGTATGTGCCCCCACTTCTTGCATTTCATTAGATATGATATGTGCCCTAGCAATAAGACCCTTTTTGGAAAGACCTTTGGGTGGGAACAGACTTTTCAAAGACTGCTTCCCAAACCTCTTCTCCATCTCATCCTACAAATCTAAGTCAGTTTCCAATTTTGCCCCCTTTTCAAACTTTGATTATCATGGGAATTGGATTTAGAAGGGACTTTGAGTAACATAAAACTAATGAAGTTCTTAATTTTCTCAAAACCGTAGAAGTAGTAATCTTGGACTCTTCATTACCTGACACTTTGACAGAAGGATCTGGTCAGCCACCTCCTCTGGACTATTCTGATGTTCTTTCTTAATTTGCAGACCTTATTGTTCAGTGATTTTTCACTTGAAGGCCAACATGTCTGATTTCCTTCAAAAGAAGAGACTAAACTGGTGCCAATCCCCAGAAATTGGTCTTCTTGTAAACCAAGTGGAGAAACTACTTACCACTTGCTAATTCCTGTCAATTTGCTTCTAGTAAAATGATGTGCAAATGCACAAGTGTCACAAGTAAACTCTTCACCACGCCATCAAGTGCCTTCACTATGCCCGCGACGTGCCACCAGAGCATCATCAAGTGTGTCTTGGGTGGGACAATACATGTATTTTGTATGGGGGAATGCCAATGGCGTTTTTGTAATTATCAGTATGATTTTTCAGCAGTAGTGATGTTTCCTGCTGTCACTCCCCCAAAAGCTTAACTTACTCTTTGAGGGGAGGTAGGTAGTCGAGTGAACTAAGAATGCGCAAAGGTTAACACTAAACTATGTGCTTGTGTTTGCCATCATTTTATGCAATACAAAGAGCCTTTTGACTAATTTGTGTGCCATTGTTGTTGCTTTGTTCCATATGCTTTCTCGACACAATCGAGCGCCACATGGGGCCTCATCGACTAGCCCCATGACACAAGGGCTGCAGTTTTTTTTTTTTTTTTGAAAGAGGTAAAAATGATATCTATATTGGTCAAATTGTCAAAGACTTAAAGTGGCTCACCAATATTTGAAAGAATTGAACAGCTTTACACCTTGCTCTATAGACAATATCTTTAGAGGGTCACAAATGGTGGCCTCTTATTCAACTACAAGACCAAAAGCTTCAGCATTGCAGACTCCACCACTGCCCAATGAAATCAAACTAAATTTTGACAGGTATGTTTTGGACAATCCTGGTATTTCACGAATAGTAATATTTAGAGATGAACCTAGAATCATATTAGCCATGTGCTCCAGACCCATAGGTGATAGGTATTAAAAATTCCATCAGATCTGAGCTGTTAGTGGCACTGAAAGGACTAAGAATGCCCAGATTATTGAAATACAAAAATTTGAAGACGGAAGGGGACTCAAGGGTGGTGGTAAGCTGGTTGAAACAGAATAATCAACGACAATGGCAATACCAACACAAAATGAGGGAGATTAGAAGTTGGTACGAGGGGAAAAACTACATGTTCTTGGGTTCAAAAATCAGAAAGTAACTTGGCTGACACCCTTATCAAGCAAGGAGAAAACATCACTTAGTTGTTTTGAAACAGTGGTGAATACAGAGTTGGAAGTAAGTAAAATTTTGAATTTGTTTTTTAGCGAAGGAGAGGAGTTTGTAAGGAAAACGTTCGAAGAGTTGGAAGAAAAATACTGTGAGAAACCAAAAAATAAGGAAAAGGCATAAGGAAATGATGAATCGGGGGAAGGAAAAGGAAAGTCAATGAGCATTCAAGAGGGGGTGCAAGGCTATGACAAGGAAGAAGAAGATTCTGAAGGTTTTGGAGAACAGGTGGCGGCTCAAACTTTTAAAAAGAATGTGATTCTCGAATTAGAAAGGATTATTGACAAGCATAAAGATTTTTTTTTGGGAAAGCAAAAGTTATTTTATTAAATTGATTAAAGGTGGATTAATACAATTTGATTACAAGAGTGTAATCCCCACATATAAAAAAGTATATTATAAAGATGCCCAATAAAATTGCTGCCTTGCAGCCCCTTGTTTTGCTAGGGCATTAGCTAGCCCATTTGCACTCCTAACCCACTTGAAATCAGCATTTAAGTCCTTCGCCAACCTTTCAACTTCCCTGAAAATATGTTTGAGTCCAAGGAATTTGTCTATTACAATACACCCATGTAATAATTACTTTTGAATCCCCTTCCACCTCCACCTGTCTAAATCCCAATTGCTTTGCCAACCGAAGTCCATGCAGCAATGCCAACAGCTCTGCCTTCACAGAGTTAGTAATGCCAATTGGCCCTGAAAATAAAGCTAAAATCCTGCTCTCCAAATTTCTGATTGCTCCACTTATTCCTGGTATTCCTGGGTTACCCAAGGAAAGTGAACAGTTGCCTAATACCATAAGAAGGTTGAAGAATAGAAAGCTTCATCAAACAGCTCAAGTTTCAAAGGCTTTTTCAAGATTGAAGTTAGGCTTCTTTGGGGCTGGTCCCAGTAAGAAGATGAAGAAAACAAAGAAGCAAAGAGAATCTTCTAATGCTTGTGGAAATCTGGAGTGAATAAAGTGAAGGTAGGTTGTTTGGTCAGTCTTGGGTTGAGATCATGCATGGATGTAATGTTCTATGGTTTTTCTTTGTTAGGTCTTGTTCTATGGGGGGCTAACTTTATCAAGTTCTGACTTCTGAGGGACAGTTAATTTTTTGAAGTTTAAGTTTGGAAGGAAAGAATAGTTGTGTGGGGATTTTGTTGGTTCCATGTTTCCAGGTTGTTGGCATTGGGTTGGTCTCAGTTGTAGTCTGGAGAAGGAAATTGGGTTTGGTCTCTATGTTTCTGTGTGGGTGATATCTTATCACCCTTTGTGCAATCTTCTTCTCTTTCTTCTTAATAATTTTCTTTTTTATTTACTACCAAAAAAAGGGTTTGGGTTAAGCTGCGGCTAGCCTAAACTTTATGGGATGTTTGGCCACTGTAATCAGTGTTGCATGGACATACACACAGACACAGGAGTCAGAACCCAACAAGTGTCCAAGAGTCTGACTCAACAAGATGAGAAAACATGGATTTGCAGACATATCTATCGAAGAGCATATATTATTAAAATGATTCATAAAAATTGATATGAAAGATGGCATTTGTTACCAAGTAACAAATGTTGTCTTTGTTACTAAGTAGCGTTTGATACAAACAATGGCATCATCTTGTACATTAGCTGTTCAGTTATATCAAATAAGCTAGGAGATAAAAAGGAATTGTTATATAGAAGTGTCCTCAAGAATCCATGGAGTGTCAATCTTTGATGCATTCCAACATGGAGACATTGTCCGTTTGGGAGAGTCCAAGCAACATTGGCTGTAATTACTCTTTCTTTTTGAATACTTAATAAAAATTATGATACTAAATCATGTCAAAAGGAAAATTTTGTAAGAGAACCATAAGGTCACCAATGTTGGGATACAGAACTATGGAATATAAAGCCATATGTTATGGATGGTGGTATTTTATCAATGTACAGTGAATTAGGGATGAATATTCTCACCACACTGAAACCCAAATAAATACTTAAAATAAGTATAAGTGGTTTGGGAAAGGACCCCCCAAAACACTAATAAGTACTTATGAAATAAGTGCTATTATTTCTCAAACCACTTATTCACCAAATATACCCTTACTGGTTTAAGGATAGACAAGCAGCCTTGTTTCTTCTTGTTTTACACGGGTGATTCAACCAATACACAGATAAAACAGAAATGATGGTAGCAGGCCTTAGACTTGTTTGTTTCTTTAATGATATTATGATCTATAGAGATCAGATCAGCTAAGATTAGGTGGACCCGAAGAGACTAAATACTATAAGCTAGCTAGATCAATGATAAAAGGGCCTTTTGTTATGGGGAATTGGGGAATAGCTCCTTACCTCATTAATCTTTGAAAGGGAGGGCTATCCATGTTATTTTGTATAACCTTGTGTAGCTCCTTATGTATGCCTTTCATCCGGATAACATAAGATACAGTTATCCTCTTTCAAAAGAAAATGTTTATATGGAGCTGAATGTTGGGAAGTCAAGAAGCAACAAGCAAGAAACCCCTCTCCTCCCAAAATCCTCCCGAAAAAGAAATGACGACAGTAATGACAACAGTGTTTTGTGTTTAGATGAATAGGTGGCAAATCAGAAAGAATAGGATTAATGAGAACAAATTCACGGTAATCTAGCAGTAGCCTCTGTGGGTGATAAAATGAGGGAAAGTAGATTAATATAGCTTCAACATGTACATAGAAGACTACCTATTGCAATAAGAAGTGATATGCTCCAAGTATATAGCCCTTAATAGACATCAGTTGAGGTAGTGAAAAATTATCAATGGCTCACAATTCAGTAGAGGACATAGCCCTTAATCGACTGATATAGTGAAACAGAATTTATGTAGCCGGGCCCATATGGTTGGGATAACCGGATAAGTTTTAGCTGAATTTGAGTATATCAAGAGTCAATTCTTAATTTTTGTCATATCAGTATGTAATATGCCTTCAGTGCAAATTGAATGTTGATTTCACCTTGATAAAAAGTTAATCTATGACAAGAAATGTTTTCACCCCTAAAAAAATGGGAGGATGCTCTGAGAAGCTATGACAAAAGTCAGCTAGGGCATATGGGGAAACAAGAAGTGCAAAAATTCAAGAGAAACTCACCATCAACTGCAGCTGCTGCTAATGTCTTCATTTCATTCTTTACAGACGGGTTTCCATGGTCTAAGACAATGCTTCTGTTATAAGAAAAGAATAATAAACAAAGTCAATACAACAAAAGAAGCATAGCACATGAGGAATGCTTAAAGACATCTTGGAGAATCATACGTATTTTTTTCTTTGATTTTTTTTTTGATCAATAACAATTTCATTAAAATTCATTAAATCAACAAAAGAATAATTACAACAAGGAAGACAAATACTCTTACCTTCCAAATACAACTTAAGCCCTCAAGAAAAGAAAAGAAAAAAGAAAGGAAGAAACAATTAAGTTACAACTTAGCCCAAAACATTGAGCCCCTTTCTACCCCTTGTTTAGCTAATCCATCAGCTACAAAATTAGCTGATCTTTGAACCCAACTCATCTTAACTTCCATCTCCCGCACCAGCCACTTAAATTTCCTCCTCTCATTGCTGTAATTCCATAAGCCACTGTTGTCTTTATTCGGCCACCCTATCACCACCTCCGAGTCCCCTTCAATTATGAGTTTTCTGATATTCATCTCCTTAGCTTTCTAGACTCCTTCCATAACTGCCAAGATCTCAGCTCTAAGGGAGTCACCCACTCCAATTGGGCCTGAGAACAAGGCAGAAATGATCCCATTCCCATCCCTAAAAACACCCCCAATCCTTGATTGTCCAAGATTCCCCCTACTACTCCCATCAAAGTTTAATTTTAAGAATCCAGCAGGTGGGGGGTCCAAGACACTCATTACTGATTTGGTCTGTGTACAGTTTGCAATCTCACCCCACTTCCTCAACATGTCATCCACTGTGTAATCTATGAATAGTTCTAAGGATTTCAGCCACTGTACAGCCCTTATATGGATTATAGCCCTTAGTTCTTCAGCCCCTCTCAACTTCTAAGAAGATCCTAGAATTTCTTTCTTCCCATAATGACCAGCATACTACAGCCCTCGGTCCTCTCCACATAGTCATTCCCCTTTTCATACGCCACCTGAAAAAAGAAGGGGAGAAAAGACTTTGCATGTCTGATGAAGGGTTCCAACTACGCCCAAAGAGAGAAAAAGCCCACTACCAAATTGACTTTGCAAATTGGCAAGACACCAGTAAATGAAAACCAGTTTCCCCATCCGCTTTGCAAAGAACACACCAATGAGGTGACAAGCAAGTATTGGGTCTCTTCTTTTGGAGCAGATCACCAGTGTTGAATCTTTCCAGATAGGCTTCCCAACAAAAACT
>NW_010729161.1:444954-468255 GCF_000365185.1 Nelumbo nucifera
AACAGGTAAAAGGGGGGTAGCAGGACTGGTGGATTGGCTTAAGACTTTGAAGAAGGAAGCACAAGAAAAAGAGCCAGTGGGGGGTAGGGGTCCAAATTCTAGAGTCCACCTTAGTGGGGTCTAAGAAAACATTATCAAGAAGTACGAGGAGGCTCGAAATACTGTCAAGGTTTGAGTCCCTCACAACCCTTCTCAGACCCAGGTTCCACCCAAGCCAAGAACTGGAAGAGGAAGGGGTGATGAAAGAAGAAACTGGCTCATTTTTAAAATCAGAAAGAGCATACAAAGAAGGAAACTAGTCCTTTAGAGGAGCATTCCCCACCCAAGTACTTTTTTTTCTTTGATAAGTGAGAATTATAATGAATTTGTTCAGAAATACAGAACAAGCATGGAACTCAAACTCTGAGATCAGAGGAAAAGAAAATGAACAACCGAAAATTGAAGCATAATAAATTTAAACAGAAGGAAAAAGGCATTATCTTTAGGAAAAACATTCAATTCTTAATTATTTTATGCATAAATAAAATGTGGAGAAAATAATAGTGCTGAAAGTGAAAACAATGCTTCTTTTTATTTATTTATTTACTTATTTATTTATTTTTTCAATGACAACAACCAATTTGCATCATTCCGACTTTTTTACACATGTATAGGAGATCAATGTACTAGTCTAGGAGTACCAGGACATACTAAACATTTTTTTATAAGGGGCAAACCACTTAAAGCTGAAAACTCTATAAAATATACTATGGATTAATGGTATCTTTATCTTTTCTTTTCATGTGTTGGCCTATTATAATAAGACATAGAGTCATGCACCCTTTGCAGGGTCACAGAATGGACATCCTTTTTCAAAAACTTGAGACTTGAGATTCTGATCTTTTTCATTTTTTCTTTTTTTATAATAAATAAAAGGGGAAATCTCACTGAAACCCACCCAATAAGTTTTTACTTCACCATATACTCACAACAATTTAAAACTTCCAACACCCCCACTTATGACACCATACCCCCCTGATTGGCATCAACTCCCTCACTATCATTGTTCCCAATTGTATGGTGAAGTAAAAATTTGTGAGGTGGGGGTAAATGAAGATTCCCCTAAATAAAAAAGAAAAAATTTATTAAAAAAAAGAATAGGTACATCACAGGGGTGATAAGGGATCACCAGCCATACAATCAAACATAAGAGAGAAAAAATAGATAATAAAAAACATCAAAAGTACAATAGATTAACCCATTGGGAAATTTTCAAATAAAGAACAAAGTCCATTTCCAAGTGCTTCCTTTGAGACCCCCTCAAATTCTGGTAAAATTAGAATCCTTTTTTTTTATGGATTAAATGTGTTTAACAAGATTTGAACCTCCGACCTCTTATTTTCATATATTGCTTAATTGCGACTAATCCACCTCTTAACTTGTAAACTTAGAATCCATTCCATACTTCTTTTTACACAAATCAAGGCAACTTGGTCCCTTCTTCAAGATTTGTATTCAAAGATTTTTCTATCTCTCCTTCCAAATTTCCCAACAAATGGCAAAAGGAACATGGCTCCATGCTATCTTTGCCTTAATGTAGGTCAATGAGCAAAGACTTCTCCAAGGGATCTTGGCTTCCAAATGTCCATGTTAAAGAGGCCGAAAAAGAAACCCCAAATCTGATCTTCCTAGATTGTAGAGATGAAATTGCTTTCCAAAGAAAATTCTGTCATCTTTCTACATTCATTGCATTGGCTAGGGTTATGTTGGAGAAGGTCGATTCAGGTTGCATTTGGGGGATTCATGTGCCCCCTAGAGTGGAAGCTTTCAAGTGGCCATTGTTCTCAACAAGGTGTTAAAAATTGATCATCTAAACAATAGTGATTTGCTGATTCAAACCTGCTGCACTATGTGTATAGCAGCTGAAGAATCAGTTAACAATTTCTCTTGTCCATTGACCTCTTTTGTATCAGAGCTTGTTAGCTTTTTATTTTGGGATTCTTGGGTGTGCTTAGCTTCTATAAAGCAAGTGATTCAGGCATGTCCTTCAGTTGCTATTGGTAGCAAGGTCAATGTGCTTTGAACTCCATTCACAATTTGGTGGCCTATTTGGAAGGAATTAATTAAAGAATTTTTATGCAAAGAAAAACCCAATAATTTGAAAGTGTGTGGATGTTAGAAACTTCATTATGGCTTGGGCTCTTGTTCGTAAGAAGCTCAAGAATTTCAGACATAAAGATTTTGTCTACAACTGGTGAGATTTTCCAGGTATAGAAGGCAGTGTACTATAAAGATATCACTGCTTCAGGCCTTTTGTAAGTCTTTCCTTATAATTTCATATTATTTTTTTCATTACGTATCCAAAAAATCCATACACCCTATGAGTTTTTTTCTTTTATTTTCTTATAGAGCATATTTGTTGTCTAAGTAATCTTTTGGTTAAGTAACCTATTTTTTTTATACTAAAAGCAAATTTTTATTAAAAGAAAAAGAAAATACAAGAGGAAGGTGATAACAAATCACCCAAGAGAAAAATGAGCCTCCAACATAAAAAATAACTCGCTCACCGCCAACAAAACCCCAACCCAAACTAAACAAGAAGAACAGATGGATGAACTTCCAAAAACCAAAAGAGCAAAGGCACGCTACAAGAAACTTCGTCTTAAGCCAAACTATTCCTCCCCATCAAGCTTCTCTTCCTAGTCATCACCCTCATCCCATCTCTCTCCTCCTTCACCTGAAGAGGTCTTCCTTCAGTTCTCCTCCCTATGTCTGCTTTCAAATTCTTTAAAGGCACATCTAGAAAAAGCTTCTCCACCTAAAAAAATAATCCCAACACCTTACCAACCTCCACATCCCTATCCACAAGACTTTTAGCACCCATATTTCCACTAAAGTCCTCCTCCACCATAGCCATTGGCTTGTCACCTATTCCCAAGAGAACACAATCACCCACCTTCTCTCTTTGTTCTTCCCCCAAGGAATCAAACTTCTCCAACACCCCTTCATTGCCATAGGCTCCTTTAGGCTATTGGCACAATCCTCACCATGAATCTTCTTACTTGTTTTCTTTTTTTTTTTTTTTTTGATCAGCAACATAGAAATTTTGTTAAGATTTAAAAAGACGGATTACAACAAGAGGTTGTTAAAACTAGAACCCAATACAAAAAGAATCTCATCACCTTGTTAAAAATGGGCCCAATACAAATAATGTTTGTGTACTCCTTGCTTAGCAAGTCCATCTGCTAAACCATTTGCAGACCTTCTAACCCAACTTGCCTGAATACACACATGCCTTCACCCCTCTTCTCCTATATACTCGTGTATACTTGTTGCTAGGCCCAATTTCAACAAGCCTCGCTTTCAGGCACAAAAAGATCTTCACAACATGCACAAGATGACAAGATGAGATTTACTTGTACCTTTATTTCTCTTCACAACACGAACCCCTCACCGGAGACAATAGGACCTTGCGACTCCCTCTTTCTGCCCAAATTATCTCCAATTCTTCCTACTACCACTTCCTTAGCTGAAAAATTTTCACTAGTACACTGGGGACTCGAATAGTCCTTTGTCTCAACTAGAAAACCGAGCACCTGATTACCAACCGAAGCTTCTCCAATTTCTGGTATCATAGTGTCATGAGGATCCAGACTAGAACCAAGATTGGAAAATCGAAAACTCCCCATAGGATCAGCAGAAGATCAATCAACTCTTGAATCATCTTCAACTGGAACTTGTCGATCAACCAAACTTGACTGTTCACACTAACCCTCCACCAGAACAACACACTTCTACTCCTTCAAGTTCTCCACCCTAATACCTCATAATTACCCAAATCCAATCTTCACTAGAAGACTTTGGTTGTGACAAAAAACCAATTATTTTCCCCTTATTCAAGAAACCCGGATTCTTGAGCCTTTTTCATAATCCCTAAAATGCCCCTCTAATCCACAACTACTAACTCCCTTCCCAAATTCAGGCCCTTCTTGCCCAAAACCCTTAGCTTCACCTTGCACATGTCTCAAACCCAAAGACATAACTCCTGGTCCAGCCCTCAATCCTTCACCTATGCCCTTATCTTCAACTTCCACGCCCCCCCTCCCGATTCTTCAGCTTCCACCAAACTAAACGCAGCATCTTTCATCTCCCTTCCTTGTCCAAACACCACCACCTTATCATCATTGAGCCAACACAAAGGAAGGAATCCTCCAACAAGTCAACGAAGATCAAACCTTTCCCCTGCAAAGTTCAAAATCAAGGATGATGAGACCAAATGGATTTGAGAGACTTCAACCAAAATTCTCGCCAAGTCAAGTTCTTCCCACAATTAGTCTAAGGACCAACCTTCCTAAACTCCCACATGTAACCCTAACAAAACGAAACGTCCGCAAGCTCCAGGCATGAGGGGGCTGCTGAAAACGTTGATCCACACCAAACTCTTACACTTGACTTCACGTAACGTTTCGACCAATGGGCACCATCCACCTACCTAACCTTAACTCTGGACGCCTAACCTTGTTGATTTCACAATCCAAAATATTCTACGTCTCCTCATTACTGTTAGGACAAAAAGAAAAAGGCCAGAATTTAGTTTCCTCACTCTAATACTTCTCGGATGCCAATCCACAGCCACCCACTTCAAAACTTCCCCCTCCTCTGGCTTAGCAATGACAAAACGACCAATAAGGCAGGTCTCTAGTCATCTGACTTGACCGAGGGTACCCCCATCAAGCCTCATGATCACTTCCCTGGGCATTCTACATTGACCTCACAACCACCACCTGGGCTTTCACTGAGCATGAAATGCTTAATCTGGCATGGCTGGAATTTTTTTTTAAAAGAGTTAATTAAGATTCATTAATAAAAAAGGGGGGCAATGGGAAGATGTACAAAGCAGGGGAAGAACCCCTGTAAATTACAAAGGAGGAAGCTTGTCGCTATAAAGATGCTCTAAGAACACTCCACATTTAGCTAAGCCATCTGCTGTAATTTCAGGCTCTATATTTAATGATGGATATGGCACTGAACAGAACAGAATGGTGAAATAGGATTCATGTAGCTGACCCCCTGTAGATGGGAAGGGAGTCTCATGTGAGTGACATGAGATCATGAAAGGTTTCCCCAAGTGAGTAGCCTGAGATGGTTTTTATTGATTCAAGATAGACAGTGGTAAAGGTTGCAGGGTGAATGGAAGATTGTCAATGGGTGCTTTAGAGATGATACATGATAGTGAGGGGCCTTGGGTTTCTGACACTATGTGAGAGAGATTAAAACCCTAGCATCCAGAGCGAGAGTGAACATCTCATTCAGATGGACCAGAATGTCAGTGAACACCTGGTATAGTCCATTGTATTGGTTTCCTTATTGTACTTGGTCATAGTTCTGAACTTGGTCACTCTATGAGAAGTTTTGGGTTTATTTGTGCCCATTATGTGTCAAACTGCTGTTTTTACTATTCTTAATTTGTCTTGGTTAATAAAGTTCTTGTTCTTTCTTTTTCTCTTTTTTTTTTTTATTTGATCAGCAGATTAATAGAGTTATTGTTATCAATTACCAATCAAAAAAATGTTACTAATCCAAAAAGTTTCTGAACTGTGTAGGACATATATGGGGAGAAATCCACTCAGGCATTCCTTTCTGCTCTTCTTTTTCTTCATCCTGCCTTCATCTCCTTTAATTACCTAGGCTGTGCTGCAGAACACAAGGTTGAGGAAGGAGAAGTGAAACCCATTCCTTCTTTATATCTATATGGGCTTTTCAATGGCTCTCATGATGGTTGGGTAACAGTGTTGTGCACAGATACAAACACAGGAATCGGAATCCAACATGTGTCCAAGAGTCTAATTCAGCAAGAAGAGAAAAAATGGATTCACGGATATGTCTATGGAAAAATATATACTATTAATTGGTTCATATTGTTTGAATTCTAACATTATATTGCCAAAAATATTGCATTTTTTGATAGAAAAGAAAAAGAAGAGAACTGATTACAGTCATTGCCAGAGTGATAAGACAGCATCCAAACCAAACACAAAGCCAAAACAAAAATGCAAATAGAAAAGCAAGTAGTTCCTCCCCTGCTTGTAAGCATCGTTAATCACCTCCTTCAAACACTTCTTCCTGACCGTTTCCTTCATCATTCCACACCTCTCCTTCCCCTACTATGTTCATCTCTAATCTTTCTTCCTTCATTCCCCTTTCAAAAGATTCAAAGGCTCTTCTTGCACACTCCTCTCTGCCCCAGAAAAACAAGCCTAAGCCCTTTCCAACCCTCTGACATTCCTATCGATCATATTCTCAATCTCCATTCCTCCTCTCTTCTCCTTATTATTGACTAACAATACCTCATCAATTCCTTTCTCTCCATTGCTGCCTCTTTCTTTCACCTTTAGCTCTGAACTTTCCTCATGTGAATCCAACAACTGGAGCTCCATCCCAACTGAATCTTGAACCTCAAAGCCCCACCCCTCAACAGTCTCCTTGTTCAAAGCCTTGGTCTTTGTTCCTTTTTCCCTGAAGACTCTTATTATACTTGTTAATAGAACCTGCCCCAACCAAACCTCCTTTCAACCTTGAAAAAAAAAAATTGGTAAGATGGATAATTTGAGACTTGCTATATACACGATCTTTCTTTAGAGCCTCTGGATCACTGATAGCTCCACCAATGATCACAGTCTTTCTTTTCTGACCCAAATCAACTCCAAGCCTACCAATTGGAGCCTTGATGTTCAAGAAATCCTCACAGTCTTCCAGCAAGCCACTCTCATCCTCTTTACCCACATTCTTTGCACAACAAAAGTCTTCAAAAAACTTGTCTTCACCTCTTATAGAAGCCTCCCTTGTTCTCCTTCCCTTATCAATGCTCCTTTCCCGTATTACACCTTCCTCCACTTCATCTTGCACTCCAACCTTTTCTTCCTCCTTCCTTCTGAACATTCAGCAACCCAATCCATCAAACCTCTCAACCACTTCAGGTTGAACCTCAACCAAGAAAGAGCCAAAGTGAATCTATGTTACCAACTTGCCAATCGAATTCCAACCTCTCATTCTCAACACTCCCAACAATCTGCTCCCCTCAAACAGCAATCTGCTCACAACAATCAGGGCTTTGGAGCTTATCCGATCCATCCCGCTAAGCGACCTTCGAGATTAGTCTCTTCTTACCATTGCCATCATACCTAGCAACCACCCAAACCCAATTCTCGAGGTTTATTAATGACTCTTCCTTTTCTCCTCAGTTTTATCAACTTAAACTTAAAATCACTCTCCTTGACAACCTTTAACCTGTTAAAACTGAGATGAAGGATCTGTTAATCTTAGAGGACGTTTTACACAAAACACAAGGAAGTTTATTGAGTTTTCTTCAGCTTATGCTAGCTATGGTGAGGGATTCCCATGCCCTAGAGTGATTCTAGGCGCCTTGTGAGAGAATCCGGGTATTTTCTCTCTTCTTTCTCTCCCTATTTTCTCTCTTATTCCTCCAAGAAGCCATTACAGCCATAAAATTCTGATCCAAGAAGACCATTCAACATTCTCTAAGGACTAGAACTGAGCTGGTCCTACATCAAACAGTCATCCCTTTTTCCAGTCCTACGTTTTGAGTTTAAGAAGTGGATCCCAATAACGATGCCAGTCCCTTTAATGACTAGCTGCATCCCTTTGAGGACCTCCTTTAATTTGTCAGCATCCAAGTCTTCCACAGCTTCCTCGCTAGGGGTGTAAACGGATCGAATTCGAATCGGATCAGGCAATATTCGAATTCGAATTCAAATAGAAAATTCGATATCCGACGGATATTGAAAATTAATATCTGAATTCGAATCCGATTAAATATTCGAATATCCGATTCAATTCGAATTCGATTAATTAATTGTTTTAGATAATTAATAAATATATAAAATAAATATTTTATTGATATAAAGTATATAAATACATAAATTATTTATATAACTTAATTATTATATATATTATATAAAATATTTTATATATTATATATAAGAATTAAATAATCGGTCGAATTTGGATATTTATCGAATCGAATCAGGTCATATCCAAATTCGAATCCGATTAACTATTCGGTAAGAATAGGATATCCGAATTCAACCGATTAGATATTTGAATTATCCGAATTCAATTCGGTTATGTCGAATGTTGAATTCGAAATCGGATTTTCGAATACCGTTGACACCCCTATTCCTCGCCAACTTTGTTCACATGTTCCTTAATTAATGCCTCATCCCCGCCCAATTACTTCCTTGCCCCTTGGTCTATCTCCCCTATCGTCTTCAACCGTTGAACAACGTTTCACATTCCCCAACTCACCAGAGCAAAAAGTCTGAGACTCCATACCCCAATCTGCTTTATCCTTCCCCTTGCCTTCTCCTTCTCCCCTTTTGGCACTAGTTTCTACCCTGAAGGATGTATTATCTTCTCCTCTATAAAAGTCCTAAGCTTGTATTCTTCTCCTACAAACAAAATTGTTGATGAATTTGGAACCAGCAGAGATTTCTTCAACTCCCACTAGGATTCTTGCAACATCAATTTTCTCTCACCTTCTATATCTCCCGTTATATTTCAGAAATTTACCACAAAAATCCCTAATGACTTTAAAGAGAAAGAGGCACCATGCATATAGGGGAATGCCCATACCCCAATCCACATTGCTCTTCTTCTACCTTCTTGAATCAGACCTGTCACTGGAAACCACCAGCTTAATCTCAAATCGCATACCCTGCTCTTCTTCTCTTCTTCTCCAAAACCCACCTAGCATCAGATCTGGCTATGGAACATAAACAAAAACAGACCCCCATTCAGCTTCCGTACTCCCAAAACTCTCCCCATACCTCATTGCAAATTTGCCCAGGATTCCATTTTCTCCTCCTTCAGCTTAATTCCAACGAACCTACTGACGAAATTTGCATTTGGAACTTCCATCCTCTCAGCCATTTTTTTGGCCATACTCGAATCACTCCATTTCCAGACGATGGTTTTGACATTGATCATGCAGATGATCACCAAGAGATGGGAACATCTATTGCTGAAAACAAGATGAAGACACATGGACCTTCAGTCAAGAGGTGGGTCAACACCTTCAAGAGCCATGTTACTAAGTAACGTCTGATATAAAATCTGATAAAAAAAAGTAATGTCTGATATAAAAAATGGCATTCATCTTGTACCATAGCTGTACATTTATGTCAAATAAGCTAGGAGACAAAAAGGAAATGTGACATAGAAGTGTCCTTGAGATCTGTGGAGTGTGAAACTCGATGTGTGTCTGACATGAATATGTCAACCATTTAGGAGAGTCCATGCACCAATGTCAGCTAACCAGATTTTTTTCTAATCGGAAATGGTAAATTTCATTAATAAATAGAAGAATTACAACCAGCCACCCCAACAGGAGCACTGACCCCATACAACAAACCCCTGTTACAAAGCTGCCCAGAAAAAATCCTCCCTGCTGACCCTTGTTTATCTAATCCATCAGCCAAGGCATTAGCTGAGGTTCTAACACAATTAAATTTTACATCAAAATCCCTTATCAGCCACCGAATTTCTCTTATGTTTTGTCTATAATTCCAATTCCCAAACTTCCTTCCTGTACCCGACCTATTAACAGCTTGGAGTCTCCTTCCACTTCAATCTGATGAAGGGCCCAAATGTTTAGCTAATCTCAGCCAATGGAAAAGAGCCAGTACCTCAGCTCTTAAAGAGTCTCCCACGGCCCCATCCCTGTTGGCCCTGAGAAAAGGGCCAGTAGATTTCCTTCTCCATCTCTTAGAGCTCCTCCTACTCCAGATGGTCCTGGGTTGCCAAGTGAGTTTCCATCAAAATTCAGCTTGACTCTTTGAGGTGAGAGTGGTGTCCAAGCCTCCTGAGAAACTGATTTAGGTCTTGAGAACTCTTTGAATAAATCCAGTACCTTTACCCAATTGCTACTTTGATGATTGCATTATCAATCAATTCCTCCTATGACTTCTCTTTCCCCTGGAAAATTCGATTGTTTCTTTCTTCCCCGATCACCCATAGATTGCCACTCTTGTTGTTCTCCAAGGTGGTCTAGCCCCTTTTCTTCTGCTATCAGGTAATCAGATATTCACAACAAGTATATATAWAAATTCAAAATTGAACAGCTGAAAAACCTAAGTTATTTGATTCTACTGATTTTTATATAGAATTTTTTTTTTTAATTGGGACTCATTCAAGTATGGGTTCCCATCACTGAAACAAGGGAGAGGAATTTATCAGAACCGTAAGCTATCCATAAGCCCCTGTTATACACCCTTAATGATAATGTGTATATTATATGACAGATATAAATTCCCAAACTTGACATGGAAACTTGAAAGTGAATCTAGGACTTCCCAATAACATCCCTATGAGGATTTGAAAGAACTCCTAAACCAATCCCAAAAGCATCTCCTTGGCATTAGAAACTTGCCTTCTTTATTGTGAACCATAATCATACAGCACATACTGATACAATTAATGATATGCAACCCTGCCCAAGATCTTTCTCCAAAAAGAACTGCATTACATAAAGAGACCCTACCAAATATGAGTTTTGATCGAACTTATTTTCAGAAAGGCATCACCTTTGCTAACTCACCTTAAAATGAAAAAGATACTCCAACCAGGAAAATAAACAGATCTTAATTCCATGGTGCTGATAAATAGTTGCTTACTTTCTCAAAAAGTATATCAAAGAAAAAAGAAGCAAAATTAATTGCGGAAAGGGATTTCATACACATAGTGTCACTGTATCTTATGAATGGTTTAAAATGTCCCTAATTTCCCTAAAATTTCAACGACATATTTCCATTTTCATGGGTAGCAACACAAAATTTTACTGGAATTGACATATTCCTCAATGAACACTATCAGCACTATGTGGAGCACAAGAGATAGCTTCGATGACATATTTCCATCTCTACTTCCATGGGTAGCAACATGAAATTTTACTGGAATCGACATATTCCCCAGTGGATACTACCAGCAGTATGTGGACTACAAGAGATAAGTATCATAACATAAGTTGATGACAATATTGTAGATATGTGGAGTAACAATGTGGTTGCCTATCTAACTTACATAATTACCACTTTGAGCTAGTTCAATATTCATTTTAAACATGAAACATGAAGTTAAATATTACTTTTTGTTTGTGTAATAGATTATTTGATTGATCTATCATGAAACTTTGAATCTTAAGGTTTAACAGGTCAACTTTTTTGTTTTTGATTGGAAACAGTAACATTCATTAATTCTTTAAGAAACTTAGTACAACTGTCACCTTCAAAAAACAAGGTGACCCCTCCACAGATTACAAACAGGCCCAAAAAAGGTTTTGCCTACTAACTCCTTGCTTTGCTAAAGTATTAGCCATTGCATTGGCTGATCTCCTACTCCATTTAAACCTGACTTCAAGCTCCCTTGTTAGTTGCATAATCTCCCTTATAGGTTGTCTAAGGGACCAGGCACCTAAGCTGTTTGTTTGCATCCAACCTATTACCAATTTTGAGTCTCCCTCCACTTCCAACTGCTGAAAACCCAGCTGTTTAGCCAGCTTGAGCCCTTGTAGGAGTGCCAAAACTTCTGCTCTAAGAGAGTCCCCCAGTCCTATCGGGCCAAAATAAAGGGCCAGGACATTTCCTCCCCCATCTCTAAAGACACCCCCGATTCCAAAGGGGCCTGGATTACCTATAGAACTGTCATCAAAGTTTAACTTAACATCCAAACATAACGGGGGCGACCAGTCCCCTTGAATAGCTAAAGAGGGGCAGGAAGAAGCTGCTACCACACTCCACCCTCTAATTAAGTCATCTACAGAGATGTCCTTGAACAGATCCAGCGATTTCAGCCAATGTATGATCTTGATGGTGATCCCTTCTATGACTTCATGTGCTGATTTTTCTTTCCCTTGAAAGATTCTGTTTTTTCTCTCTTCCCACACTGTCCAAACAACTGTTGTCCTCGTTACTCTCCACATTACCCTTCCTCTTTTCTTTGACTGATGAAAAAAGATAGATTCAAAAAGATCCACCACGCTTGTAGGAGGAACCCACCTACACCCAAAGAGAGGAAAACCAATCCCAAATAAGAGTAACAAAAAGACAAGATATTAGTAGATGATTTACCGTCTCACCACTCTTCAAGCAAAGGCTACAAACATGAGGGGATAAGAACCAATTCGGTCTTTTTTCTGAAGCAAGTCCAAAGTATTGATTTTCTGGAGAACCATTTCCCAACAAAAAGCTCTCACCTTTGGAGGTATAGGAGCACTCCACACTTCTTTTATAGGAAAAGAGTAAACCAAATTGGAAGAGTGCACTAAAGAATTGAAGAAAGAAGAGCATGAAAAACAATCGGAGGACTTTTCAGACCAAATTCTATTATCAGGACAAGAATGATCCAAAAACACTGAATTTAAAAGGGAGAAAAGATCATCTGACTCCCTCAACCCTCTCCCGAACCCTAGTTTAACAGGTCAACTTCAGAATGTATTCTTGCCTACAACCTTAGTTTCTTAGCTTTGTTTAATGATTTGGACCAAGATAATAATTTAAAAAGGTGTGTCCGTGCTTCTTTTATCATTTTATAAAATACCATTCTATATTTTTGCACATTTGCATATTTTACAATGTTTCCACCATATCTATAATTTTTACCGTATTTCCATACGATATTTCCAACATTTCCGACATGTTTCCTATATTTGGATGACCAAGATTTCCACCAACACTGACATTTCAAACCTTGCTTATGACATACATATGCAAAGATATGTCCCAGACTTATGAAATAAAAAATATCAAAAAGTTAAAATATGAAGATTTACAAACATTTACAATTATAACAAGTACAAGAAAAGTAAGTATCCCTAATTAACAATATCTTTACATACTTGCGAGATCTAAGTTTACGTTCAGCCTCCTCTGACCGCATTTTCACATGGTTCTTTGTAGATTCATCCAAAATACGTTGTACATTTAGTTTGCGCCATGAACACCCAGATTCAACAAGCAAACCATTTCCATCCCCACCACCTTGTCGTTCTTCATAAATATCACAGAGGTTTGCTGGTTCTTGTGACCATGTAAATCTAAACTCCTTACCACCTACATCAATAACCTGGTGCACTAGACTTTGTAAATCTTCTATTGCTTAAAATAAGCAAGTTAAAAGAATATGAAACCATATAGACTGAAAAGCAGAAGCAATAAAAGTTCAATCAGAAGAACCATGCAATAAGCTCTGACATAACATTTAAGGAGAGAACTAAATATACAAGATATGAATAGAATAACTGCATTTTTTTGATGAATAATAATAAGTTTATTAATTCAGAAGTTGATTTAGAGTTGTGAATTCATACAACATCCAAGGAAGAGGCGCGAGCTGCAGCCCCTCCTTGAATTTTACAAGTAAACTAGGAAAGGAATACAGGAATCACAGCTGAATAGAATAACTGCATTTTTTCTGATCAATGAAATAACTGCATAAAAGAGAGAGAGAAAAGTAATTTGAACCAAGCAAAACAATTCCGTTTAAATTGCTTGTCCGAATAGATATGGTGAATTTCAATGATTAGATCTGTTAATAAACCTTCAAGATGTTACACCTTTATGTATGATTAGGTGGCTACAACTTAATAGATTTCAGTCCATGCATAGAAGCTAATTTATAGTTATGAGGGACAAAAGAGACAAAGGAGAATTGCTTTACATTTTAGACAATCCAAATCTCTATTAGATAAGTTCCTAATCATAATCATTGCACATCCATAGACCAAGAAAGTGAAATTCCATGCATCTACTGCAAATAGTTAAATAAAAAGTGATCAATAGATTTTAGCTTCTCTGAAGAAAATATACAAATTATAAGAAAAATTTTAACCTAACCCAGCATTGAGTCCATTACTCAATACATGCACTAAAGTGATTATCAAAATAGATGAACCACCAAAATACAACTCTAATAAATGCTAGGGATTATATAGCTAAAAGAACAGGAATGAAGATTAAAGAACTAATATTCTAAAAAAGGAAAATTCAGAAGGCCAATGGTACAAATTCCTTGCAAGAAAAAAATGGAGAATTTGATGCCACCAAATAACCCTTGGTCAGGTAGATAAAGATTTAGAAAAAAACATTCAAAACAATAACATGAATTTGTAGTCCCCATTTACAAATAGAGAGAGGAAAAGTATTTCATGGATATCTTCCTCACTCAATGATCTGAAAAAAAAATCAACCTTTTTATGTTGTTAGTAGGAGGTTGCCAGGGCTGTAGCAAGGTATCACCAGATCTGTTGGTCACATATGCAATTGTCCAATCATGGAGATAGCCTTTTCTAAGGCATGTTGCATGCCTAAGAAATAATGGCCTAGTCATTGGATCATTTCAGAGTACTGCTGCTTTGGCACCAAGGTTCAACGTATTGATACCATAAAGAGTTTTGCTTTGACCAAAACTGGTCTTTTTTTATCTTTTTTTGTGTTAGACTTTGGCAGGGGAATAGCAACATTTTCTTTTAACATATAAAAACATTAAAATCATCTAATTCCCCTTAAATAGCATATCGGGGACCTAAAGATATGATATGATAGGCCCAATAGGAAGCATATTGTATCACTACTTTGAACCTTGACTGGTACAGCAAATTAAAAGGAAGAACAGTAAGTAACTAAGGAGTTATAAGTTTTTTATGAATGAACCTATAATCCACAGACAAGCAAAAGAAAGAAAAGTTTATCTTTATAAGCTCCTGTTGCACAAAAATGCTACTCAAAAAGATTCTAATGGAACAGAAAGTAATTTCCAGTTGCTTTTACAAAATTCACTTGTTTGGGAAGGTCCTGAAAGGAATGATGTTTCCTGATTTTCTGTCTCTTGTACTCCACGGGTCAGAGTTTCATCATTTTGTAGCGGCACAAAATCTGAAACAACTTCGTGCTTTTTAGCTACTTTAAGGCGTTCATGTTTGTACAATTTAATTTATATGATCATCATGCCTACCTCATCTAGGTTGCCTTGACAGATTATATTTCTACACCAGTTTTACTAAACAATAATACTATGTGTCCATTAGAGAGTAGTTAAATTAACATTAGTTGGCGTTGGAGGTTCCAAAAGTTCCAATGAGAAATAAAAACAAGGAAACAGATAAACCCAAAAAAATAATGGAACACACTATTCAAAATAATAAACAAAATAGAATAATGGTTGAATCAGTCAATTGCCTCAAATCTCAATCACTCCAATTTCAAGAATTAACAAGAGACACCGTTAGAATAAGGCAGATAGATGAGTTCAATTCAACCAGAAGGAAAGTAGTAACAGAAAATGGTACTCAAGGACACCAAGAAGTTCTAATTCAAACTAAACAGCAGTGCTGAGATCGAATCAAATTAAAAAATAGAGAAGCTTTCAAAGAAATTGAATCAGTTACTTACATTTCCAGACATATTGTTAGTATTGGAGTCGAATTTGATTCGGGCAGTACCTCCCTGCGATTCAACCCGCTTGATCTCGTCGACTATGTCGGGGGTAAGCCGGATGATCATGGCGAAGGCAAGTGGACTTTCCGTGACAAGGCTGAAGGTCTCTTCCGGGGCTGATGGGGCGGCAGCTGGGGTGGTGCTGGCTTGGCGGTTACGAGAGCCGGCGCCACCGATGGTAAGACGACCACCGGCGGCGCCGGCAGGGCGGTTGGGAGGCGGCGGAGGGAAGGGATTGTGGATGCGTTTCGTACCCCGACCACCGCCTCCTCCACCTCTACCGAGTTTTGACGAACCCCCGTACATTCTTGCTCCCTCTCTGCAGATGTTGAGACCGGGCGTACTTTAGCAAATACACGCTTCTGGAGGAGGACGCCGGAGGTAAGGAAGATGGAAGAAGAATAGGAGAGAGAGAGGGAGAAGGAGACGAGTTAAAGAGGGTTTTTTTTTTATTTTCGAAATTTATTTCTGCAATGAATGGATTAATTACTGGAGTACAGAGATCGCAACTTGGGCCTATTGGGTCGGGCTCCTCAAGAGGAAGCCCATGAGTTTGAGCTTGGTTGGATTCGAGTTAGCCCGTCCCAAATTGCTCAGTGTTATTCTGTCGATAGTTGAGCTGAGCCTGCACATTGACTAACTTCATTTCTAAGGGCCCGTTTGGGAGGGCTGAAGCGTTGGTTCAGCTGCTTCCATTGGATTACTTTAGAAAAGAGAAAGTAGCTAAAAAAGCTTCAGCATAAAGCTATGTTTTGGTTTTGGAGTCATTTTTGGCTTTCCAAGGTTTTTACCGTTGTATTGAAAATTAGACCAGACCAAGCGGTTGAACCACTTGAATTATGACCAGGCACCTGGTTGGTTTGGTTATATCCCTAAAATCAGAAGTCACAAATAGACTACCTAAAAGGCTAAAACTGCCAATCTGGCAGGTCCAACTCAGAAAACCAGTGAACCGGTCCCAATTTTAGAAAATCGGTCGATTTTTTGAAACTCTTCTAAAACATAAATATAGACTTTTGGAGGCCATAATTTTGCACTCAGATATCCAATTGAGGTGATCTATTTTTATTTTGGGTAACTTTTCATGATCTATGTGTCCTAAGGGTGCCTTTTTCCACTTTTTTGTTAGAAAAAATACATTTTTTTAGCCTCAAATCTTAATTTTTAATATAAAAAAATTGAAACTACAATGGGTTTGACCGTGGTTGAACCTCTAACCCATGAAGCACTCCCTTTTTCAAGTCAATGCCCAATCTAATTCGTTCAAAGTTAGTTTTTACCAAACATGATCATAGATTGCCAAGGTGAGGCCCACCTCGGACAAGTAAAAGTTCTTGTGTGAAAGCCYTCCCAAATGGGCACTAGGTGGCATATATACCTAGTGTTATGTTGTGGAATTCTTTAGGCTGCATTTGGTTGCAATGGAAATCTAAATCAGATACAAATTTTGCACCTCGTCCAATTTTGCATTTATTTGTTTGTAACTATGATTTGCACTCATTAGTAGTACAAAGTTTATGTTTTTTTTGTCTCATGCACTCACTAGTAATGTAAAATTTGAGTGTGGTTTTGGATAAGAAAACTATGAATGTTGGTCAACCTCCATTGTTGTAGGGGAAGTGTGGGCTATATGGGAAGCCCATCTCTTGGTTAAAAATTACAGAGGGTACAACATCATTACCATTTTAGATTAGTGATTGAATGTTTGCAAGGCCAGGATTGAAGTCATGGGAGCATCAAGCTGATCATATATGATGATAGTCATGAGGCATTGGCCCACCTCAATATTTGTTGCATACATGTCTATCAGGAAGGAAATGCAATATGGAATTGGTTGGTGGATGTTGGTCATGCTAGAAGTAGTTCAAGTAGGATAGGTCCTAGTTCTTCATTTAAATTTTATTTGTTTCTATGATGCTTGGTGGGAGAGCTGCCCCCCAATTTTGTGTACCTCGCTCTCTCTCTCTCTCTTCAGTAAAAAAGAAATAGATTACAGATTACTACTCCATTCTTTGGGGTAATGGCAATTATCCCCCTAAACTTTCATTTGCAACAAAGACCCCTTCAACTTTAGATTCTGACAAAGGCCTCCCTTTCAATTGAGTAATGGAAGAAGCTAATTTACCAAAACACCACTCGAGAAACTTTTATAAAATGGAAATTGCAACAAAAATAAAACCAATAAACTTCTATGGAAAACTTGAGTTGCAACAAACACAATATGCAATTGATATCAACTAATCTAGTAACAAATGGAAATTGAAAAAAAAAAAAACAAAATTGAACCTCCAACACTTGTTTTAGAAAATCAATGGAAAAAAGTGTAGTTTAGGCATTTAGAAATTTTAAACAGTTGTATGAGAATCTTGTTAAGATTAATTGATGGAATGCTAATGGAGGGGGTCTTTGTCATAATCTAAAAGTTTAGGGGGTAATTGCCACCACCCCCAAAGTACAGGGTAATAATATGTAATTTACCATCATGATAATAATAATAATAATAACAACAACAATAATAATAATAATAATAATAATAATAATAATAATAATAACTAACGGAGGGCCCTGAATTGTAACATTACTATTTGCTACATTAAAAAAGACAATGGTTTCTTAATAAGAAACTTGCAATTATAACTATTCAAGTCTTGAAACTCATATAAAGACTTAAAAGAGATCATCATGTGCTCGTTTTTTAAATATTACTTCAGCAAAGCATCTCATATAAAAGAATATGATCATATAGTGATAGTTATGAGTTCTACTTCATATCTGTCCTTTGGTTCACATTGAGAACTCCCAGTTGACTTAGACAATAGGACCGTTCGGCTCGAGAACCGTCCAAGCAACTAGTTCCATTTTACCCCAAACCCAGTCCTTGGTCAAAAACTGTTGAATCAGTCAACGACCTGTTGACCTGGGCAATCAAACCTTCGACTCGTTCAACGGTTTTGGCCATTTTTTATTTTAATTATTTTTTTATATTTTATTTTTGTTTTTAGAATAGGCCATCCGTTCAAACTGAATGATTGAACCGTCGACCTAGAAACCGGTGGCCAAAACGGTTCTGTTTCCATACCATTTTTCTAGATGTCGAACCGTGGACTTGGAAACTAGTGGCCAGAACGGTTCTGTTTCTAGGTTGTTTTTTCTAGATGTTAATAATTAGACGAAATAACTTTGTAGTAGTCATAGTCATGGAAAGGGTGGACATTGCAAGGGATTCCAAAACCTTGAAAGATAAATCCAGAGTGACCTTAAACACATAAAAAAATTAGCGATAAATCCACCAAATTGGAAAAACCAAGGAAAAAAATAAGAAAATTGAGTCCAAAGTTCTACTTTGAGACGGAAAAAAATTGCATGTATGGAGCTAAACATACATGCAATCAAAGAAAGAGAAAAAGCAGATCGTCTTGTAAGAAAAAAAAAAAAAAACATTGCACAAGAAAATCCAAAGAAAAAACAAAAGGGAAGAAATAAAATGGTGGTAAACCCTAGACCATTTTGGAGGATCTTGAAGAATAAGACCAAACACAAAAAAAAAACAAAAGCATAAAATGAAAAAAAGGAACATACCGCACATGCTCAAATAAAACCCACAGTAGAAGAAACCTTTGAATAGTGATAATCCAAAAGCATAAAAGCCATGGTTTTCGAACCGTTGTTGACCTGGACAGACAAACATTTTGGCTCGGGAACCATCCAAGCAACCAGTTCCATTTTACCCCAATCCCGCCCCTTGGCCAAAAATCGTTGAATTGGTCAATGACTCATTGACCTACGCGGTTGAACCATCGACTCGTTGACCCGTTCAATGGGAACCATCCAGGAAACCGGTTCCATTTTATCCTAATCCTGGTCCCTTGCCAAAAACCATTGAATCGGTCAACAACCCATTGACCTGGGCGATTGAACCATTGACCCGTTTAATGGTTTCTGGTCGTTTTTTCTATTTTTAAATTTTTGTTGTCAGAACGGGTCATTCGTTCGAACCAGATGGTTGAACCGTTGACCCAAAAACCAATGGCTAGAATGGTTCTGTTTTCGAGTCATATGAGTCACACGCTCAAATGACATAACACGTATGATACTGCTTAATATACCTCACAAACTCAATTTTTTGCTTGTAATTTTTGTTATCAGAACGGGCCGTCCATTCAAATTGGATGCTTGAACCACCATTTTTTTATTTTTTTAATTAGGAACTGTGTAGGCAACCAGTTTCGTTTTACCCCAATCCCGGTTCTTGGCAAAAAACCGTTGAATCGGTCAATGACCCATTAACCCGAATGGTTGAACCGTCAACCCGTTGACCTGTTTAATGGTTTTTGGCTTTTTATTTTTTTTTTAATTTTTGTTGTCAGAATGGGCTGCCTATTCGAACTGGGTAGTTAAACTGTCAACCCGAAAAATGGTGGCCTGAATGGTTCCATTTTCGGGTCGTATGAGTCACACGCTCGAATGACATAACACATATGATACTGCTTAATGGACCTCACACACTCAATTTTCTTCCTGTTATTTTTTTGTCAGAACGAGCCGTCCATTCGAACTGTTGACCCAAAAACCGATGTCTAGAGCAGTTCCATAAGTTTTTGCTTATAATTTTTGTTGACAGAATGGGTCATCCATTCGAACTAGACGATCAAACCATCGACTCGAAAACCAGATGGTCGAACCTTATGTTTTAATGAAGAATCTTATATATCTATATATAAGATAATAATAATAATAATAATAATAATAATAATAATAATAATAATAATAATAATAATAATAATAATAATAATAAGGGAAAATTCATGATTAGTACCTTCTACTTTGGGCCTAGGTCCACTTTGGTTCCTAAACTTTAAATCGCAAAACTTCAATACCCGAACTTTCAAAATGTATACTTTCAAAATGTGTTGTTAGAATGGGCTGTCCATTCGAACCGAATGGTTGAACCGCTATTTTTTTATTTTTTTTAATTAGGAACCATCCGGGCAAGCAGTTCCATTTTACCCCAATCCCGGTCCTTGGCCAAAAACCGTTGAATCGGCCAATGACCTATTAACCCGAGTGGTCGAACCATCAACCTGCTGACCCGTTCAATAGTTTTTGCCATTTTTTATTTTTTTTAATTTTTGTTGTTAGAATGGGTTGTCCATTCAAACTGGGTGGTCAAACCATTGACTCGAAAATCGGTGGCCTGAATGGTTTCATTTTTGGGTCGTATGAGTCACACGCTCGAACGACATAACACGTATGATACTGCTTAATGGACCTCACACACTCAATTTTTTTGCCTATAATTTTTGTTGTCAGAACGGGCTGTCCATTTGAACTGGACGGTCGAACTGTTGATCCGAAAACCGATGGCTAGAACGATTCTGTAATTTTTTGCTTATAATTTTTATTGACAGAACAGGTCGTCCATTTGAACTGGACGATCAAACCATTAACTCGAAAACCGAATGGTCGAACCTTATGTTTCAATTTAGAATCTTATATATATATATATATATATATATTGAAGGGATATACTACCATTTGGCTTAAGGGGAGACCACCCCTTTCCCTTTAATATATATATATATATGTGTGTGTGTGTGTGTGTGTGTGTGTGTGCGCTAATCCAATGCTTATCGTTAACTAGCCCTTAAGTGGCATTTGAAAAAGACATAAATGCCCTTCAAATGTCTTCTAATTTTCTTTATCAACCATCCAAATGTTAATAAAAAATGACCATTCCCAAATCCTTGCCTCTTTTGTTCAAGAAAGTTGGGGTCACCAGAATACCTACAAAGATGTGACCCCTAACTTTCTTGAATAGAAGAGACAAGAATTTGGAACTATTCATTTTTGGTCAATGTTTGGATGGTTGATTAAGAAAAATAGAAGACACTCTAAGGGCATTTTTGCCTTTTCAAATGCCACTTAATGGTTGGTTAATGGTAGGTACTGAATTGGCACGTTTTAAAAGTTCGGGTACTAAATTGTCACGTTTTAAAGTTTAGGGACCAAAGTGGCACAAGGCCCAAATTATAGGGTACTAAACAGGAATTTTTCCTAATAATAATAATTTGCACCACCTTTCTCAAATTCTCCTACATCAATTCTCTCAATAAGTGGGTATAATATCATCTTGCTTCTTACTTCACTCCCAAACAAATAACCCTCCTATCTCCATTCTCTTGTTTTTGAGACTAATGGCCTTATCCAAGAGAATGGTGAATTAGGTAAAGCTTTAAAAATTTGATTGTCTTGGAATTCAATCCGTATTCTTAGACTCTCGACAATTAAGCTCAAGACCCTTTCCATCAAACTAAACCTTAGCCTTCATAATCAATGTGTAGCATAAGATTAAGGCTAGGTCAATTAAGTTCAATAGTTTATCAAAATAACACATTTGAAACAAATAAACTATTTGAACTAAAGAAGCTACAACTACAAAACAAATAAACAGGATGGTAGTAGGAGCTACAGGGGTTAATAGTCAACAATTAAGCATAACAATAATAGGGACTACTAGCAAGTAGATAGTAGCTGAAAGATAAATTAAATAGTTAAGAACTAAAGCCTACTATCTTGGTTAGTGCTTCTACAGTAATAACGAATAAGGAAAATACATGTAACTATAGAAAAGTAAAGGAGTAGTTGAATGTATATATGTTCAAAGTAACGGTAGTTGCACCTGGTGGTGCATGCCTTAATAGCTGGAGAGAGAAGACCAACCGCTAACTAGTAGCAAAGAAACGGACCTACTACACTTGGATAACTAGGATATGGACTAACTATCAAAATAACCAACTAACTATAAAAAGGTAAATGTTGTTTAATGTAAATAAACAATAAATGTAAACAACATAATAATAAAAGTAAAACAATTAGTGAGTTAGTGCGGTTTTAGTAATGTTAGAGCTCAAACTACACTAATCTTCATTGTATCTTGTAGATGTAAATGAAAACAAAGAAAATAAGTGCAAATTTGCAAGATTTCAAGGTTTCAAGTATTGTTTTGTTAAGTAAGTTAGTACATACAAATAAGATAAACTACAAACTTAAAAGGAAAAGAAACAAAACACAAAAGCACACCAAGAATTTTTATAGAGGTTTGGACAACCCTGCATACACCGTATACCTTAAACCACCACTAAGGATTTCTACTAACTAGGCTTCTCGAGTGACAGCCAAGCCTTTGAAGGGATGAGAGATCCATTATATGGATGGCCGAACCCTGTAGGAAGGTTGGGTGAAATTTAAAAAATTTTTCTCTCTCCCCTCTGTGAATCGCATTCCCTATTTTAGAAAACTGCATATTCAAGGATCAATCTTGAACCAAACCAGACCAGATCTGAAACCAAAAAGGGAGGAGAGAGATATACCTGATACAAAATAACAGTAACTCCCAATGAAGGTGTTCACACCTAAATAGAAGACCAAAAACTGCTCCCACTGAAAATGACAGTGTAAGGTGAAGTAGAATCAGCAGGATGATTCTTCAGCAAGAACTAAATTCTTCAACAAGAATGTGTGTATAAAAACAAATGGATGTTCAATCTAAGGCTAATTCAGGTAGTTTTGATATGCAATAAATTAGTCATCGGCAACGACGCCAAAAACTTGTTGTTTAATTTATGCACAGTTAATTTAGGGAAGTGTACCTTAGTCAAATGTGCGTATAATGATGAGAAAAGTATCAATCCCACAGAGACTAGATCACAGTACCAAATCACTTTTAAACTAACCTAAGTTGAACTCGTGAATCAATTGAAGGAAAAAACTAAAAGAATTAATGCAAATCCAAGAACTTAATAAAAACTGAATTGAT
>NW_010729161.1:469690-490707 GCF_000365185.1 Nelumbo nucifera
AGGCCTAGGTAGGGGCTAACAAAGAAAGGATAAGGAATTACAAAGCAAGAGAGCATAGAAGGATATGCACATATAAATATACTCTCTAGATATCCCCATATTCTTTATTTTTTCACATGTATTACAACCTTCAAACTTATTTATTTTGATCTTCTTAGGTAGTGAATAAATTTTTCAGCACATAATTTTAGGCTTATGATATATTTTTGAAGCCTCTTTTCTTTCTTTTTCAACACTTTTTTTTTCTTTTTCTTTCATCTTCCCTTCTTTCATTCATCAACATCATTGTGCAAAATTAAGCTCTCTTGAAGGGTAGATCATGGTTTTTCGGGTTTGACAGGTTAAGTACAATGAGTGTTAAAGAAAATAATTCGAATGGTGGCTAATCATATGCTTTGCATATGCCATTCTTTTGAAAAAACTCAAAAGGGTAACTAAGGATTGAAATATATCAAGGATGGCTTGAAAAGGCTCAAATGATCCAAAGATGGCCTAAATCATCTCCAAAGTAATATGTTGTCTAGGATTTTGCCTTAAAGGCTAATCAAACAAGCTCTACAATAACACATAATGATCATATTGTTCCATATAGTTCACATAATCATTCACCAAGTTGTACACAATTTACAAGATCATGATATAATGTGCTCAAGAATTTGAACTTTCATGATACAATAGAGTTAACACGAGAATCAATCAATCCTCAGGATTAGCATTTTTTTTTCTTTTCTAAGTCATATTTGATTTCAATTAAGAATTTATCATAGGCTTTTAGTCATCAAGAAAAATTTAGCAATCACAAACTTAAGCTAAAGCATATTTCGAAAAAAAAATTGTGCAATCATACCATGCTCATGCTTTCGGGTTCACAAAAATTGCAATCTTCTCCCCCCCAAACTTAAATTTAACATTGTTCTCAATGTTAAATAAATTAAAGAGCAAAAAGAAGGAAACTAAACTTCCTTTCGAGTTGGTCTTGGTTTCAGCTATACATGCTGAAATTTCTTGTCCATAGACTCCAAAATTGCAACATACCTTTTATCAATTAAAAGAGAAGAAGGAAACAACAATAACAAGAGAAAGCGAAAATTAAAACAAAACTTAAAAGGAAATAAAGAAACATGAATATGCAACGATTAAGTGAAATCGCTAAGACCATTGGTCCACCTAACCATTCCAATGAATATTAATGGATGAGATTAACCAAGATAATTTGTCATTTCCATAAGCTGAAGTTTTTTCAATTTTATTTAATATTTTTTTCCAAGATATATTAAACCTATTTTTACCAAGTAACCCCCCGATTCCTCAACTAGAGTTCTCAAGTTAGAAATGCATTAAGTGCAAGAAAAACTTATACATTCAGATGAATCATGTGCATATATCCTTATATACCATTCAATTCACACCATGAATTATGTGGTCTAATATATGAATTCCTCTCCCGATTTATTCATATAAACCTAATCAATTAAGAGATGGCCACTCCTAATCGCATTAAGCAAATAACTCATAGACTATATGGCAATCACGATCTTGGAAGAATCATAAAAATACMTTCATTGTCATGGTTAGGCTTTCCACAACCCTAGTTATAAATAAATCAGTTCATAATAAAGGAAATAAAGCAAACAAGAGAAAAGAAAGAACTCATGATTTCGCCCTTGGAGCTGAGATCTCCTCTTTTTCTTGCCGCCACATCCTTCTTGAAGCTTTCTCCCTTTGTTGATCTCCTTCTTGAAGCTTTCTTGATGATCTTCTTGATTATTCCAGAGGAAACTTCAGTAATTGATTGATTCAGTGATGCCACAAGCTGGTCCGCCCCCCCTTTATATAGCTTTAGGAGGAGGGGCTCTCTCCAACTCCTCTTAGGAGATTATCCTCAAAATTAGAAAGTCCTAATTGGTTTTGATCTAATCCTATCCTATTTCTTATCTTATCTCTTATCTAATGATCTCAATCTTCTTTAACTTTCTAGAATTACATTTAGAGTTCAAATCTAAGAGGACTCTGGATTCTTGATTCGAGTGGGCTGCTTTAATAAGTTGGGCTATTACAAGGCTTTTCTGCGAATTGGGCTTCAGCTGTAAGCTGAGCTTTATTATGGATCCGCTTCGCCTTTGGGCCTGATTTTGACTTCGGTGCAGGCCGAATCTGTCAAAACCCAAAACATGAAAGTTGTAGATCTCGCTCTTATCTTTGCAGTGCATCTTGAATCAGCCAAATCGGAGCTCGGATATGAGAGTTAATCTTAGATTACTGAGCAGTGCTGAAACTATAAAAAACTATCTGATTAGCCTTGTTTTCCTTCTTACAACCTCCTTGTTTGCCCTGAATCAAAATACCAGAGTAACGAGTCCAATTAAGTACTAATTAAGTATAAAAGATTGAATATTTAGGAATAAAAATATGATAATTCTTATTCTCATCAATTTCCTATAGTCGATACATACCCTCCACCATTTTTTGGCACAACTTGCACAGGACTTACCCAAGAAGAATTAGAGATAGAAAAGATGATACCTGAATCAAGTCATTTTATCACCTCTTTCTTTACTATCTCTTTCATATTAGGATTTAACCTCCTTTGGGGCTGCACCATAGGCTTGAATCCTTCTTCCATCAGGATTTTGTGCATGCAAACTGATGGACTTATTCCTTGAATGTCGCCAATGCTCTATCCAATCACCCTTTTGTGTTCCCTAAGCACCCTTATCAACTTTCTTTTTCAAGACCTGTCAAGTAAGAAGAAATAATCACAGGTAAGGTAGATGAATTCCCCAAATAAACATATTTTAAATGCGAAGGAAGAGGTTTAAGTTCAAGAGTAGGAGGCTTCTTGATTGATGGCTTGGCTTTTGAAGAAGAGGAAGAAATATCCAAAGGCAACAATTTTTCTCTTTTTGTCACAAATCCTCTTTGCTTTTTTCCCAAATAGCCTACGACCTCCTTATGCTTCTCATCTAAAATTTGTTCTTTCACATCAAAAGAGTTAGCAATGCAATTCTCTATAGGATCATCTAACCTAAATGCATGAAATTTTCTTTCTGCTAAATCATCAATGCAATATACCATTAAGACTTCTTTTTCATCATTGGAATGTTTCATAGCCTTAAACACATTAAAAATAACTTCCTCATCATTAATTCTAAAGCTAAGTTTTCCTTGTTGGACATCAATTAAAGCTCTTCGTGTGGCAAAAAAAGGTCTCCCTAAGATTAGGGGCATATCATAATCTTCTTCCATGTCCAAAACAATAAAGTCAATAGGAAAAATAAATTTATCTACTTTTACCTAAACATCTTCCACTACTCCCCTTGGATATTTGATTCTTCTGTCAGCCAATTGTAGAGAAACAGTGGTAGGTAATGGTGCACGAAATAGAGAAGCTTCCTGAAGAGACAAAGGAGAAGCTCCCTGAAGACAAAAAAAGACATCAAATTAATGCTTGCACCAAGATCACATAAAGCCTTATCAAAATTAATTTCGCCAATGGTTTATAGAATAGAGAAGCTCCCTGGATCCTTGTGTTTTGGAGGTAATTTATTTTGTAGGATTGCTGAGCATTCCTCATTAAGTTTTACCATTTCAAGCTCCTCCAACTTTCTTTTGTTTGAAATTATTTCCTTAAAAAATTTGGCATAACTTGGCATCTGAGAAATAGCATCAAGAAGAGGAATGTTAATATGCAACATTTGAAACACCTCTAGAAATTTAGCAAATTGCTTATCCAAGTTAGCCTTAAGAAATCTTTTAGGAAAAGGAGGAGGGGGTTTGTAGGATTTTAAATAAAGAGCAGAAGAACTTCCCTTTTTCTCCATTGATGACTCGTAGACTCCTTCTTTGACTTCAAGGTTTCGACTTTCTTCCTCTTTTACATGCTCATCATCTTTTTCTTCTTTTCTAAGTTCTTTACTACTTCGGAGAGTGATGGTCTTTACTTGTTCCCTGGGATTCTTCTCGGTATTACTAGGTAATCCTCCTTGTGGTCTTGTCGAAATTGCTTGAGCAAGTTGTCCAATTTGAGTTTCCAACCTTTGAATTCTTGCCTTCGTACTGTTGATAAATTTTTCCATCATATCCTCTAAATTTGGCTTATTTTCTTGTGGATTTTGTTGTTGTTGCTAAAAGCCGGAAGGTGCTCTTTGTTGGTTATTACTCCAAGAAAAATTTGGATGGATTCTTCATCCTAGATTGTAAGTGTTGGAGTAGGGATTGAAATTGGACATGTTGCCACCATAAAAAACAAAATTAGTTTGTTCGGAAGAAGAAAATGAATTTCCTACTTGACAATCTGTACTAGCGTGTCCCCCTTGCCTACAAAGCTCACACGAAGGAAAGGGAACAAAAGAGACACTCATAGCTGAAACCCCCAAATTTTCCAATTTTTTATTTAATGCAGCAAGTTGAGCCGATAGAGCAGTTATAGAATCAACATTATAAATTCCAACTCCCTTTTTATTTGTTCTCTCATTGCCCCATTGATAACTATTGGTTGCCATCTCCTCCAAAAGTTCATATGCTTCTTCGGGAGTTTTCCTCATAAGGGTACCACCTGCAGCTGCATCTAACATTGAACAATTAGATCGATGAATGCTACTATAAAAAGTTTGCACTTGCATCCAAATATGTAGACCATTGTGAGGACACTTCCTAAGCAGTTCCTTAAATCTCTCCCACGACTCATATAAGGTTTCATTATCAAATTGAGAAAAAGTTGTTATGTCATTCCTTAATTTAGCCATTTTAGTAGGTGGAAAATACTTAGATAAAAACTTTTGTGCCAAGTCATTCCATGTAGTAATCAAACCTGCAGGAAGAGAATTAAGCCAATCTTTTGCTTTGTTCCTTAAGGAGAAAGGAAATAACCTAAGTCTAATGGTATCATCACTAACTCCATTATGCTTAAAAGTATCACATATTTCATGAAAATTAGCAATATGAGAGTTAGGGTCATCATTGGGGCCAGAAAATTGCACATTCATCTAGATCATCTGAATAATTGTAGGCTTAATCTCAAAATTGTTTGCTTGCACATTCAACCTCCTAATGCTTGATGTAGTACCATCTAGAGTAGGTATAGCGTAAAAGATCAATGTCCTTGGATTATTTTGGTCTTGAGCCATCTTGTTCTTTCTCTCCCTCGTTTGTTTTTTCAAAGTCCTTTCGATTTCTTGATCAAGGGGTATTAATTCTCCACCCTTAGTGCGTGTCATGCACTAGGAACCTTCAAAGAAAAGAAAAAGAAAAAAATTGAAAATTTCCTAAAAAATTTTATAAAGCCGAACCCAACAAAGATTAAAATGGAAAATTTTAAATCCGAAATTAAAAACAAATAGATGTTCAATCTAAGGCTAATTCAGGTAGTTTTGATATGCAACAAACTAGTCCCCGACAACGACGCCAAAAACTTGTGTAATTTATGCACAATTAATTTAGGGAAGTGTACCTTAGTCAAATGTGCGTATAATGATGAGAAAAGTATCGATCCCACAGAATAGATCACAGTACCAAATCAATTTTAAACTAACCTAAGTTGAACTCGTGAATCAATTGAAGGAAAAAACTAAAAGAATTAATGCAAATCCAAGAACTTAATAAAAACTGAATTGATGGATRAATGCARHTAKGGTTTAGATTTCATTAAATCAAGGTTATATAATTATCTATTTAATCCAACTCAAGACCGAAATTACCCTAAGGTATATTAAAGTTATTTGCATGTGATGATGGATTACCCTAAATTAATTAATAAGCTTTCTCAAGTCATATTAATCCTTTATTAATCAAATTCTACCATCAAATTTCTAAGTGGTTGTCAAAAGGAAAAATAAGCATTAATTTCTTTGGAAACCTCTAATCGTAGAATGGGATTTGACTCACTAAGCTCCCTTGATTCCCATACATGAGCTAATCATCTTTCGATATCATAGTCTATCATGCGATTTTTATTGCCTAGGGATCTAATTCATAACAATCCTTTGGTYAGTCATGCATGAATCATCAAATCATTAAAAGATTGGCCAAATCTTTTAAAGCATTAAGTGTAGCAAAAAAAATTCCTCATGCAAATAATAAAGGTCTTGAATTGAATTAAACAAATAACTATATAATCTTAAGATCAAAATCCATCTAAACCCTAGCTAAGAGAATTTAGCTAGATATCATTAAATTCAACATACTCAAGAAAATTAAAGGGAAACACAGCAAGAACACATCAAAGAATGAATAGAATAACAAGAAAATTTTAACCTTTGGAGGTTAAAGACAAGTGCAGCAACTAAGCCTTCCTCCCTCTTAGATTCAGATTGTTCATCTCCTTCTCTAGCGTGTTAAAACTGCTTCCTCTCTTGTTCTGATGTGCTGTTTCATCTTTTTTTCTCTTCTGAATTCTCTCTAAGGATGTGTCCCATTGCCTTGAGTCTATGGTCCTTTTTATAGTGTAACCACCCCTCAATTTCTTCTCAATGTAAATTCCTATTTCAACACAAATTAGGTCTCTTAGTTTTTATCTCAGTTGAATTCTTATCTCTTCTGCACTGCCAACTGCCAGACCCGAAACTTGTAGCTCGAATTGCACTTAATTGTCGACGGAATTAGGTTGAGTGATAAACACAAGAGTTGTATCCCTATCTCTTAGTTTTAATTAGCCATTTTAATCACCTCAATCCTAGTTGTAGGTAGAAAGTTATGCCCAAAATACTGGAATATATCAAAACAGGAAATTTCCCAATTTTTGTGCATACATATCAAATCCGATTTCAATGGATTCTCTCATTCATGGCTACATCATGGAGCATCATTGCTGCATGGTCCTTCCTCTATGATTATCTTGATCAATTAAATTGAACTCCTCCTTAAAATTGCACAATTAAGCTCCAAATCATCTTGCAAGACAATTTCATCATAATTAGTGCAATACCATGCTAATTCCAAAAACATTATTACCAAAATCATCAAGTTAGAGGTATGGAAATATGTACAAATATAGGCTTATTAGTGTGTCCGGAAGTGTGTCATTAAACACTTCGGAACACTAGTTTAAACATTTATAATTTTATTCCGATTCTCAAACAACTACTAACGTAGTAAAGGGGTGAGAATGGGTTGTATCCATAGGGAAGTGAGGGAAAAATAATCTTGTACTTAGATTTGGGAGAAGAGAACGCAAGTGGGAGTTGTGGAAATAAAAAATTAATTAATTAAAAAAAATAGAATTCATTAAAACCAAATTCGAAAAGTACTGAGAATAACAAGTGCATAATGATCTGTAAAATGCTTATGACTTTATAAGTTTTTGTCTGTTGGCTGTATGTGCTATCTTATAATCACCCTTCATTTCAAACACCTTGAAATGCTAGGGGTTGCCTTTTCCTTCTACCATATTAGTGCCCATTTGGGAGGGATTTCGGGACACAACTTCTTCTGTTTCGGGCTGGGCCCCACGTAGAATTCATAAATGCTGTTGTATTTAATGAAAATCCGGAATTCTTAAAAGTTGTGTTTGATCTCAATCCTTGGATTTGTCATTTGTTTAACATTAGGCTTGGAAAGTAGACAAGTTGCATATATACTAAATCAAATTTTCATACATGATTTTATATCGCCAAAAATGTGATTTCTAACTTATTTTCTATTATTTTCTTATAGGTTGAACATGGTAAAGGAGGATACTTCACACGTGTACATGAAGACATTTGATCAAACTTTACATGACAAGTTTCTTTTTTTGGATTGAGTTTCATGTATTTAAGAACCTAGAATTTATAATAAACACATGGATGTTAAAGCACCTTGAGATATAGTTTATGTATTCAAGAACATTTTTATGGAATTTTAGTTGTGCTTGTATTCGATACAGGAAAGTAGGCTTCAAAAAATAATAGAAAAAATTTAGGATCTAGGTTATGTTTTTAACTACAGTCAATGAAAACCGTTGCTAAAGGTTATTTTAGCTGATTGTTGTTCTTCTGCTACAGACAACGTGAACCGTAGTTATAGGTTATTTTTTTAGCTATGGCCAGTTAATATCCGTAGCTATAGATTGATGTCTTTTGCTACTGACTATTTAAACCGTAGCTATAAATGCAAATTTTGTAGCTATGGCTAGAAAGTCAAATTTGTAGCTACAGATAACTTAAAAACCATAGCTACAAGTACATATATAATTATTTAGATTAGGCTTTAGCTACAGGCACAAACCGTAGTTATAGGTTAGTTATAGCTACGGATTCGTTCATCTATAGCTATTGCCTATAGCCACTGCGATTGTAGCTACCATTTCTTAACCATAGCTAGTCCGTAGCTATAAACCTACGGTTTTTGGCATTTGTACCTACGATTTTGTCTGTAGCTATAAGCGTATTTTCTTGTAGTGCCTGATCCCCATCAATGATAGAATTTGATACGCCATCGAATCACTCACCATCGACAAACATCAAGAATCGAATAGCATGTCAGACCACCACACAGGGGGGCTTCGCCCCTAGTAAGCCATTAATGATATCACCCTTTGCCAACCCCTCCCCCGCTGACAATAGTTAGGGGGCTTGACGCCCCAACCGATACCTTCCCACCAATAGCCAAGGGGGCTAAAATTTACACAAGCTTGCCCATTGTCACAAAGAAAACGGTTGGCAGAAGTAACTCTTAGTATCTTTTGCCAATTTCCTTCCCGTCAATGGTCAAGGGGACTGAAACATACAAATAGAGCATATAACACTAATCGTTGACAGGAAGGAAATCACCAAAAGACAGGGGGGCTAAGCCATAGAATGTAAGAAACTACCACCGTGAACATAAAGCATACAAGATCTATACAAAGCTATAAAACAGGGAAAATCCCCAGACCCAATGCACACAAGCAAATCCATTACAAAACCCAAAAATAAGAAGGCAAAATGCATATCGATAAGCTCCCACTTACCGATAATCAGGGGGGCTAATGTAGGTATATAGTGTCTGCTCAGACCCTCAAAGAACATTAAACACTAAATTAACACCACGAGGTTGCATGCGAACAACCCACAATCAACTTTCCCACTACGATGAACCCGCAATGCATCACAGGTTCTGTGATGAACTCACAAAGCGCATCACAGAACCGCGGTAAACCTATGGTTCGCTGCACGAATACGAACCCATTCACGACTCTAGCCAAGAGAAACCCAGGCTGAGCCCTTGGCGAGAGGCCCGCACGTGCCCAAAACCACAATAGACCCACAACCCATCAAAAGACATGGTGGAGCGCCACGTAGGGTTAATAGGATGCCACCCACTAGGCAATGACGTCACTAAATGCCACGTCAATTAAATAAAGTGCACGAGAGGTAGTAGCACATGTGAGTAATGAGGGATCTTGAGGGGAAGGAAAGCTGATCCTCAGGAAAATCATAATGAGACACATGACGAAACCCTAGTGGTGCACTTAATGATTGACAACAAATCCAATATTCCCTTTCCCAATACGAGACAAGCACTTTTGTCTCCTACCTTTTAGGGTCTCGGGATCTCCCCCATAAATAGAGATCCTCCTCGTATTGAAATTCATTCGGTATTCAACATTCAGCATCCAACACTCTCTCACTTTGATCCCTTGCCCTAGCATCCTTACCCCGAAGGCCAATCTTCCCACTTCCCGGGCTTTCTTTGTCTTTCAAAGAGATCATTCCCCATCCAAGCCTTACCCAACCTACACCTGATTTACATCATACAACTGATTTACATCAATAGGACTTCATTACATCGGGTTCCAATAAGACCTAAGATAGTGGGGCTTTTGGGTGTAATTGGGCTTAATAAAGGTGCCAACAAGACCTTAAATGGTGTTCAATAGGTTGAACATCTAAATACTCAAATATTCTTCACTAATATTACATAGGAGCAGATTTGCATGTAAGAGTTGTCTCTTAATATAAGAAATTACAACACAAACAAACTCATTTTTTAGAGTGGATGCTTAGTTCAGGGAGGAAAATCCCAACAAATGAGTGAAAAATGAGCTCAAAGACTTCAACAAAACTCACCTATAACACTGATGAAGCTCAAGAATCTCCTAAAAAAAGCTCTAGCCTTAACTTGCTCTCTTTAAAAAACAGCTATATACAACATGTACAAAATATGCATAGGTTGTTTTTTACAAGCTTGGTTCAAAAACCTTGCTCTTGCTTTCTTATATCATGAATCAAGTTAAGAACCTCTATTTATAGAGGAGTTGAGAGCAAGTGAACATTTATAGCCATTGAAGGGATTTTACCTTCTTTTTAAATGAATCAAGTTAAAAACTAATTGCTTCTGCCATGATAAGACCACTCGGTTCGGACTTATATTTTCATTAGTTGACAGGTGATAAAAGTGCATTAATTACTTTAACTTGCTTCATTTCATCTCCCATCATCATCATCATATAGAATGGACACTTGCACACTTACTAGTTAAATATAAAAATACAGATTGGCACGTTAAAAATAAAGAAATAATAATAATAGATTTACAAAACAAAGTCATAAAACTTAAAAGGTTAAAGGTTAAATATGTGCACTAGTAGATTCATCCCTTTCAAATATGCATGTATATTTTGACACATCATACAAAGAAACATAAATAATTAAAGCAATAGTATAAAATCAATTGAGATACTAGAAAGAATCAAAGATAATACTATTTACATGGAAAAATAAATAAAAAACAAAGCATAACTCGTTTTTAACTTGATTTCTTAGAGAAAAATTATGAGGAAAACAAAACCATACCTGTTATGCAAGATTTTTGTTCGCCCAACACTTTAAAATATGTAAAACACCTCCGAATGATGATTCTATGCAAAAAAAAAAAAAAAATTCAAAATTGGTTAGGGAAATGTAAGTTGCAAAAATCGTATTTTTGTAAATAAAGAAACAGAAAAAAATAACAAACCTCCAACTCCAAATCCATGGTTGCCCAAGCACAAGCAATATAATCTTTCACAAAAAATGGCACTCAATTTGGTTTAGATTGAAGGGAGAACCAAAAGGTTCTCTTCCAAGTGAAAGCCCTTGTTCATCGTGAAAACCTACTCAAAGAGGGGAAAACACGACTCTGGATGTAGATAATCTAGGTCTTACATTAAACCAAACACAACTTATTGGTTCTCTCTTATTTTCCATTAAACCAAACACAACTTAGAGAAGCTTATTTACTAGGTCTTACATCTTACAAGATAAACTAAAGTTTTCATTATGACCACCCAATTTTATAGATGCGAATGGGTTGGGTTTGATATGGAATTAGAGTAGATCTGGTCTTGAATCGATAAGATAATCATGCAACGCGGTCCTAAACCAGACTTTATTGTTTTTATAAAACCAGGCTCAAACTTGAATTAGTTATTAACCAACAAATAATATCCGCCTAGAATATACCCAATTATATTTAATATCTAACATGTAGTATAACATTTTGAACTTCATTTTTGATGATATAACATTAATTTAAAAGAAAGTAAATGGTAAACCTTAAAATGAATGATTTTAATTAGTAAACTAGGTTCGATTTGATTTGGTTCTATATATAAATAGACCTGACCCATTGACAGGCTGATAGTCCTATTCAACTTGGACTCTTTATGGGCTTCCAGCTACTTAAAAACTTAACAAGGCTTGGATTACACTATAATTGGATGATATATGGTCCGATTGGTGAAATAAGCTTATACACGTTCAACATARGAGTGAAAACAAATGTCTAACCATTGTCATGAAACATATGCCAAGGGTCTTGGGGGAACATCAGCTTCCTATTTGATGAAACAATCTAATAACTTGTCTCATAGTTAGTGTCTTACGTGGTAATGTATAGATATATTCCGGTGCATCATATACAACATTAGCTAACCATTAGATGAGAGTCACTATAGTAAGGTGGTGTTGTATTGGATATAAACTTTTCATTCAACAACTTTAGGTAGGAATGTCAATACCAACACAATACTACTTAAAATGTGCCTTTGGTTGTGAGGTAGGTTGCACTCAAGTTCAGTTAACAACTTGTTCAAAGACAAAATAATAGTCAACTTCAACATGTTTTGTTCTCGCATGAAACACAAAATTGGTTGTGAGGTAGGTTGCACCCAAGTCATCACATCAAAGAGTAGGAGGTTTCTCAAGGGAAGTGTAAAGCTCATGGAAGAGTAAATGCAACCATATGAGCTTATAGGTGATTATAGCAATGAAATGATACTTTGACTTGATACTTGATTTAGAGACATTGGGATCTTTCTTGAAGGCCCAAGAGATAAGATTGGAGCCCATGAAGATGCAGTTGCCTCCTTGAGAATGTCGGTTGGAAACCGGCCTAATTAGCGCCAGAATAGGCTTGTAAGCATAAGGAGGAAGATGGGCATGAGTAAGCCAAGGTGAATGGTGGCTTTGAGATAGCAAAGTATCTGCTATGGCTGTCTAGTGAGAAATGGTGGGTGCATGTAAGCATTGGCACACTTTGTTGATACTAAATGCAAATTGTAGGATGTGTTAGTGTAAAGTATTGGAATCGCCTGACATTGCTTTGGTATTGAGGTGGATCCAATAGTAGTTCACCATTAGTTTTGGGCAAGGGGGATGTGGGCAACATTAGAGTGCCAATCAATTTGGCACCATTCATTTGGGCTAATGCTAGAAGGTTTGCACTGTAGCACCTTTGAGAGAAGAATAACCTAGTATTGGAATTAGAAGCTTCAATTTCAAGGAAAAAATGAAGTGGCTCAAGTCCTTTGAATCAAAGTAGGAGCCCATAGACTGAATAAGAGAACTAACTATAGCAGGAGAGGAGCCTATGAAAATTATGTCATCAACGCAAATCAACACAAAAAGTTGAAGATGAGAAAAGCACTTAGATAAACAAAGAGATCTTAACTTTGGAGTTACAAAAGCTTTCATTTATAAAAAAAGATGTCAACTTTGGATATTAGGCTGGTGGGGCTTGTTTGAGTCCATAAAATGACTTTTTGACATGACAAACATGATTTAGGAACTAAAGATGATTGAACCCTAGAGGTTTAGTGTAAATAGTCTCACTTAGGTTACCATAAAATGCATTTTGTAATTCAAGTTGTTGAATAACCTAGTGATGAAAAAAACCAAGGAGATAAAAACACACATGGTGGTGGGCTTTCTTATGGCGTTGAGATTTTTAGCATAGTCAATCCCCTATCTTTGATGAAATGCCTTGGCAACAATCCAGACGTTGTACCTATCCACACTTCTGCTGTAATTCTGTTAGGTTTCCATTTTAGGTGGAAGACCCATTTACAACCAATTAAGTTCATATTAGAAGGTAGGGGAACAAGATCCCACATCTCATTCTTAAGTAGAGCATTAAGCTTGTTAAGCATAGCTATGTTCATTTTGGATAACACTTGGCATCACTTACATTGGTGGGTTCAACTTCATCAAGATTGAGGGCATGTCGGGACATAATATAAGACTTAGGCTTACGATTCCTGCTTTTAGCCATGTGATCATGGGATGGTAGGTCTTTAGTGCATGGGAAGGGCCCACGATGGAGTCAAAATTAGGTTGAGTTGTTAAAGTAATAGATGGGTCCACAAGGGGAGTAGTGATGGGATGGGGATTGATGCATAAGTGACAAGAGTGGTCTGTTGCTTCTATGACATGGGGACCGCAATGACCTATCATTGTGTATTTGTGTTGTAATGAGGAGTCCAATATAGGTACATTGAAGGACTCATGAGTTATTTGTAACCCAAACTGCATGAGAAGTGGTCAACATAGAGGGAATCATCGGTTGGGGGGGGGGCAACAAAATAACTTGATGATGGTCATGAAGAGTCTTGTAATGACAAATTAATAGCAAATGGGAAAGCGTTCATTAAACACAATATGGCAAGAGTTGATCACTTTATGATGTTGACATTTATAGCCATTGTACACTTCAGCAAGGCTGCAACTTAGGCTAGGTTGGCCCAAACCCAACCACAAAAATGTCAGATTGGGTTGGGCTGAATTGATGCTTGAGTGAGTTAGGGTTAGGGTTAAAATTCATGAACCTGACTTTACTTTGGATTGGGTTCGGGTTGATCCTTTGGGCAACCCGAACCTGACTTTATAGTACATGCCATATATAAATATATGTTATATATATGATTTATTATATATTGCTTTGTTTAGATGCATGATAATTGTATAACCCCCACAACATACTATCATGCCTTTATTTGAGATAATCACTTCACTTATCCTAATTGGGAAACCCTAATAATATATTTTATGTTTTTTGAATATTTTATTCTTCACATCCTCTCTATTGTTTGCTGCCCATAAAAGATTTATCATAAGTCATAATAAACTATAGTCATTTCAAACACTTTTTTTGTACTAAAACAACCAATAAAAACATCAATAAAAAAAATACTAATAAAACATAGATTTAATATATGTAGTGAAATTTGAGTCAAGATCTAAGATAAAGAAGTTCTACGAGATTTTAAGGGATGGACAGAAGGTTGAGTTAGGCCTAACTTGAGCCAGCCTAACCCAAAACTGACTTTGGGTTGGGTTAGGGTTGAAGGAATTTAGTTAGGGTTAGGGTTGGGGGTTTATAAGTTAGGATTAGGCTAGGGTTGGCCTCAACCTGAGCTAATCTGGATTGACTTGCAGCCCTACACTTCACTATAACCCATAAATATGCAATATTGAGAGTAGAAGCACAATTTATGAGAGTTAAATGGCTTAGTGAGTGGATAACACTCGCAACCAAAAGCCTAAAGCCATAGATAATCAAGTGGTTTTCCAAAAATCTTCTCCCATGGAGAATTATAGTCCAAAACATAGGTAAGCATATAGTTGATGAGATGCATGGCTATGTAAAAGGCTTCATATATACCAATACTTGGATGGCATGAAGGATGTGGTAAGCAAGTGAATCTGAGCTTCACAATGTGTTGGTGTTTGCACTCAACATGACCATTTTTTCTCTTGAGTGTTGGGACAAGGTACATTATGAGAAATTCCATGCAAGTCAAGAWATGGTTTTAAATTCATATATTCACAACCACTATTACAAAATAGATTTTTCACCTTAGCCATGAATTTGATAAAGATATCATAAAGATCATATTTGTGCATCATTGGAAATGGCCAGCAAAATCTAGTATAAGCATCAGTGAATGTCACATAATAACAATACCCACGAACTAAAGGTATTAGGGATGGACCCCAAACATTAAAGTTGATCAATTCAAGTCAAGTAGAATCGTATTGATCACCAAACTCCAAAATGGTCTCCCATACCATGACTTAACATAAGAACTATTCAAGTAACAAATGCCACATCCAGGAGAAACAGTTAGGAACGAAATGGGGGAGCCACCTGAGGATTCTCGAGGTGTTCATTCCTTTGCTTCGGTGGTTGCTCTTGCCGCGAATCCTTTTCCTGCTGTTCTTGATCCACTGGTAGTGGATATTCCTTTGAAGGTACCTTCGATCAAGTGGGGAGAACTGGCGGTGCTGTTCTTAGAAGAAGATATTGAGAAATCTCTCTCCCCTCTCCAATTTGCTCTGGTTGGAAAATGCTCATATGGTCATCCTTCCCTAGCGTAGATCGAGGAAATTCTGGTTGGTACTTTCAAACTTTAAAAATCCATTGTGGTTACTGCATTAGATCCAAGGCATGTGCTTCTCAGATTTGAAAGTGAGGAGGAATACCTTAGGGTTTGGATGAGAGAGGCTGTAATTATTAAAGACTTTCTGCTAAGATTTCTGAAATGGACGCCTGGGTTGGAGTTAGGTTGGGAACCATCAGTAGTTCCTCTTTGGATTTCTCTACCAATGTTGCCGATTAACTTGTACAATGACAAGTACTTGCGATCAATTGCGTAGGTAGCAGGAAGGGTGCTAAAAGTTGATCCGTCTATTGCTCATTTGACCAGAACAACCATGGCTAGGGTTTGCGTGGAGGTTGATCTGTTGAAAGAAAACACTAGTCATGTTTGGGTTGGGCTCGGCAAGGAGGGTTTCTGGCAGAAAATTGTTTATGAGAACCTCCCCAAATATTGCACTTTCTGCTTCAAAAATGGTCACAGTGAGGGGGAATGCAAATTAAAACTGAAGATAAATTCAAAACCTGAGGGAGAAGTTGCCAAGTCTAAACCCACTTCAACTAAAATGCTTGTTAATCTTGAAGCACCCAGGAAAAAATAAACCGTGAAACAGGTTTATCAGGAAGTTCGAAGAACCCCAACAATGGTCCCAAAAGCTGTATTGATAGAAAACACAGACACAGAATAGATCCAAGATCAGCCACCTGAAACCCCAGAACAATTGATATTACCTGCAGAGGGGGTGCATACATCCTTTGCTTCTAAAGATGATATTAGTTTGAAGCCTGTTCGGCCAGTTAGTCTGGAGACGATCTCTTATCCGTCTAAGAAACCTAACAGGATCTAGAGTTTGGAGGAGCTACAACAATACAAGTTGGAATTGGACGAGAGGCTTTCTCGTAGGGGGTACAACGCTGGCCTCAGTTCTGATGCCGAGCTGCTTGATAAAATTACTGAGAGAGCTCATTGTTCTTCCTGCGACTTATCTAAGGACGAAGCTGGGTTAGAAGTGGAAGCAAAGTGAACGCAGGTGGTTCGCAAGAAAAGGCCTTGCAAAAAATATGTACAGAGTGAGAACAAACCAGTTACTAGATCGTAGACTGGCCAAGGTATGACTTTTTCTATATGTTCTCAATGAATGATCTATTCTGGAATATTAGAGGGATTGCAAATGATCCCTCTATCACTCAACTGAAAAAACTTTGTAAACTGCATAAGTTAGGTGTAGTAGCAGTTTCTGAACCCATGATTGGGGATGATAGACTTTCCCAGATTTTCAGGAGACTCAATATGACTGGTTTTATGGTGAATATCAGTAGTAAAATTGTTATTTTTTGGAATAGCCTTTTCTTTGTACAGTTAATTGAGGACTGTGATCAAATCCTATCGATGAAAGTCACCACCACTGCCAAAGAGAGTTTCGTTCTTTCTATGGTTTATGCCAAATGTGATCGGTTGGAAAGAATGTCTCTTTGGGATAATATTCAAAACTTAGCCTCTGGTATTTCTGAACCTTGGTTATTAGCTAGAGATTTTAATATGATTACTTGTAGAGAGGAGAAAGTGGGGGGAAGAAATCCTGATGTGTCTGCAATGGAGGATTTTGTGGATCTAATAAATGCTGCAGGACTGGTTGATTTGGGTTTCTTTGGAAGCAGATTTACTTGGTGGAATAACAGAGAGGGCTTGGACTATGTTTGGGCTCATCTAGATCGAGTTCTAGTTAATTCAAGCTGGGCACAATCCTTCCCTTTGAAGCCTGTGACACATCTTAATCACACCTATTCAGACCACTGCCCTTTGGTTTTTTCTGTTGAGGAGGAAAGACAGACAGGTCCTAAACCTTTCAGGTTTTAGTAGATGTGGCTCTCTCATCACTCTTTTCACATGGTTGTCAAGGATTGTTGGACTGAGGAGGTTCACACCAATTCATTGGTGAGTTTATTTCTCAAGCTACATAAATTAAGAAGTAAACTTAAGCAATGGAACTGGATGGTCTTTAGGAATGTTCATTAGGCTGTCAAGGAGGTAGAAGACAAGGTCCAATAGGATGAATTGAATCATTTACAAATGAACTCTGCTGCTAGCTTCATGGAGTTAAGGGAGGAGAGGAAGAAACTTCATGAAGTTCACAAATAGGAGAAAATTTTTTGGAGGCAGAAATCTAGAATTTAATGGTTGAAAGAGGGGGATAGAAACTCAAAATTTTTTCATCTGTCATTTAAGCTGAACCAAATGTAGAGCATAATTAAAAATTCTACAGGTGATTGGATTTCTGACCTAGAGGAGTTGAAACAAGGTGCTATAAACTATTTTTGTAGTGTTCTTTCAGAGGAAGGAGTTGTTGGTGATGAGGAGTTGCTGGAAATCATTCCTTGTGTGGTTATTAGGAAGACAATGCCAATCTTTTGGCCGTTCCTTCTGAGACTGAAATTCAAGAGGTGGTTCATGCCATGGACAGAGATAGTACACTAGGGCCAGATGGTTTTATAGGACATTTTTTTGTCTCTTGTTGGGACATTGTTGGAGCGGATGTGGTAGGGGCTGTCCAATTCTTTTTTAATGGTGGTCAGCTTCCAGTGAGTTACACTTCCTCCTTTATTTCTTTGATACTAAAATGCAAGGTCCCTAAGAGTTTCACAGATTTTCGTCCCACCAGCTTAGGTAATTTCTGCTACAAAATTATTGCAAAAATCTTTACTAAAAGACTGGCTGGTATTTTGCCTAAGTTAATTTCACTAGAGAAGGGTGCTTTCATTCAAGGGTGAAACATCATGGATAATGTAGCTTTGGTACAAGAAATGGTAACAGATATTGACAGAAAGGTTGTAGGGGGAAATGTAGTGCTTAAACTGGATATGGCTAAAGATTACGACTGGATGAATTGGGACTTCCTCTTCAAAGTCTTGAGACGGTTCAGTTTTAGTGAAACTTGGATTGATCTGATTAGAAAAATGGTTGTGAATTGCTGGTTCTTAGTTCTTTGGAATGGATGAGTCACAAGGTTTTTTCAGTCCACCAGAGGGTTGCGGCAAGGTGATCATCCCCTTTCACCATACTTGTTTATCATTGCAGAAGAGGTACTCAGTAAGAACTTGTCCAAGTTGGGCGAAAAGAATCCTACAGATGCTTATGTGACTCATAGGGGTTGCCCTCCTATTACCCACATTCTCTATGATGATGACACCATTATCTTCACAAGAGGGTCCAAGTAGGTGTTAGAAAAAGTAATGTCAATAATCCGAAGGCACGAGCAATGTTCGGGTCAATTGGTGAACAAGACGAAGAGCTGCTTTTTCACCTCAACAAAAGCCTCTCACAGTAGAATCCAGATCATAACTTCAGTCACGGGCTACGTGCATAAGCCTCTTCCCTTCACCTACCTTGGGATCCCAATTGGTAAGGGCCGTGTGAAAGCAGAAGCATTTGGTGGGATTGTGTAGAAAGTGGCAGCAAAAATTTTGGGTTGGAAAGGGAAAATGATTTCAACGGGAGGTAAGTTGGTCCTAGTTAGACATGTGTTGAGTAGTATTCTGATATACTTGATGTCTGCAGTTGTAACTCCCAAGAATGTTATCAAGCGACTCGATCAGTTGATGAAATGATTCCTTTGGTCTAATTCGGAGACAGGTAGTCATCACCATTGGATAGCTTGGAGGAAAATTGTGAGACCTTTTTCTGAAGGTGGGTTGCACAGTAAAAGCTTATATGATGTCCAAAAAGCCCTCCGGTTGAAAGCTTTGTGGCGAAGGTGCTGAAGGGCGATCACTTCTATACAGCCATCCCTCTGTGCTATACTTCACGTACCTGAAAGGTGAACATGGAACTACGAGGTGATTTAGTCCTTCTCTCGAGGTGGTTAGTTGGAAGGGGAGCAATCAACTTCTGGTTAGATAATTGGACCATGGATGGTCCTTTAATTGAGAAAGTGATTCATCTAGATGGTCTTAATTTGCAGTTGAGAGTTTGTGATATTGTTAATGAGGCAGGAGTTTGGAGTCTAGATCAGGTTAGGGGTTCTCTTGAGGATGAGGCTCTCTGACATATTCAGAGGTCAGGTGTGAAGCTCTCTAACAGCCAAAACAAGATAGTTTGGCTTCCTGAAATGACAGGGGAGTTCTCTGTTAAAACAACTTTGTCCTTCTATAGGGATGCTCATCCTACGATGGAATGGTACAAGATAGTTTGGAATGCTCTAGTGCCCACCAAGATAAGCTTCTTTGTTTGAACACTTATGGTGGGGAAGGTAGGGGTGGACTTTGATATAAAGGAGTTGGGGATCCCTTTCGTATCCAGATGTGTCTGTTGCCGTGATCACTCAAAGGAGAATGTGAATCATTTGTTGGTGCATGGCTAACTAGCTCAAAAAGTTTGGCTTTTCTTTTGATTGCTTGTTTTGCCGTATGGGAAATCTGGAAGGAAAGAAATAGGTAAATTCAGATGCTCTAATATGGTGATTTGGGTAATTGTGCGATGGATTCATGAGGTATCATCTCCTCTAAATCTCACCCGTAAAGTGAGTTTTTCTCAACAACTCTCTTTACAGGGTTTGGGGATGCGAATTCACTCAATTAAGAATAGGTACGTCAAAGTGGTGCATTTATTAGCAGTTTTGGAGGGTTACTTTAAGTTGAATGTTGGTGGTGCTTCTAGACGAAATCTTGGCCCATGTGGTGGAGGGGGTATCATCAGAGATGGAAGAAATGGTTTTATTAGTGCTTTCTCTAACACTTACAGTTCAGACTCCAATTTAGTCGCAGAGGTTATGGCTTTGCTGGATGGCTTACACCTGGCGGTTGCACTTAATTTAGAAAAGATAACGGTGGAATCAGACTCCAAACTTCTGATAGATATTCTCAATGGTACTTGTGCAGCCCCTTGGAAACTTTGGTTTTGGTTGTCTCAGGTTCAGGAGCTTAGAAATAGATTGGATTTCTTTTGTGTTCATATTTATAGAGAGGCTAACCAACCGGTGGATGCTCTTGCGAAGCTTGGTTGCTTAGAGTCTTAGAAAACTGTTTATGATTGCACAGATACACTTCCTTCACACGTACAACACTTGATTACAGCATATGGTTTAGGTCTTCATTTTTTGAGAATTCATTGATTTTAGGTTGCCTGGACGCTTAATGTTTATATGAGCCATACTCCCTTTTGTATAGAGTGAGGGGTAAGGCTTCACGTCCCCCCCTCCATGGTTTTCTACATATTAGTAAAATTTCGGTGGCCACCCCTCCACCAGGAGTAAACTTTGGGGCTTTAAAAAAAAGTCAAGTAGAATACTTTTGTCTTAATTGATTTGTTCTTTATGTATTTGTCTTCATTTCTTATCCTAACCTCTTCCTCTTGAAGTATGTCAAAGCACCTTGTGGGTATGTCAAAGCACCTTGTCCCACATTACTTGGGAAAAGAGGCGGAGTTCAAC
>NW_010729161.1:490782-526811 GCF_000365185.1 Nelumbo nucifera
AGTATGTCAAAGCACCTTGTCCATTACTTGGGAAAGAGGTGGAGTTCAACTTCTCCTAACCTCTTCCTCTTGAAGTATGTCAAAGCACCTTGTCCCACATTGCTTGAAAAAAGAGGTGAAATTTAGCTTTATAAGTAAACTTGCTATCCCTATGGGTAGGGACCCGTAGGAGGAGAATACACTATACATTATGTTCACATGCTTGTAGGGGCTTGGGGGTGCTTTTCATTCAAGCACATTGAGCCAAGTTAGGCTAGGCTTGGGTGTGAGTGAGGGTGTGTACACATGCTACACGATATCCTTTTTATATTATTATGTTAAACCATTTGTTATTAAATTGTATTAAGTGTTTTTCTGGTTTGAACATTATGACATCTTTTTCTTGTCTCTTCGAATAGGTGGTTTGCACACCACTTGGGAGAGACATATCTCTTTGTAAGGATAGTTATGTTTCTATTCAGGTGGCTAAAAACTCTCAATAAATAGAGTGTTGGTCAACTTGCTGGCACAAATTACTCTAAGAGTGTTATGTTCTTCTCTACCCATTAATTTTGAGCATGTTCCATTGGTTATTCATGGAGTTTTGATAAGCGAGTGCACATCTATTAGAAGCATGTGAGCTGTTTCATCTTGGAAATTGATTTATAAAGACCCGGTTGCACTTTAGGAGTAAATGCAGTTTTAAGGAGAGTGATCAAGTGGCACAACTCAACTTGTTCATATTCTATACAAGATATAATTTGCTATTTTATAGTTTACAAACAACTTTAAAGGTGATTTCACACCACTATCATGCTTTAGATTATTATTTTGCAACTTTAGATGCGATCTCGCACCATTATTTCACTTCAGTTTGTAAATTTGCACATCAGATCATAGGCATTACAGTGTTTCACACTTTTCTACGGGTCCGAAAGGCACAAAATAATAAATTCCATTCTCCCTTTACTACTATATTTCCAACAACTGATGTGACAGTTTTTTATTTTGGAAAAAAGTCATGTGGGAGAATATTCCTTCTTACTCTTGTTAGCTTTATAATATAAACCCTTGGACAAATACTTTCTCTTTCCCAATATAATTTCTTAGCATGAACAATGAATCAAAACATGACCATGTTGGAAGAGTTTCTTGTTATTTTGTGCAACTAGGAAATGTGCATGTGTGTTGCACATAACAATTTGATAAAGATAAATTAGGGCCTGAATTTTCAAGTGTGACAACCAAGTACCTTCATCTTTGGCAAATATATACACAAGTTCAGTACTATTAACTAACATCATTACATGTGGTCAAATTATAAAATTGCTCATTATTTACTAATTTATGTAAGATTAATGCCACAAATTTAGAACAAAAATAAAACAAATTAKAGAGATTTTTCTCTATTGATTAAATGGAAGGAATCGAAAACAAAGAACATGCTATATGCTTTGAGACTAAAATCAGTCCAAGCCTCTAATGATTTGATGTAAATACGTCCACTCAAAGATTTCAAAGTCATAAAAGAAAACAAAAATGATTACATTAAGTACATCAATGGTGGTTCCCACATTTAGCTGTTCTCGACAAATACAAAGGTAAACTACAATAGTTATCTAAATTCACATCACTCTTAAATTTGATACATAAAGAACCTTAGTATGTGTATCATGTGTCCCATCTACAACCATATAAGTGAACTTTCCTTGTTAGGATGGAAGCAAAACTTGTAGCCTGTATGTACTTTGTACATGAGACTACGTAAGTGTCATACATATGACAATTAAGAATTTGACTATTTGCATTTAATATTATTTATATCAGACAATTTCTATTTTTTGTGAATTGCGTGTGACAAAGCACCAGATTTCAATCAAGAGGCTCTTACTTGTTTGGGCATTTTAGTATGAGAATAAAGATGGTTAGAGGGGATTATGCTGTAGTTGTCATCGCTTTCTATGTAAGTTTCCTTTAAAGTATTATAGTTTCCTATTTAGAAAAATCAACTTTGACTAGAATGAAACCCTTGAACTGGGTTGGTGATGTTCAGTTGGTAAGTCAGTGGTAAGTTGGTGCTTCTTCTTAGGCAACGTGATCGGTAAATATGGTTCGTATTTTCAATCCTTGTAACCTTTACCTTGGTGGTCATCTCTTCAAGGTAAGTGCTTTTGGTTGTTTTTGTATTAGTTTTTGCTTAGTTAGTGCTTAATCCCTTTTGAGCAGAGTCCCAGGTGACTGGCTGTAGAGTCTTCACTCTCTTAAGTGTTGCTTTGGTTAGGAGAGATGGAAGAGATCAACTTACAAAGTAGTTCTTTATTCGTAACACATGAGTTTTAGTTTTTCTTGAATGATACGAGTTTTAGTTAGATTGCTTAGACCCAGTTTGGAAGGAGCACAAATACAAATATGTACAATACAAATACATATAAAATGTAAGATTTTGCACTCTACATATTTATATCTGTACGTACTCCTTCCAAACAGAGCCTTAGCTCTTCGTTGCTATTTGCTCCTTGAGGGCTAATTAGCTGGTTTCATCCGTTTGTAACCTTCTTTAAAGTTGTAATAATTTCTAGTTGGCTTAAGTCCTTTTGACATTCATTCAAAAGTTTCCCAGCCTTGGGCCTTGTGCTTTCCTTGGAAAGTTAAGGCTTTGTCTTAGCTTTCTCTTTTCTAGAGATCCCCCTTTCCTTCTCTTCTCCTTCCTATTTCTTCCCTGCCTTGTTTCTTGCTCTTTTTCCTCCCCTCCGTCGCCTTTCCTGTGTTTGTTTCCTTTCCTTTCCACGTGGTGTGAGTCCCCCTCCAATATATGGAGGACATCAATTCTTTGAATGCTGAGTTCCAAAATATGTTGAACAATGAACACCATGCAAATATTGGTGTGGTTAATATCCAGGAACACATACCTCCTCACATCCAAGAACAATGGCAATTATCATTCATTTGTTAGTTATTCCCCCTTCTAACAGACCAGTTTGACGAATTAGAGCAGGGTTTGTATATCCTCTGGAGATTAGGTCAGAATCGGTTGATTATTGGACCCTTTCAAAGAGCCCACTTTAGGCTGGAGTTCAGATTTGAAGATGATTTTACCAGGGTTTGAGACAATGGTCCCTGGTAGTTCAATGGCCAATGGGTGATTCTTAAACCTTGGGTCCCGGGGCATGCACAATATGAATGGAGACTGCATGAAATAGAAGTTTGGGTCTAAATCCATGACATCCCTTTTGAAATACTCTATGTGGATGTCGAAAGATCTTTAGCCCAAAGGATAGGTCTTGTTCACTCCGTCTTGGTGGTGCAAAACTTCATTAGACCAAAAGCCAGGATTTTAGTGGAGCAACCCTTAAAGATAGGGTGCTTTTTTAGTGCACACAATCGGGTAACTTTTTTGGTATGAAGACCTTCCCTGTGTTTGTTACCTTTGTGGCAAAATTGTCCACTTCTTTTGGAGATGTTCTTAACTGATGGTTGATAATGATAGTAACAGCAAATACTGTAAAAAAAAAATAAGATAGAAAAAAAAAGAGTAGAACTTGGTTGAACGGGAGAAAGGTTTTGTAGTATTCTGATTTTTCTCTCTTATGTATCGAACCAGTACAGAGGTCTATGTATACTAGATGAAGTCGGTTGAAGGTGAACCGACTTACATTGGACTTGGGCTGACATTAATTACCTTGGGAGAAGAATCGATAGACCTTGAGAATTAACTAGATTTGGAAGATGCAACGAGTTACATTGGAATGAAACAAAAACATTGAAAATAGATTATCTTTACTGATCTTCGAGAGAGTTCATTTAACGACTTCTGAAAATGTGTACCAACATTTAATATTAACCTATGTCTCATACCCATGGTTGTTCTCTGAAACAATTCTTCAATCAACATGTCATGAAACATCCTAGGCCTTAGCTAAGGGATGAACTAAACCTTTATAGAAATTGGAGGAGACCCCAGTTTAGAGATTTTCTGCACATTCCTAAGACAAGCCCGGATCTTGTCCAAGCTATTCCACCAGTCGTTAACCCACCTCTTCGTGAGGACCAAGCTGACCCAACCCAAGTGCACCAGGAGGATGTCCAGTCTGATACTTTAGCCCTTACTTTGTCATCTCCATCTAATCATCAACGAAACCCTAACCACTCTGGCCAGTTGTCACTTAGAGATTCTGTGGAAACCTTCCGTATAGCAGCGAGAATGCATACTCTCAACTGACTCCTATTCAATGACATTCCAAGTTCTTCTTCTCTTGTCCGAGGAAAAAGGCCTCGGATTGATTTCCTATTCACTCTTGAGGTGGAGGACGAAAGGCCTACCCGTACTTGGTTATTTTCTCATTGCATTTTTTATCCTAAGGGCGATGGTGGTTGGCCCAAAACAACTCCACCACCGCCAATGATCATCATAAGTTAGAATTGCTGAGGGGCGAGCTGCCCTAAGGCAGTTCAAGGGTTAGGAGATTTGTGTAGGAAATATAATCTAGATTTAATTTTTCTATGTGAAACAAAAATCCCCATGTAGAAAATGGAGAGTCTTGCTAATCGATTAAAATATGCTAATTCCCATATTATCCCCCCTGAAGGTCGAGCATGAGGACTAGCGTTTCTTTGTAAGTATGGGGTATGTCATTTTGAAGATTCACTCCTCTTCCAATTTTGGTTCTTGGATTATTGGATTTATTTATGTTTTCCCTCGGTTAAAGCTCACAGAAATATATTTTAGCTTAATCTAAAGAATTGGTTTAAGGAGATAAACCTGCCTTATGTGCCCATAGGAGATTTCAACAAAGTAGGTTCTGTTGAAATTCTGGAGCCCAATTGTTCTAATGCAGCAATAGAAATACCTTCAGAGAGTACAGGAATCTAATTTTAGATCTCAACTTATTGCAAATTGGTATCATGGGTAGTGGGTTTTCCTAGTCAAATAAAAGAAGGATAGAGCTGTGTCTAACTAGAACTCTTGATCGAGTGGTTGCCTCTCTTGATTGGGTATCATTATTTCCAAACTCGTCCCTCCATTTATTTTCGATATGGGGTTTTGACCACCACCTAATCATTTTGGACTTAAATCCTTAAAAAAAACAGTACCCTAAACCTTTTATTTTTTTTTGAAATGTGGATGTAACACCAAGACTGCAAAAAATCTTAATAGAAGGTTGGGACTTGGGAATCCAAGGGTATCCTGCATACAGAATATACCTGAAGTTGGACACAAGTAAGAAAAGTCTATGCCTTTAGAATAAAGAGATTTTTCAAGATTCTTAAAATAATCTAAAGAATCAAACCCAAGAGATAAAGTCCAAATTAACCACTTCTAGAAACAATTTGAGGACCTATCTAACCAAGTCATGAAAATCCTTCGGAGTCAAAAATCCTTTCAACTTTGGTTGCACCTAAGAGATACAAACACCTGCTACTTCCATAAGAGTACAATCTTCTGTTAGAAAAGAAATGCCATAGATGGGATAAAAAATTACCAAAACAATTGGGTGACTGATCATAAACAGATAGGACAAATTTTTGTGGAGTATTTTACTAACCTGTTCTCCTCTCAAGCAAACATTGACATTTCTGGGGTTAGTGATTTTTTCCCTTTTATTTCTGATGAGGATAATCATATGGTCCTATCCACCCCCTTTGCAGAAGAGGTAAAGAAGGCTCTTTTTAGTATAGATAGCCTTAAATCTTCTAGCCCCGATTGGATGCCAGCCTTATTTTTTAAGGAATATTGGGACATAATGGGACAAGACTTAGTTTAGTTAGCCTAAGAATTTTTTTTTGAATAAAAAGATATTAATTAATGAGGTTGAACCACACATTTATTTGTCTTATTTCAAAAAAAGTGGACTGCTCCAAAGTACAAGGTTATAGACCGATAAGCTTGTGCAATGGCCTATACAAGCTCCTGGCTAAGATCATAGCTTCGGGGCTCTATAGGCTTTTAGAGAAATGTATAGCTCCTACTCGAGCTGCATTTGTCCCAGGTAGACAAATGATGGGTAATGTTATAATAACTTGTGATCTAGTGCATTACCTTAAGGGTCATAGAGGAAGAATTAGGTTTGTGAGCTTAAAGTTGGACATGTAAAAAGCCTATGATAGATTTGAATGGCCCTACCTCTTAGAGGTTCTTAAGGCCCTAGGCTTTTCTCCTAATTCTTGCTTTCTAATCCGTGAGTGTATGTCTTCAGTCTCTTTTTCAGTGCTTATTAATGGCACCCCTGAGGATCATTTTCCCCTTACTAGGGGGCTGAGGAAAGGTGACCCTTTGTCCCCTACCTATTTATTTTGGCTTCGGAAGGTCTGCCAAGGTCTTTGCTTAAAGCTGACTCTGATTGTCAAATCAAAGGCATCCAAATCTCCTCTTTATCTCCCTCATAGAGAGGAGTTTGATAATCTAAAAATGATTCTTTAGGATTTTCAAAGTCTTTCTGGTCTGGTTATTAATTTTGAAAAGTTGGGAATTCTGTTTAGTAAAAATATACACCCCGACATTAGAAAATGATCAAAAGACGACTTCACATCCAAAGCCTAGATGCTAGATCCAAGTACCTTGGAGTCCCCATGATGTGGGGAAGGAATAAATATAATAGGCTCAGCTTTATTTTGGATAACTTGAGAGATAAACTTAAGAAATGGAAAATTTCAGCCATTAGTAAAGCAGGAAAAGGGTGTTAATCCAGTCGGTTATTCAAGCTATCCTTGTCCATTGTATGAATGTTGTGCAATTCCCCATTATAACCATTGACAAGATAGATCAAATAGCCAAGGACTTTTGGTGTTCTAGATTTGAATCCAACCCCACCCTTTTCGATGGTGTAACTGGACAAATATAACAAAGCCAAAAGAGTGGGGTGGGCTAGGGGTTAGAATTGCTAAAAATGTCAATTTAATTTTCCTTTAGAAGCTAGTGTGGTGGTTTTTAAATGAGCAACACAATCTTTGGGCCCAATTATGGGAAGCCAAGTATGTAGGGAATGAGCACTTCTTTCTCTATAGAATTAAGAGGAATGCATCCCCATTCTGGAAATCTATCTATCTTGAACTCATGGATCTATCAAAGGAGATTGGAATCCTGATATCTCCTCAATCTATGTTCCCAGTTGGTAATGCCCCTTGGATTTAGTCTTAGGGGTTTTCTGCTATGATCCCTCAACCAATTCCCTCGAGCCTTAGACAGGTTCCCATATATGATTTTATTTTCCATGATCAATGGAATCAAGAGAGATTAGAAGAGTTCCATATCCAGGAAAATGCAAACTCTTATTCTCCTTGAAATAGCCCCATCTGACTGGACCTGGGTAGGTCATAGCTTGGGTAAATTTTTTATGAAACAAGCTTATTTGTCATGTATTAGCAGTGTAGATGTTGGACTTAGTCCTCAGGATAAACGAGTTGTTAAAAAAATTTGGAAGCTCGCTATATATTCTGCCTCGGTTTCAGTTCTTCATGTGGAGAGTCATGTTCGATTTTATCCCTATTAAAGAAAAACTTTTTTTCAAATGATCATGACATCCGTAGTGTGCTTTGCCAGCATGAGGGGAAATCTACTAACTGAATGTTTTTTCATTGTTTGTTTACCCAAGCAGTTCTTTTTTCAGCTCAATGGAATATAAATTTGAACCACATTTTCTCCAACTTGTGGAAGGACCATCTTCTAACATTAATTAATTCTATCCCAGATAAGGGTCTTCTATCTAACATTTTAGCTTGGTATGCCATTGCCCTTTACTACATTTGGCTTGTCAGAAATGATAAAATTTTCAAAGAAAGAGTTGTGAATGTTCAATGGACTATTGGTATATATGACAGTTGGTCAGGTAGGAGATATTTCTATAAACAACTCCTTACCTTCCTCAAGCCCAGTAATCAAAGTTTCACGACAGATAGACTTTATTCTTTTCACGGATGGTGGAACAACTCCTAATGCAATCTCTTATGGATGCATTTGCTTATCTCAAAATTTGTCTTGTTCAGGGATCCTTGGTGGTAGGTAGGTCGGAAAGACAGGAGAGGAGCACGAAGAACTGGAAGCAATCCTTCAAGGTCTCTCTTTTGTTCCTAGGTTTTCTTCTGGCTCTGTGGTGTTATTCACAGTCTCTTTGCAGATAGCAAACTCTCTCCAGGACAGGCCTCCTGTTGACTGGACAGGGCAACATCACAGCACACAAGGTAGTCCAACACGCAAAAATGTACCATGATAATTTTTTTGTGCTCCAAAGTTACCCACACTGACTACCAAATGTGCTGGACTGGACTTTGTAAATATTCAGTTCCTCTAATATAGTTTCTTTAACCATTAAAAATCTTTGACTATTGAAAACTTTTCCGTAGGAGTTGACAACATTGGATCCCATGTCTTCTTGTGATTAAAACATTAAAAGGAAATTTCCTGCATGGCATGATTGAATTTTGATCCAAAATTTCAGCTTTTGGTCTAGTAATTAACCATCTTGTTTGTGAGCATCGAGGATTTCGAATTTTGAAGAGGAGATTATGAGGTTCGTGAAGAGGAAATGAGGGAGGAATATGAGTGTTGAGATCTTTAGTGGATTACCTTCTTCTTACCCACTTTCAAACCCAATTTTTCAAGGTCAACTGATGGTTGCCAAGAAGATTATTGCTAGTGCTGGACCCATGGAAAAAAGGAAGAAAAAGAATGGAAGTTTGATGGGAAGTTGATGAGCAAGGTGCTTTTGGGACTTTCAAAGTTTTGAAAATTTACATGACATCACTTGTCCAACATAACTAACGAAATGCTAAGGGTGAAAATTTAGTCTATATGTACCAAGGTTCAGGATGCTCGGTTATTGCTCTTGAAAGCTTAGGCTACCCCCAAAGTATAGGGTACCTATCTATAATTTTTTTTTTTGGTTTAGATAACAATAATTGTAATAGCAATAATTATATGGAAGATGTATCTAGATTTTTTTTTTTAATTTGTTCTATAATCTTTTATATTTCCATATACTTTTAAATTTTTATTATTTGATTTTGACGCTTTTTTTTGTATAATATAATGAATGTATAATATTAGCGATGTCTCCTAATTTTTCTATAAACTTTTCTTTTTACTTTTTTTCTATAGATTTTAGTATTTTTATCTATTTTTCATTTTTATCATTTAATTGTGGCATCATGGGTTAACCCAGACTATTGAATTCTTGAACCATTCACCGAATGCAAACATTTTCCTTTTTGACACAATTTTAAAATTTGTATTTCATTTCCACCATCAATAAAATTAATTCTTATTTGTCACACTTATTTTCTTTAATATGATGGCTATATAATATTAGAGATGTGCCAAACTTTCCACTAAAAATTTTCTTTATTTTTTATAGTTTTTAATTTTTATTATTCAATTATAACAACATTGGTTGTGCCACTTGGTTTTAAATTTTGTATTTCATTACATTATTGATAAAAAAATTCTTGTTTATCACACTTATCTTTTTTTAATATTAATTAATATATAATATTAGATATGTGTCTAAAATTTTTCTATTTAATGTATTTTTATGTAATTATTTTTATATGCTTTCTATTTTTCAAAACATATTATTTAATGAGGACATCATAGGCTGATCCAATGATTTGGATAGTTGAACCATTAACCCACCACTCAAGGAGCAAAATGGTTTCATTTATGGATAGTTTTAAATTTTGTATCCAATTTCCATCATTAATAAAAATACTTTTTATTTATCATACCTAGTTTTGTGTAATATAAAAAATATATAATATTAGAGTTGTGCATAAAATTTTATAATTTTTCTTTTTATGTATTTTTAATTTTTTAGTATTTAATTAAGGGTAAATTACAAAGACCCTCCCGTACTATGGGGTCTATAACAAAGACCCCCCTGTACTTTATTTTGCAACAAAGATCCCCCTGTACTATGACCATGAGACAAAACCCCCCTGGATAGTTAAGATAGATGATAGAATGCGTTAAATTACCAAAATACCCCACTAAACTTTTTCTATTTTCTTTTTTTGCCCTTTTTCCTTTCTTCTCTTCTTTTCCCCTCCCTCACCGTCCTCTCTCATTCTTTCCTCATATGGGCGATCCTCCAACCTTTCAAGCCCCAGTTCACACTGCAAGACGCTACAGTGTACTAGTTTAACATCTCCGACGGGAACTTCCTCACCTAAAACTATACATATTAGCCTCCTTACAGAAACTATATCTGTGTGCCAGAGAAAATGGCAATGGAGTCAATTGGCATCCAAGAAGATTTTCTTGAGGGATTCCTTTATAGACCCAAGAATCTGCATGAAAGTAGTCATGGCTTCCGCTAGGGAGGATAGATGCTGGGGAAATTTGTTAAGCTCAGAAACGTTCAGGTTGAGCTTGTCGTTGATGCTCGTCACGATGTCCGGCAAGCATCTTGCAAGACTAGAAGCTTGGATTTGCACCAGTCTCCTGGCCAAAACAGGGATGCTCACGATGGATTTGTCATTCTGCGAGAGAAAGGGATCCAACTGAAACAGTCTCACCTCCTCAACCCTAGCCTCCTCGTTCTTGATGCGATTCCTCACACAGATCTTTAGGAGTTTTATCACATTTGGTAACCACCGCTAGCATCCTCTCGCCGGTGGTATCAATGCGCTGAGACATTCTAATCGATTCGCAGGTTGGGAAATCAACAATAGCTGTAAGACGTTCAGAATGATGCACTCCTTGGGCGTTATGGACTCCATTATGATGTTGGAAATCTGCTCGTAGATGTCCTGGGGTTGGCCAAGAATAGGGACCCTAGTTATCCCAGGCAAATCAACCATGGTGAGGTCAATGATGCCCTTCTTTTTCACCATGGGAAATGCCTTTGTTGTTGCCGGCGATCTCGTTGGTGGCATCTACAATGGCATCTCTGACATGGGTTTCATTAGTGTCAACCTTCTTGTCATGGTACTCCAAGTAGAGTTCTGGGTCGGTTGCAGAGTGATGCTGCAAGTACATTACGAGAGGAACCCGAGTGCAGATGCCTATGCCCTGAGGGAGGCTGATGCCGGTGCGGGACTCGAGAACACTAGACTTGCTGGAGGATTGGTCTCCGATGATGACAATGGTGGGGAGCTCAATGCCTTCCTTCATCGTCTTGAGGTGGCACAGCTGGTCAACAGTGTCAAGGAGGGGCCGAATCTGGTCACTATACGTGGAGTAGAGAGGGACGGCATCGTGGATAAGCTCATCGTCTTCTTCCCTAAGACCAAACCTAGTCATTTTCTCTTGGATGCAAGTAGTTTTGCAGTTTATAGAAACTCTATCCATGTGTTGTCTTGATCAAAATCAAGATTAATGGAAAGCTCAGGTGGAAGGTAGGTACTTGGATCTCCGGCTTATATCACCTTTGGTAGTCGGAACACAGGGATTCCCTTCAAAACAGCCTTCAAGTACCAGTTGGTACAATCCTACGGCGTCGATGCCTAAACTCTCAACTCTGAAGTTTGAAACAAGCAATCATCGTGGCTGTAGTTGGGATTAAATGGGTTCAATCCAGACGTTGGGGTATTTTCAATTCCCATCTTCAAGGGTAGTATGGGGATTAAAAAATATTATAACAGTCTTTTTGGACGGAAGGCTAATGGAAGGGGATCTTTGTCTTACAATCATAGTACAGGGGGGTTTTGTTACAAAACAAAGTATAGGAGGTCTTTGTCACAGACCCCATAGTACAGGGGGTCTTTGTAATTTACCCTTTAATTAATTATGACATCATGCATTCACCTATTTGACCCAAATGGTAGAACTACATACTTGCCACTTAGAAAAATCAGTTTAGCTTTTAGTTGATTTAAAAATATATTTTATACCATTAATATTAGTGTTTATGGATTTAATTAGTGAAAATTTATGGGGATGGAGTGAAATACCTTAAATATAGGATTCAATGATAGAGAATAGGAGTTAATGCCTCAAACATGAGACTTAATGAGGGAATGAAATGCTCTAAAAAGTAATATCCAAATTACAATTTTTGTCGTGACCAAATTTAAAATGAGGGATATTTTACTTTAAAAAATCCAGAAACAAGAGGAGATATTCACACTTTTTATAGTATATATAAGTGTGAATTTTTTTTGGACTAAAATTACCCACACTTCTTTGTTTGAGAAAGGGTATAAAAGCCAATTTATTATAGTTTTAATGGCAGCTTTATCTACCTTAATGACAACATTTTTGTATTTAATCCATCTCTAATTGTAAGGGTTGAAAATGAAAATTCAATTATTACTTTCCACCTCATTTAATCACCTCTCATTAAGTCTTATACTTAAGGTATTAAATCCCATTTTCTCTAATTAAATCCTATATTTTAAGTTATTTTTCACTGATAATTCCTACTAGTTAGATCTATGTCAATATTTTTTAACAATATAAACTCATATATTTTAAAACTAACTCAAAAACAAAGCCATTTTTTATCCAAGTGGTGGTTAAGAAATTCAACCATCCGAATCAAATTGATCAAACTATGATGTCATAGTTAGGAAATAAAATTTTTAAAATAGAAATAAATATAAAAATTTACAAAAAAAATGTATAAAAATTAGACACATTTATGATATTTTTGTTAATCAAATTAAAAAAGTTTAATAAACAATAATTATTTTTATTGATAATTAAAATGAAATACATAATTTAGAACTAACCAAAAATGAAATGTAAAAATTAATAATAAGTTGTTCAACTTTTGGATTAAATGTGCTAACCTTTAATGTCATAAATAAATAATAAAAATTAATAAATATAAAAATACAAAATGAAAAAAATATAAATTTTGCAAAAAAATGGATTTCAGCACATGTAAAATATCATGTATTTGTCATATTAAACAAAAATAAATGTGACATATCAGAATTATTTTTACACATAAAAATACAAAAAATATATATATAAAAAATTGAACACATCTATAATTTTATATTTACACTACTATTAAAAATATGAATAAGATTGTAGAACTTTCTTTTGACTAAAACCAAGGTTTTAAAAACAACCTATAAACGGAATCACTTTGGCTTCTAATTTCCGGATTAGCAATTCAACCATCCAATTTGAGTAGGTTAAACTGATAAGATGTAAAGTATAATATAACTTTTTATTTTGGTTGTTAGATTAGGATTGAGTTAAAGTCCACCATATATATATACTTTATTATGAGAGGGGAGTGTAAGACTTTGAGAATGAGGTGACTGGTTAAAGTTGAAAAGTGAGGAAGAAGAAGAAGAAGAAGAAGAAGAAGAAGAAGAAGAGAAGGAGGCATTGTTGGAGGTGGTTGTCACCACTACAACACTGTTTGCCCTCTTCTCATATCTCTCCCATCTCACTAAATCACTCTCAAATCACAGATTGTTTGCTTCATTGGTGTATCTCAAATTTTAATATAAGATCGTTGTTTAATCTCTCATCTCTTGCATCACTTTTTCAATTTATTCATTGGAGTTGCAATTTTTTTTTTGCTGTTATAACTTAAAAATAATCACAAAAATGAGAAAACTCAAAATCAAAATGAAGAAAACTAAAAATCTAACTAATTTTGGCCATTGGGAAAAATCGAACAAGATTATGAGATATGAAATTTTCTTTTTCTTTTTCATTTTTTTTTTATTTTTTAATTTCTATTTTAAAATAAATAAAAAAGTTGGAATTAGTTTGGAAGCAACCCAAGAACTATTAATCCGGTTGAACATTTTAATGGCTAAACCATCTGGATCATCGGTTCACTTACCATTTCAATGGTTCTTTGTAAAATAGTGGTTTATGGCTAAAATGGAATTGGTGATTGACTGGTTCCCATGCCAAATGGTTTGATTGTAATGTTTAAATTGTAAATTGAATTACTACTTTCCACATCATTTAGTTCCCTCTATTTAAATATTACATTTTTTTATAAATGAACAAAAGAAAAAGATACACCAAAAAGATAAAACATTACAAAATGAAGAGTCTAGACAAACAAGTAGGCCTATCAATGATACTTGAAACTTCACAATTTGGTCTAATTATCACATATTTGGATGAGGTGTTTATGTAATTAGATTTGAATTCTGTAATCTACATCTGATTAATAATAAAAAACAAAAAATAAAAATACATAAAGTTTATAGAAAATTTTGGATATATTATTGCTATAATTATCGTCATCTAGAATTACCATGTACAAAGCATGTGCATACTTACTAGTATAGATAAAAATACCTTAAATATAGGATTCAATGAGAGAATATACAGGAGTTAATGCCTTAAATATGAGACTTAGTGAGGAAATGGAATGCACTAAAGAGTAATATCCAAATTACAATTTTTGTTTTCACAATAGAGAGTGACCAAATTTAAAATGAGGTATATTTTAGCCTAAAAAAATCCATAAACAAGAGGAGCTATTCACACTTTTTATGGTAGAATTGATATAGATAAAGACAAACTAAATAAATTGTGGAGGGGAAATCATGTTTTTACAGAGCACATGGAATTGAATTTAAATATCTAACATGGTAATGACATGGGATGCTTAGGCTATGTGACTATGTTAAGCAAAATTGAGGTAAAAGGACATTCCCAATTGGGCCAAGTTGTACCATCTACCAAGTCCAACCCAAACATTATCTTTGGGTTATTTTGTGTTAGATAAATTTATGTTAATATTTTAATTGAATTTCAAACTAATAAAAACTATTTTTAAAGCTTATATGATAAAAGAAAAAACAAAACTCTTAGCATTTCTTCAAACCACAAGAGTAGTGAGCATGAGTCTTCGTTTTCACAACAATAATGGAAGGAAAACAAGAGACTTTGACATGTGATTCAAAACCAAAACCATTAAGTGCCATTGACAATAAAGACAGGCACATAGTTGTTTGTCATTTCCCCTTTTATAATTAACTAATCTAACCTACCAACTTTGTTTAGTGCTTGAGGTTTGTCAACACCTAATTTTTACTCGGTCCATTGCCTAAACCCTAATTCACCCCAAATTTCCGATCAGACCCTTCCAATCTCTCCAAAACACTAAAAAAACCTAAAAAACTCAACTTTTAGCCTAAAAATACCTAAATCCACTATCAAATTTGCTTGATACCAATCTGATGGCCCCGATCAACCCTCGTCTACACTTTGACCCTCAGATAAGACATCACCATTAGAATCAAGACCTCAAAGAATACTTACCCAACAAATCTCAACTTAAAATTCCTTTGTTAACCCTCTTATCAAGTGAAGATTCCATTTCGACCCCTCTCATTAACATAAAACAAAAATAACCTAGATCCCCTTGATCCAAACATATCCAAGCTGATCAAACCATACGATCAACCCCTAGACACACTAAAACATCTACCCATAAAGTTTTAACCTAAGATTCTCCCATTTACCCCTTCATCAAACTAAGATTTTGTTCTGAATTCCTTTATTGACCTAAATGCCTTGATCTTAAATCCCCTGAATCAATCAACCATTATCACCAGATCCCGGATACCTTGAAATACGTACCTATAAAATTTCATCCCAAAATACCTTCGTTTACCCCTTTATTGCAATAAGATTTCATTTTAACGTTTTAAATTGACCAAATCAAGCCCATTCCATATCTGTCCAATCTACTACCAATTAGTCCAATCTGACCATACGAATCAACCCAGAATGCTTATAAACCTTACACTACCAAATTTTAGCTAAAATTACCCTAATTTACCCCCTCATAAAAAGATTTCATTTCAACCAATCTTATTGGCCCCCACATACAAAACCACTCTCTATGGTAAGACCCATCTCAACCCTTCACATTTTGACCCAAAATCTCAACCATCTATCTAGAATCCCAGTTTAACCTTCCTTAGACCCGGTTTGACCTTACTTTCCCAAAATTACAAATATACCCCTAAATTTCTCTAAATTTATGAAATTACCCTTAAACCTACATATTAAAGCCCACCTAAGTTTTCATTTAAGGATATACACTATTCATTGTCACTCTTTCTTTGACACACAATGGTAGAGTGTAGCAGAGCTGCGATAACCTCCCTTCATAGATCTCTTCTCCCTCTCCTTCGATTCCATTCTCTCATCTTCTCCCTTTCATTATCCTTTCTATTTCTATTGGAATGGCACAATGGATAATATAATCTGTATGTGCATAGAAAGAAACAAGTGCAGATAGCAAGAAAGCAAAAGAAAGAAAAGAAGAGAGAACACTAGATTTAACATGGTTTGGCCAAATTGCCTACATCCACGAGCAACAACTCAGAGTTTTGCTTCTTCAATATAAACAAGAGAAAATACAATAAAAATGACCTCACCATAACCTCACCCATACCCAACACCCAATACACCTAACACCACACTCCTCTCAACACATAGAATACAATGTATACAATGAAATGAAAATGGACTGAATAGAACAAAGGAGGGGACCCCTATTTATACTTGTATAGAGGGCTACAATGGGAATTTTGAAGATTTAATACTTAAGTAGTAAAGTTGTCTTTACCGCTAAGTAATATGAAAAGGTGGACTTACTCGGTGGACCACCGATTTTAATTTGGTGGGCTCAGTTAGTGGGCCACCATTTTGTTAATTCGGTGAGCCATTGACTGGCCCACCGATTGCACTTTAACATTCTCCCACTTAAAGACTATTTTCATAGTGAAAAACCCTCTCGAGAATAGCTTCTGATCATCTTTTGTTAAGTGGCTTCAAGTCCTAGAAAAACTCTGCACCAGATAAACTTCTCTCTCATTACAGGCTTTGTTAGCATATCAACAACGTGATCGTTGGGGTGAATCTTTTGTACTGAGATCTGCCCATCCTCAACTACTTCACGAACAAAGTGGTACTGTACATCAATGTGTTTGGTTTGAGCATGAAAGACGGGATTTCATGCTAGGTGTAATGTGCTTTGAATGTAACAATGAATAGTCACCACTTCTTGCTTGATATGGAGTTCTTCAAGCAACCTCTTTAGCCAAATACTTTCTTTGCATGCTTGTGTAGTTGACATATATTCTGCTTCTATTGTAGATAAGGCCACTATAGATTGCAATTTTGATGCCCAGATCTCTATGCCATTAGCTAAAGAAAACACATAGCCAGTAGTTGATTTTCTATTATCATGATCTCTTGCATAGTTTGCATCTACATAACCAACTAGCTTCAACCTTTGGCCACTATAACAAATGGAGATTTCAAAAGTACCCTTCAAATAATAAAGGATTCTTTTCATCACAGTCCAATGATCTCTTCTTGGATTTGCTATGAACTTACTAACTGCTCCCACTGCTTGTGCAATGCCTGGTTTGGTGCACACCATGGAAAACATAAGGCTCCCTACTGCTGATGAGTATGGCATATGGGACATCTCTATCTTCTTAGCTTTAGTGCTAGGGGATTGTTCTAAAGACAACTTGCAACCAACAAGAAATGGGATACTAGCTGGTTTGGATCCTTGCATATTGAAGCGACACTAGATCCTTTGAACATAACTCTTATAAGTTATCTAGACTTTCTTGTTCTTTTTGTCCCTATATATCATCATCCCAAGAATTTGATTAACCGCCCCCAGATCCTTCATGTCAAACTCCCTAGCTAGATGAGCTTTCAGTGTTGAGATACTTCTTTTATTAGTACCTACAACTAGCATGTCATCAACATATAACAATAAAATGATGAAGTGATCATTACCAAAGTATGTGTAGGCATAATGATCTGCTTCACATTTGCTAAACCTAATAACTCTGTATTTTGATGCCTTAACGGGCATCATTTTAGGGTTACCTAGGCCTAAGAATAGTCAAAATGTGCCCTTTTCCCAGTTAAATTCAATATTGTGACCTCCGAGGGTCCCTGTACAAATCTTAGGAAAACCAGGGAAGTTTCAGGGTTGAAATGCAGTTTTTGGGAAGTTGGTGTGAGTTCCAGTTGAGAGAGGGGGTGTTTCTGTGAAAAACTGAGCACAGGAGGGCGCCTCCTATCTACTAAACCCAGAATGGTGCCTCTCCTACTGTATTAGCATACTCCCCTCTCCTTAGCAAACCCTAGGGTGCCTCCCCACTCATTCTTTTCACCTTTAACAAACCCTATCTGCCCCTAACTGCTAAATCCTCATCTTCCATTCCTTTTAATCTCCACCCTCTATTCTAGGGCGCCCTATCTTTAGCATTCTAACCCTAGGGTGCCACCTAGCTTTTAATCCCCACTATTCAACCTTTAGCCACTAGATCTCAACCCTCTATTTCACTCTCTATCTCAGCCATTCACTTTAGGGCGCCACCCACTCCTTTTAATCTCTACCTTTCAGCCCTAGGCGCCTAAATCTCCACCATCCAATTTTAGGAGCCCAAATCTCAGCCATACATAATATTGGGCGCCTTCTCCTTCTCTTCTCAACCTTAGGATCACCTTAGAACAATCCTATCCCTCCATTCTCAACCCTAGGGCACCCATATTTCTGCAAAAACCTAGCTGCTGCCCCCTTCTTTCTCTCTAATCCCAATTATGTCCTCCCTCATCTATAAAAAGGATCCCAGGGGCCCTAGAGAAGGGGTTGCTCAATTCACCCAATTCACAAGGCTAAGGTTTCTTGAGGAGTTCAAGGGTTGTAGGAGGGGTTCCTACAAGCAGTCCAAACAATTTGCAATTACCGCTACTAGATTTGATCTACTATCCCTTTTGTTTTCTTTATTTTCTTTTATGTTATTTTGTATTGGATTCTGCCCCTAGGTAAGACGGATGGCTGTTCTTGAGAAGTTCAAGGGTAGATGAAGAGGAGAACACCTAGGTAAGAGGAGTTCCTACTTGTAGTTCGTCTAGCCACTATTGGCACCTCTGAATCCAGATCCCAACCAGTTTCCCATACTTTTAGATTTACTTCGCGTGTTTTTATTTTTCGTTCTTTAATTTCCAGTTTTTATTTTATTTCTGCAATGTATTTTTATAAAATTTAATATTTGTTTTCTTTTTTGCAGTGAAATTCGGCCAGGTAAGACGGAAGGCCTAGCTTGAGGAGTTCGAGGGTCAAAGGATAAATCCGGAGACTGCTACCTCTGACCGAGTTGTAGATTTTTTATTTAGTTTTTTATTTCTGTTATTTATTTATTTTTCTGCAATTTTTACTTTCAACATTGTTAAAATTTTATTTTAATGGATTTTAGTTCAGTTAATTAAATTTTGTGTTTCTACAAAATTTTCGGATTGAAGTACATAACAATTTTTCCCTCGCTTCCCTATGGATACGACCCCTTTCTCACCACTAACTGCGTTTTGTAGTTATTTTTAGAATCGGAAAATTTATAAATATTGAAACTAGTGTTCCAAAGTGGTTAATGATACACTTCTGGGCACACCAAATTTTTGGTGTCGTTGCCAGGGAAGCAACGGAGAAAAAATTTTATTTGCTTTGTTCGGATCTGTTTCATTATTTTTTTATTTCCGTTTGATTACTTGATCTATAATCTCATTTTAATTATTGTTTCTTTTTGATTTTGCTAGATGTAATAGAAAAAGGTGGGGTACCGGTGCGTTGCCGGACTGCTGAAGTAAAGAGAAGAGAAGAGAAATTGGGATTGTGATTCAGGTGTAGTCGTCCCAATTTAATCCTATTTTCTTTGTTTTTATTTTTGAATTCTTTTTGGTAAAGTAGTGTTTTCGAATTCTTAGTTAATCATTTTTATTTCTTGATAGATCCGATTTATTTTTTTAGGATTATTTTTTTGTTTTGTTCTTAGATCTATTTTTTTCTATTTATTTTTGGGTTCGAATTGAGTTTTTCATTTTTCATTTCTAGAATCAACCACTCCTGTAACTTTTCGTTTCTATGATATTTTTCTTTTAGTACTAGGTGCGTAATTTCCTTAGTTGTTGTTTTCTTAATTTTTTTTTTGTTTTTATTGATTTCTGTGTTCTTTTAAGTTCTGAATTTGTTGCATAGTCTTATTTTTTTTATTATTTTCTGTTTAATCTTTAGTGTAGCGAACTCCCTTCTTAATCTTCATTTCTGTAGTATTAATTTTTTTTGCAAAATTAGTTCCTTTATTTTTCTATTTTCTGTGATTAATTGTTGTTGTAATTAATTGCTCCCTTAATTAGTGGTTTAATTGAATATTTAATTTTTAATTAGGAAATTATTCAAAAATTCAAATTTGAGTTTAAATTTCAAAATTTGAATTTGAATTTGAATTTAAATTTCAAATTTTGAATTTCAAAAAATATAAATAAAGTAATAAAATAATAAAAAAAGAAAAATATTTTAAAATCTTTTGCATTTGCATTCCAACTTTTACGGTTTGATATGTTCTAGAGCATGCATCATATAGGATTATTTAATTGCTGAAATTATCTTGTTAGTTGTTAATGTGTTAGGTTTTTTCATTTTTAATTTCTCCTTTTGCTTAGTTAGTTTGTTTTATTAATTTATGTTAAATTGTTGAATTGCATATTAGAGATAACTGTTCATGCATTGTAATTAGTTGCAATTATTTTATTTATTGTGTTTTTCCGTTAATCCATTTAAGGGCAATTCAATTTAAATAAGATAAGGTGGGGATTTCATCACCCTTCCTTGGCCCAAAACMCACCACCCGTTCACGTGTGGTTTACTCTAAACCTTAATTTAAAATTTGGATAGCAAGATCCTTTAGGGGGCCCCACACATTTGGTTTAAATAGCGTGCTGAATTTTAGGGAAGCTTGTGATTACTTTCCATAACCAGAGGTTGGTGTCTAAGGAAAGAGGTTAACCGGCTAAGCCTAAGCGGGTTTTGTGGTTACTTAATTAGGTCCTTGCAAGTGCAAGGGGAGCCTCCCACATCCCCACCTCTTACCTAGCTAATCAAAGGAAGTGGTGTAATTCCAAGTGAACCTAAGAGGATTCACATTGGTTGAACCACTAGTTTAGGAAACCTTAGTTCAGCCAATAGGTCGTGTGATTGAATTGCTTGCATATGAAAAAAAAAGTTTAAAACAAAATAAAATGAATTCAATTGCCGGAATTTGTGGAATGAGAAACTACTTCTAACCTGAGCCACGGATAGATTGGAACCATGTGCCTCAACAAATGGATAAGATTAATGGGATGGCCCAAAGACTTGATTAAGTCCTTGCATTTCGTCAATAAATTGGCCGATACCCAATCTTGTCATCCTACCCAACAAGTTCCATCTGTGCCAACCCGGCCCACCAAGTTGATGATTGTCCAACGGTAGTCCAATTTTTTCCATTTATCCAAGAACAGGCTCAGGCAGCCCAGAGTTTCTCGAGGCCTAATAATGACCCATTTTCAAATACTTACAACCCTGGGTGGAGAAATCACCCTAACTTTTCTTGGAGGACACATTAACTTGACACACAGTCCCAGCAGTACCATCCATCTAACTCCATGGCCCAGCAATTTCAGAGGCCACAAGTGCAAAGCCAATTCCAGCAGACTTACCCTAGGAACCAGCCGATCCAACCTTATTGGCTTTACCCACAACCTCCTCAGATTAGTACAGTTGATGACAAATTCATGCAGCTTCAGTAGCTGATTCTAACTCAACAGTAGTCCATCGCTAGACTAGAAAGCCAAATAGGACAGCTAGTCGAAGCCAATGCGAGGAGAGAAGTAGGGCAACTACCGAATCAACCGGTTGAGAATCCTAGAAATCAGCTATTGGGTTTTCCTCTATAGCAGATTTAACCACCCCTTAAGAACCCTCAGTTTGAAAATGCTAAGGCTATTACGACCTTAAGGAGTGGGATTAGAGGACCCGTATGAGAAAAAGAAATTTGAAAACATCAGTGAAGAAGAAAAGGAGCAAGAAGACCATAAGTTAGGGGGCGAAGAAAAAGGAAAGGAAAATTTAGAAGAAGAACCTATAGTGAACCAACATGTAGTTCCCTTTCCAACCACACTCACAGCCAAGCCATTGCGAAAGATGAAAGAGACTCAACGAGGAGATTAGGGAGTTATTCAAGCAAGTCCATACTAACATCCTTCTCTTCGACGTGATCCAACATGTCCCGACCTATGCCAAGTTCTTGAAAGAGTTATTTACTCAAAAGAGGGAGCCACGATCGGCCCCACAAAAAGTGATGCTCTCAGCAGATGTTAGTGCAATTTTCCTGAACCAACTCCCCCGAAAAATGAAAGACCCTGGTGCTCCTCTAATAAGTTGTGTCATCTCTAGAATCACTTTCAATCGGGCCCTATTGGATCTTGGGGCCAGTGTAAATCTGCTCCCCTCTATTATTTATGAAAGGTTCAGGATCGACGAGTTAAAACCTACCTCGGTAATTCTGCAACTCGCTGATTGGTCAGCCAAGACTCCTCGAGTGTTGTTGAGGATGTCATTATCAAAGTAGAGGATTGTTACTTCTTTGTGGATTTTATCATCCTAGACATGACCCCAACCGAGGAACTGAACCATAACCTGATAATCTTAGGACATCCGTTTCTAGCAACTACCAATGCAAACATCAACTGTAAATTGGGAGAAATGGACATTTCATTTGGGGAGTAGAAAGTCTGATTAAATGTATTTAGTGCCACTAAGTATCCAAACCTAGGAGAAGATGAGTTCAAGGACGACCTTGTAGATGCCCTGTCTACCCTTTGGTTAGCCCAATCTAAGCCCTGTTAATGTAAAGAAGAAAGCGAGTTTGGAAGTGTAGATGTGAGAAGCGAGTGAATGCATCTGGTTGAAGATGTTAAACTTAGTGTTGGTTGGGAGGCAACCCAACATAGTTGTTTTTAGGAATTAGAGTTTTGTCTCTTGATTCGGGACCAGTTGGCAGACCTTAAATCCCTTGGGAAAAACCCTCTTGATTGTTCCCTTTGGACCAAGACCCTTTTGCATCAATCTAGTTATGCCATTGGGGACAATGTCATTTAAGTTGGGGGTGAGGAAAGAGAGAAAATTTTGAAAAACAAAATTGAGAGAAAAATTTTGAGAAGCTAAGCCTTTAATTATGTAGAATAAAAATTTCACTAAAAAATTTAAAATCCGTTTTTTTTCATTAAAAGAGATTCCCGAATAGAAAAAGTTGAGGAAACTGATAAAAGAATATTGAATTTTATAGAAATTGGTAGCAAGTGATAGGAGTTAAATTGGTCATATTTGAATATTGTCAAAACTGTTTAGAAATTGAAAATACTCCCAAGTTTGCCCCTATAAAGATAAGAAGAGAAAGATTGAGAAATTAGACAAAAATTCTTCAAATTGTTAGAGACAGTGGGATACCCTGAACAGTGTTTCAAAAAAAGAATAAAAGGTCAATGGACACTCTAGACTTAGTAATCGGGTCTCTTCACCTAAGTTAAGTGTCGAGATTCGCATCAAATGGGAAAGGGAAGGCTAGAGACACTTACCTAACACATAGAAACCGGGTTTTTCAACTAAGTCAAGTCTCGAGATTCGCATCAAATGATGGAAGGTAGCAATAAAAATGTGTGTGCACATTAAGTTTAGGGTAGAAATCCACTGTCAGTAATGATAAGAAGAATAACCGCCTGATTTTAAAAATCAATCTCAGCTTATTGAGACAATTGGCAAATGCAAGGGTATATAAGATTTTTAAGCCAAGTTTCAGTAATGTTTAAACTAGGACGGTTTTACCCCTTAAACCCAATACTGATCTATATAAAGTTTGAGAATTCTGGAATCAGGATACTTCGCTAATGTTGTCAAGGATGATCTTGCAATAGGAATGATCTTTTTACTCAGTGTAATTTTAAGGCCGCATTGCTATGGGATTAGCAATGGTTAAGTTGGAGGGTGTGATAACTCTGTATTTTGATGCCTTAACGGGCATCATTTTAGGGTTACCTAGGCCTTAGAGTAGTCAAAATGTGCCCTTTCCCTAGTTAAATTCAATATTGTGACTTCTGAGGGTCCCTGTCCAAATCCTGGGAAACTGGGGAAGTCTCAGGGCTGAAATGCAATTTTTGGGAAGATGGTGTTAATTCTAGCTGAAAGAGGAGGTGTTTCTATGAAAAACTGAGCACAGGAGGGCACCTCCTATTTGTTAAACCCAGAATGGCGCCCCTCTTACTGTATTAGCATACTCCCCTCTCCTTAGCAAACCCTAGGGCACCTCCCCACTCATTCTTTTCACCTTTAACAGACCCTAGCCGCCCATAACTGCTAAATCCTCACCTTCCATTCCTTTTAATCTCCACCCTCCATTCTAGGGCGTGCTCTCTTTAGCATTGTAACCCTAGGGTGCCATCTAACTTCTAATCCCCACCATTCAGCCTTTAGCCACTAGATCTCAGCCCTCTATTTCACTCTCTATCTCAGTCATTCACTCTAGGGCGCCACCCACTCCTTTTAATCTCTACCTTTCAACCCTAGGCGCCTAAATCTCCACCATCCAATCTTATGAGCGCAAATCTCAGCCATACATAATATTGGGTGCCCTCTCCTTCTCTTCTCAGCCTTAGGATAACCTTAGAGCAATCCTAACCCTCCATTCTCAACCCTAGGGTGCCCATATTTCTGTAAAAACCCAATTGCTACCCCCTCTTTCTCTCTAATCCCAATTATGTCCACCCTCTATAAAAAGGATCCCAAGGGCCATGTAGAAGGGTTTGCTCAATTCACCTAGTTCACAAGGCTAAGGTTTCTTGAGGAGTTCAAGGGTTGTAGAAGAAAATGATGCTCAGGTCTTGTCAGGAGGGGTTCCCGCAAGCAGTCCAGCCAATTTGCAATTACCGCCATTGGATTTGATCAACCATCCCTTTTGTTTTATTTATTTTCTTTTATGTTATTTTGGGTTGAATTCTGTTCCCAGGTAAGACGGAAGGCTGTTCTTGAGAGGTTCAAGGGTAGAGGAAGAGGAGGGGTTCCTACTTGTAGTTTACCTAGCCACTATTGCCACCTCTGGATCCGAATCTTAACCAGTTTCCCATAGTTTTAGATATACTTTTTATGCGTGTTTTTATTTTTCGTTCTTTAATTTCCAATTTTTGTTTTATTTCTGCAATTTATTTTTAACAAATTTAATTTTTGTCTTCCTTTTTATCAAGTACGTAACAATTTTTCCCTCGCTTCCCTGTGGATACGACCCCTTTCTCACCACTAACTATGTTTTGTAGTTATTCTGAGAATCAGAAATTTTATAAATATTGAAACTGGTGTTCTAAAGTGGTTAACGACACACTTCCAAACACACCAAAGCCCAAACTCACAATGAAGGAATCAAACCACTTATACGAACACCTTGGTGCTTGTTTTAGACCATAAAGGATTTGGTCAGCCAACAAACCAGATCCTTTTTGTTGTCATCGACAAAGCCTTCAGGTTGTGTCATATAAATCTCTTCTTCAAGATCACCATGGAAAAATGCAAACTTAACATCTAACTGCTCCAACTCCAAATCAAGTACTGCAGCCATACTCAATATAATAMGAATAGTAATTAGTCGAACAATAGGAGAAAATATTTCGTTGAAGTCGATACCTGATTTCTGAGCATATCCTTTTACAACTAGTCGAGCTTTGTATCTTTCGACATTCTCGTTAGTGTCATTTTTGAGTTTGCATGCTTTTTGGTATGAATAAGACTCATGCTATTCTGTTATGCAAGCATAAGCTATTACATAATCCTGAAGCTAGACAAGAGTTCTTGTAGCTCTCCTCGATCGACCTTGATCATTGTGAGTCTCTCCTTCAAATTTTTCAATGTGCTCATCATCAGTTTCATCAACAATTGCAACAATTTGTTGCTCTTGAATCTTTTGAAAATATTTCACTTCAACTTTCTCTAGTGTCTTGGGAGAGCGATTCACTAGATAACATGCTGTATTGACTGCTTCTGCCCAAAAGCACTACTCCAGTCTAGCTATACTTAACTTGCTTCTAGCTCGAATCATAAGTGTACGGTTCATCCATTCAGCAACTCCATTTTGTTGTGGAGTTCGAGGAACTGTATACTGTCTCAAAATTCCATTCTCACTACAAAAACCTTCAAATTCGTTCGAGGTATATTCCTTCCCATTATCGGTTCTCAGACAATTAACTCTTTTTTTCTTTTTATTTTCAACTAGAGCATTGAACTTCTTAAAATATAAAAAAGTATCCCTCTTCCTACGGAGCATATACACCCATACTTTCTTGGAGAAATCATAAATAAAGGAGACAAAGAATAAGAAAGCTCCAAGAGATTCCATCCTAGCTTCCCATGTATTAGAGTGTATTAGATCTAATATCTCTCTACTTCTAGCTTTAGACTTGGGAAAACTAGCTCTATGGTGTTTCCCAAATAAACAATCTTCATAGAAATTCAAATCAGTAGATTTTAAACCAAGAAGTAGATTTTGATCAAGAATTACCTTTGGTCCTACCTTGCTCATATGAACCAAACATCTATGCCAAATCATAACAAAATCGGACACAACATTTGCAACGATGGCATCGCCGACCATGGTATCTCTGATCAAGTGATAGGAAACTTTTTTGCAGTTCAGGAACATGTTGTACACCAGAGATTGTACGAGTGATGCCATCAAACATAGTAATTATGATGTCTCCAACTCCCACTATTTTACATGTGTCGTGTTCGCCCATGTAAATAGTCCCACCATCGTACGATTGGTATGTTTAGAACCAATCTCTGCATGGTTTCATATGGAAAGAAGCACCAGAATCTAATATTTAGTTGTTCTTTAAGTTTTCACATGAATCAATAGATAGTACCTCATCATTTTTTGATGAATTACTTCCTTCTGCGATGTTTCCTTGGGAATTATTTAAAGTTGGATCTTTGTCAGAGTTGGGATGATTTTGATCTGCTTTGGATTGCCTACATTCTTTTCGAAGGTGACCCTTCTTACCATAGTTCCAACACTTGAGTCCTTTCCTTTTGCCTCTTGACTTGGATCTTGTTTGATTTCTAATAGAGTTGTTTCTCTCATTTGATCTACCTTGTACCATCATTGCATCAATTGAAGAACTCACCAACTTTTCTACGAGATTTTTCTGTAAGCAATATAGAAATAGTAGATTGTAATTTAGTATTGCTCAAATTCATTATCAAACTATCCCAAGAATCTGGCCTAGAGCAAAGCAAAAGATCAACTTTTTCTTCATCATCAATACGTACCTCAACCACTACTAATTTGCTTACTAGATTGTTGAACTCATTCAACAATCTAGTAGATTCTAATGATAGATCTTTAGTATTGTTCAAATTCATTATCAAACTACCCTAAGAATCTGGCATAAAGCAAAGCAAAAGAGCAACTTTTTCTTCATCATCAATACGTACCTCAACAACTGCTAATTTGCTTACTAGATTGTTGAACTCATTCAAGTGTTCTTGCAGAGAGGTTCTGTCCTTCATCCTTAGGTTGTAGAGTTGTCGCCAGAGAAAAATTCTGTTGGACATCGATTTCCCCTCGTAGAGATTCCGTAACTTGTCCCATAAACCTATGGTAGTGGTTTCCTTGGACGCATTGAATAGAACTGAATCTTCTAAAGCAAGAAAAGTATTAGTCGTGGCTATCTAGTTTTTCTTCTCAAAATCTTCGTCTTTCATATCAGCGGACTTCTTCTCTTTTCCTTGTAAGGAAATTGCACAATCTTCTTTCACCAATACAGCTTGCATCTTCAGCTTCTAGATTGCATAGTTGGATCCATTGAATTTTGGCATATTGAACTGGGTAGAGCTCAAGCTTGCCATATTCAACACGTGCAATACTAGAACAACAAATATAGATAATATAATTGTAAAGCTCTGGTACCAATTGTTGGAATGGCACAACAAATAATATAATCTATATGTGCACAAAAAGAAACAAACRCAGATAGCAAGAAAGCGAAAGAAAGAAAGAAGAAATAACAACATATTTAATGTGGTTCGGTCAAATTGTTTACGTCTATGGGTAGCAGCTCAGAGTTTTGCTTCTTCACTATAAATAAGAGAAAATACAATAAAAATGACCTCACCAGAACCTCACCCATACCCAACACCCAATACACCTAATACCACACTCCTCTCAACACAATGAAAATAGAATTAGTAGAATAGAGGAGGGACCCCTATTTATACTTGTATAGAGGGGTATAATAGGAATTTTGAAGACTTAATACAAAATTGTCTTCACCGCTAAGTAATATGAAAAGGTGGACTCACTCGGTGGGCCACCATTTTGTTAATTCGTCCCTCCCTCAATTTTGAATGACCATTATATTGGAAAGTTTGCCCTCTTGCTAGTCTCCCAATTGTTAGTTGGTGTAGTCTTTGGCGTTGGAGAGAATGATCTGAACTTAGGAGATCAGTACCCCCTGTTGTAAAGTTCAGTTTCAAGCCAACATACTGTTCCGGTCAGTACCTTTCCCACTTGTAGTTTTGCCTCTTAATTTCTGATTATATTACGGTAGTGAAGCTCTATGGAGTTATTCTCTGTAGACCTTTGGCCATCTCTAGAGTGCAATCCTGATGATTGAATTGTTTAGAGATGGTAGTGGGATTATCGCATATAGATCTGAAGAGGTGAGGTTTAGATGAGGATCAATCACTTCTGTACATTTTTAGTCATTGTTTTTTTTTAGTATTGCTGATAATGCTCCTATTGATCTCATTTCCTTTTTTCTGATTCTTTGGACAATAAATCTTGTTGAATAAAAGATCCAAAGAATTACAGATTTTCATTTTTTTTCCATTTGCTTGATTGCTTTATGATAACAACCATAGTATCTGTTGTGTTAGAAATTTATTTTGATTTGGCATTTGCTTCATTCGGTAAGTTCTAGGCGTGATCTGATCAATTTTAGTTCTTCAGTTTTGCTACAATTTGTTGATTGGGTGTGCCCAAATTGAAGAACTTGACTGATTAATAAATTAAAGAGCAGAGATGGTCTTTTAGTTTGAATATAAGTCCAAGCATTCTCCAATAGTCCGAGAGGTTTGAACTTCTTCTCTCTTTAGACCATTCCAATAGTCTTTTGTTTGCTATGTAATTTCATTTTATATTAGTACAAATGCATGAAACTATAAATTAGAAAGGTGCAAAATTCTCATTCACCACCTGTGCTTTCAACTTCACTTTGCCTGCTTTTAAGTTTTATTTTACTCCATTTACATTGCAAACAAATAAATTTAATAAATGTAAATAAATCAGAATTTTCATTCAACTAATTTGTTCTCCCATACTTTTGCACAAATACAAAATAATATGGCACTATGGCAAACAAATTAACTAATCCTTACTCCTTAGGCTTGGTTTGTTTTCACACCGGAGTAAATATTCCATGGGAGTGCAAATAGTGTGAGTGTAAATTCTGGTTTACTTTTGCTTTAGATTTGACTGTCTTATTTGTTTTTGAGAAGTAAATTGATGTGGTCCTCAATTTAATTACATGAAAGAAAAAGGAGGTGAGAATTAATTTGTTTCTGAGCGAGGTAGGGATTAAGATGGTATGTTGTCAACATTTCATAGAAGAGAAAGTTGAGATAGGAAGGTAATGCAAGTTTTGCATAAGTTTATTTTGAGATGAAAAGTTGAACTAATACCAACGAGTGCAAATGAGACTAGCTACTAGCTAGGATTTTGGGTCCATTTACTACTAAATTGCTTGCGTGTAAAAAACAATTTACTTGGTTAGCAACATGGTGATCTAATTAGATGAACCATTTGACCTAATTAATGGGGTCACGGTTTGGACATTATTTCTCTTTTCTTTTCCAAATTTTTGTATTTAATTTCCATCATTAAATAAAATGATTATTTATCACATTTACTTTTTAATTTAGACATCATGGGTTGACCCATTTGACTAAAATGGTTGAATTGTTGGACAACTACATGGATGGAAAAAAAAATTTCTTTTGGGTTGATTTTATTTTTTTTCCATTTCCATTGTTAGTAAAGGTAATTATTATTTTTCATATTTAGTTTTGCTTAATATGATATAAATTAGAGATATGCCTAAATGATTTCTACTTTTTGTATTTCTATCCTTTTTAAACATTTATTATTTAATTATGACATCATGCATGAGTTAACCTATTTGATTCAGAAGATCAGATCATTGACCTGTCACCTAGATGAAAAAATGGTTTCATTTTCAAATTGGTTTTAAATTTTGTATTCTTTTGCATCATTAATAAAAATAATTGTTGTTTATCAAACTTATTTTTCTCTTGTTTTAATTAGCTAACTACCCCACTAAGGGCTTACTTGTAATTTTCTTATAATCAGTGATTAATCATTTTAATGAAAGGATTAGGGGAAGAAGGCAGGTATGAATAACCCTTCTCTTCACCCTTCTCACAACCAAACTCTTCTTCTTCTTCTTCTTGTTGCTTCTATCTCTTTTGTTTCTCTCCCTTTTTTTTTCTTTTTTTTTCCATACATAGTGTGCATGGAGAGTTGAATCAAATGATTGATTGAAGAAGATATTCAACTCAGTTGGTAGTGGTTTCTTGGAGAAAAGGGAAGTTATCCTTCTCATCTTTTTAACAGTTTTTGGTTTTTTCCCCAAAACCTTAATCAACTAAAGAGTTTTGATTGTGGGTCCCATAAGAAGCTTCACCTTGGCACTCAGTTGATGAAGGGGATCGTTTTGATTACCTTGAAGATTGATCCAAGCTTTGCACAGTTTTATGAAGCCTACAGGGAGTGGATGCCTTCTTTCTATTTATCCCAGGTTCTAGGTGAGATGCAATTGGTTGTTAGGGATCTTTGAAGGTTGGTACTTGGTATTTGTTATTTCTTGTCTTCTTTATTGGTCATCTGAAACTGTTTTAGGAGTTGTTTGAGGAAGATGGGTGCTTTTGGAATTGAAAATAAGATGAGCTCAGAGTCCGGACAGGTTCCGAGAGCACCTGTAGACTCTTTATTGGTTGTGACCATAGTCAAGCTTGATGGGACTAACTATCTAGCATGGTTATAATTAGTAAAGATACATGTTTGTAGTAGAGGCAAGTGGAGATATATTTCCAGTAGCAAGAAAGCACCAAAGGAAGATAACATGTCTTATGAGAAATGGTTGCAAGAGAATTACACTGTTATTTGGCGATTAGTGAATTCGATGCAATCGGAAATTAGTCAACACTATTTGTTGATGAACTCTACTAAGGAAATATATATTGTATAGTGTTACTGAAACCTATTCACAAAAACTGAATATGGCTAGGGCTTATAAGTTAAGAAGTAATGTGAACAATCTAAGGAAGGGGGAGAAACCATTAGCAATTTACTTATCAATCCAGAAATCCTTGTGGCAAGAGATAGATCTCATGGAAACAGTTATCTGGGAAAGTACAAATGATGTAGAGACATTGGTGCAGTATGAAAACAAAACACATTGAGAAAATCTTCAAAGAAAAGAGCAAAAGTCAAACTACTAGAAAGAAGAATTTTTCATTGAATAATTAAGAGAAAATTCAATATCAAAAATTGTCTTAGTTTTCCCCTAGCTACTCTTTATATAGGCATACACTCTTATGGATCCTACAAGAAAATTTCCTAATCTATGAAAACACTCCATAATAGAATCCTACTAAAACTCTTTAAAAAGAAAGTCCTAATTGAACAAAAATACAGAAATCATAATCTAATACTAATTTGGTAATTATGAACTAGAATAGAAGTCCTATGTTGACACTATCTTGGTAAATTCAAACTAAGATAGAAATTTTGTGTTAGCGCTATCTTGGTAAATTCAAATTAAGATAGAAATTCCATGCTAGCACTAGCTTGGTAAATTCGAACCAAAATAGAAGTTCTGCACTGGCGCTAACTTGGTAATTTCAAACTAAGATAGAAGTTTCATGTAGGCACTAACTTGGTAATTGATTACTCGGTTGGGTCAATGACGTCATCCAAGATTCTTATGTGTTTTGGAGTGGTCCCAACTTGCATAGAACTTATTATCCTTCTCCTATACTACATCATCCTCCCCCGGGTTGGGGAGAATCTGTCATCGGATTCAAATCATCATCTGACTGATCGCCAACAAATGGTACCAAGTGTTTGACATTGAAAACATCATGGGTATGTATATGGCTGGGTAGCTTTAGTCCATAAGCTTTCTCGATGATGACTTCAACTATCTCATATGGTCTAACCTTCCTTGGTGCCAGCTTTCCACGTTGCCCAACCGGTAGGTGTTCCTTTGATAAATGGCCCAAACATAGCCTCCCACATCAAATACTACTTTCCTCCTATATCTACTAAGATGGGTCTTTGAAAACCAACTTTGTAAATGTTTACTCAGTTGGTCCGAATCATGTACTACATCATTCTCCCCGGGTTGGAGAGAATCTGACCTCAGATTCATGTTACAATTTAAGAAGCTGCCAACATACACTGCTGCATTTGCACCGTGCTTCTTTGTTTCTAACCCTTTGATAGATAATTGGTGATGTAAGCCTCCAATACGAATTGAGATTTATTCATTGTATATCTTAAATTTTGAAGTATATTTCATGCACTTCATAGAACCTGAATCTTCTTTTATTGACGCTTTTGAACATTGCAAGAGTGTTTGCCAATAAGGATCTTCATAGAAATGCATGTAGACAATGTGATCGTAATTCCCAAGATGATAAGTATTATCTCCATCATATTGAGATTCATAATGAATGATAGCATATTCCTCCTTAATAATTGGTTCTTCATCATAGATTGGAGGTTTATTCCAATCCACATGTTTCTCTTCAAGAGATATTGTTGAAGAGAATGGCCATACAAGATTTTCATTACAATCCTCAACAATATTAAAACAATCAACAAAGTCATAAGATTTGATTTTACTTTTAGACTCTGAAATTGCTAATTGATCCACAGAACTCTAGTCCATGAATTCATTTGAGGCTATACCTCCATTAAAGTCTAGGAACTCAAACTTGAGATCTGTTTCCCATCGTTTTTGTTCACCACTTGCAACTACAACCAGTTTGGTTGTTTGTCAAGTAGAGAAACCTCCATGAAACTTTGGGATCCCAATATTGAAAACCATTTCTCATTGTTTCTAGTCACCACCCACAATTACAGTCGACTTGGTTGCTTCCCTTGATGATGAAAGGGAACGTGTGGAGATACTTGCATTGGAGTCACTGTCCACTCACAGCGATTTCAACTCCTGAGCAAGTGCCTCGACTTGTCTTCTCAGCTTCGCTATTTCTCCTTGTGTTTTGTTGTTGGGTTCCTATTCCATGATGTGAGCTACTTGTTTCTTCTTAGGAGCCATAATTTAGAAAAGGATCAAACATGAGCTCTGATACAAACTGGTGTGGTACGAAAGCAAAACACATTGAAAATAGCTTCAAAGAAAAGAGTAGAAACCGAACTACCAAGAAGAAGAATTCTTCATTGAGTAATTAAGAAAAAATTCAATATCAAAAACTGTCTTAGCCTTCCCCTATCTACTCTTTATATAGGCATACACCCTTATGGCTCCTACAAGAAAGTTTCCTAATCTATGGAAACACTCCATAATAGAATCTTAGTAAAACTCATAAAAAAGAATGTCCTAATTGAACAAAAATTTGGAACTTATAATCTAATACTAATTTGGTAATTTTGAACTAGAATAGAAGTACTGCACTGAAACTATCTTGGTAAATTTGAACTAAGAAATTTCGTGCTAGCGTTATCTTAGTAAATTCGAAGTAAGATAGAAATTCCATGATGGTGCTAGCTTGGTAAATTCAAACCAAAATAGAAGCTCTGCGCTAGTACTAACTTGGTAACTTCGAACTAAGATAGAAGTTTCATGTAGGCACTAACTCAATAATTGATTACTCGGTTGGGTCAGTGATGTCATCCAAGCTTCTTATGTGTTTTGGAGTGGTCCCAACTTGCATAGAACTTATTGACCTTCTCCTGTACTGCATCATACATATAGAAAATTAGTTGAGAGGAATAAGGTTTTTGAACTCCTAACAAGGTTGAATCTAGAATTTGATATTACTAGATAGAATATCCTAGCTAAAGACAATGTATCTTTGTCTCAGGCTTATGCCATGGTGAGCAGTGAGGAGAATAGGAGGATGGTTCAAGTTCAAGGGACTATTCCAATTGACCATTTTGCTAATATGGGGTTGAAACCTAAGATGGCTACAAGTGGTACAGGGAAGAAGGAGGTTATATGTGAATACTATAAGAAACCAAGACATGCAAAGGATAAATGTTGGAAGCTACATCCAGACCTTATTCCAATCCATTTTTAAAAGAAGGTAAAAAGTGGGAAGACTAGGAGTGCCAGTGGAACAATAGTGTCAAATAATGATAAGAGTGCCATAGATGATGAGAAAGCTTCTAGTGAGTAGTTAGCTATTATGAAGGTGGAGTATGAGAAATATGGGAGGATGATCAGCCACCTTGAGAGTGCAGCCACCTCCTCCAACTCTTCCCCTATTCTTCCTTTATTCTCGATTGACAACATTCTAATAAGTTTCCTTCCATTGCAATTGATAAGGTTATATAAATCCATATTTGAATTCAATCTTTTTCCAAACAACCCGACTAGGAACTTGTCGTCTTATACCAGACATCTTCTCTGTTGATTTCCACTCAAGGAGCGATAATAGAGTGTCGAATGGCTGCAATTCAGGGATAAAGAAATGGCAATGAACTGCATGAAATCATTGAGAAGCTTCATCATCAGTAAGGAAGCATTTAGGGTAGTTAACTGTAGAACATTTTCAACAGCTGGTGGTAAGGCAAAGAAAGGTTCAAAAGGTGGTGCCAACGATGCTCCAAAAGCATCTATACTGAGAAAAGAAGTGAAATACACTACTGTGGTTGGTGCTAATATCCTTAAGGATGGATTAGATCTCAAGATTGTGCTAGACTCTGAGTACCCAGATCGTTTGTGGCACCTACTCGACAAGAAGCCTCCATTTAGTGAACTTAGAAGGAAAAACATAGAAACTCTTCCATACGCTTTGTTAAGCTGGATAACCAAGCTAGGGTTAAGGAAAATAATGCTATCAAGGTCAAGAATTTATTTGTTTAATTAGCTAGCTGCCCCCCTAAGTACCAATAGTGGGCTTACTTGTGATGTTCTCTTCCATACGATGATCTCTAGGTTTTCTCTTGTTTTAATTAGCTAGCCGCCCCAGGGCTTACTTGTAATTTACTGATAATTAGTGATTAATCATTTTAATGAAAGGATTAGAGGAAGAAGTCAGGTACGAACAACCCTTCTCACAACCGAACTCTTCTTCTTCTTCTTGCTACTGCTATCCCCTTTCTTTAAATCAGTTTTCTTATTCTTTTGGGACTGTTTTTCTTCTTTTAATTATGACATTGGTTGACTTATTTGACCTAAATAGTTGAACCATTGACCCATCACATAGATAGAAATTGGTTTCATTTTTGTTTAGTTTTCAATTTTGCATTCAATTTCTATCATTAAAAAGATACCTCTTATTATCATACTTATTTTTGTTTAATAAAGTACATATATAATTTTAGGGATTTGCCTAATATTTTCTACAAGTTTTCTTTATTATTTGTATATTTATCTCTTTATATATTTTTTTTTAGTTTCTTAATTGTAGAATCATTGGTTCACCAATTTGATCCAAATGATTGAATTACTTATTCATTACAATAAAAAACTTATTTCATTTCTGGGTTGGTTTTAAAAAATAGTTTTGTATATATTAAAATTATTGTCATAGACTTAATCAATATAACTTATTTAATCAATATAATTTTAGGCCATTGTTACAAGGCCTATCCGAATTCACTGTAGGAGACAATGAACCCCTGAGTCCATCACCATGGGCTCTTGATGGGCCCAACATTTACACTAAATGGTCCTTGGGTCAAGCCACCTTATAAAAACCCAAGGACTATGGGCAGATGCAAGATTAGCCCTTCAGGTATTACCCTCAATGGTTTTACACTTAACCTCTCAGCCCATAATGATCAAACACTATCTGACAAGAGATGACCTCTCCCTCGGCTGCAAGGTACAGTGTTGCATTCTCTACTCACATGGATTCCGGGAATTAAAACCTTTTGCAAACATTTTGAAACCATAATATATATATATATATATATATGTATGTATATCTCTATATAAATATATTTTGCAAAACAAATTTCAA
>NW_010729161.1:540675-590701 GCF_000365185.1 Nelumbo nucifera
TCCAAGGTCCAAGGCAATACTGGAATTCCGGTCCGGTTCAGGGTTTCAAGAAAACCCACACTGCATGTACCTCAGGTCTCACCCTAGCAGCTGAGACAAGCCACCCCAACCAACTTGGCAGCACATCAGTGTCAGCCTTGGCAGGATAAATCTCCCTAGATTTATCCAACGGCTGTGAAGATTCTAAACTAACACGATCTCATATGTGTCTAGTTTAAGGGTATTACGCAGAAACACACCTTAATAACATGAATCAAATATGTACTTTATTCATTTACATTAAATGTCATAATGTACATCATTCTGATTGGAGCTAAGGGCATAAATTGTCTAACAACTTCAAGTCTTGACAATTGTTGGTTCCTCTTGTGCTTTGGGTCTTTATCTTCTCAAGCCATTGGACATACTTGCTGTCATGAATCTGCATAAGGATTTTAGACCGTAGTGCAGTCTGCAGCATGTAGTTCCTGAAGGTCGAAGGCGGTGTCCTCGACCTCTGTATGGTCTTGTCGCTCCCTTTCTCGGTCTACTCTGTCTGTCTTTCGCTCCTCGGGATCTCATTTTTTCCTCCCGGGCCGTTCCCCTTCCTCGTCCCTTTGCAATGCTTGTGCTTCTTCCACGTTGATATACTTTTGTGCATGGCTCATCAATGCAGCTATGGTCGGAGGAGGATTCTTCGAGACGGGGAAGTTGATTGGGGATGGGCGGAGACCATGATGTATGGCTGTAACGGCCACCGGCTGGTTCAAGTGTTAGACCTGTAGTGCCTTGGTGTTGAATCTCGCCTTGTAGTCTCTGAGGGATTCCCCTTTCCTCTACCGCACTTTCATAAGGCTTGTCGAAGTCTTCTAGTGCTTTTGGCTTGCTGTGAACTGCACCAAATACTATGTCCCCAGCTGCTCCTAAGAGAGAGGAATACCAAGTCAGGGCTATCCCTTTGAGGGTTGCCATGAAAGCTTTACATATCAAGCCTTCGGATGAGTTGTGCAACACCATTTGGGCTTTAAAGGCTGTGATATGGTCACCGGGGCCATATTTCTATCATTCCTTTCGAATTGCGATGCTCACCATCTTGTTGGGGGGAGCTGGTCCATGATATCCTGTATAAAGGGCAGCTTGTTGGCGGGCTGGCTATTCGGCCCTTCAGCTTGGATCACTGGAGGGGCCTCACTTCTTTGGGCCTGGCTACGCTCCAACTCAGTCAAGTGTAGTTGGAGTTCTCGGATCTCTGCATCCCTATTGTCCAGAATCGTGCAGGCGGAGCTCTTTCCTTCTTGGGTGGTGGCTGAGCAGTCCTTGACCAAACTGGACTTGGCAATGGAGACTAGTTGGTGCAGTGCCCATTTGCCGAGCCTTTCTTTGGCTTGAATCTGGGTAGATTGGTGGGTCCTGTTGTGGTTGTCACATTAGCAGGACCGGGAAGACAAGTTCGATCTTCTTGAGACATCTGGTTTTTCATGCTTAGGCCATGCCCCGTCTTTGTCCGACCAATGCATTTTGGGGTCCTCAGGGCGAGGATCGGCCTTCGTATGCATTGGGGCAAGAGGGGGGATGGTTTGAGTGGGCGGTGCCATATATCCCAATGACTGCATCATAGTCAAGATCTTGTCGACCTTTTCTTGCATCGCTTGGAACTAGATAGGGTTGAATGTGGCTTGTTGCTGGGGTTGTGGGGTTTCGTGGCGCGGAGGACTGTGATGAGAACGGGATCTCTGAGATGGGGATTGGCTCATCGATCATTCAGAGTTGTTTCTTGGCATCTTGACCAGTTCTTGATTATGCGGTAAAGAAAGGGTTTCGGGAAAGGCTTTTTGTGTATTTCCCCCAGATGGCGCCAATTTGATGCTGCTCAATCCTAAGTAGTGCAAGAACCGAGGTCACAATCAGATAGTCCTGCCAACTAGCTGGGGCTAAGGTGGAAGGACGAAGCCATGCACCAAGATCTGCAAACAAGAAACAAGTCAGAGGCCTAAGGAGTTATCCCCGTGTAGGTACTCCAACACTCAAGTAAGTAGAAAGCAATAGGTGGTCAAGCTAAGCAGTTAGAGAATGGTGCTCGTCTGGGCAAACTAACAATATGGGTGTCAAACGTTGGATCCTTTACCTTGAGCAGGAGGTAACTTTTCATAGCTGATGATTCGGGTCCTGACCGGACGAGGCATTCGAGGTTGTTGGGATGTGGTTACCCACCAAGGTCTTCGGGATAAGACCTAATCCCGAGCAGAGTTGTCCCCATCCATGTGATGATTTCTTGTCTTACTCGCGCTTATACACATGACGTGGCGTCGACGTGGTTGAAGAGATAAGGTGGGGACGCGGAGGTGATGTGGTGCTGACATGGCTGGGGAGATAAGCTGGGTTGCGGAGGTGACGCGACGCTGACATAGCCGAAGGGATAAAGCGGCCACATAGGCAATGTGTGGCATCGGGAGGCAGCTCAACCATAACCCGAACAAAATCCTAGCATGTTCATCACTGGTTGGTTGTAGAAATATAACTTTTAATCCAATGAGAGATAGAACTTTTGGGCTCACTGAGTTTACCTAGCATGAGCCTTCGCTCTAGATCATCACTCTTAAAACATGCAGACTCGGTTCCATTTATTAGAGGGTCTCTTAAAATGTCCACAAGATAGTATTGTAAAGGTGCCAATTGGCTCTATTGGTAAGGTCTTTTGGACTGGATATGATATGACCAGCCATGGTATTCGCTGTGACCGTGGTTGTAGTTTGCAACCCCCACCTAGAACGATGGAGTTCGGATCTACCTATTTCAATACATTGCTGGCGACGCTCATCTAATTGTACATTGAGAATATCAGTGACCACAACACAACCAATGTTCTATATATGCGGTTGGATGAATGTGACCAGTAAATCTGGACTAAAATGGTGGGCGATGGAAATTATAAATTTATAACACTACGTGAGCTGCTTTTTAATTTGGAAGAATGACCGTTCAGTACAGGGTCAGAATTTATAGACCTAAAGTACAGTTGGGGTAGGTGCTAGTTTGGAATTTATGTCAATTCACGGGCGGATATAAGTGCATAGAATGTGGGGTTTTGACCTTTTGAATGTTTATAGAATTGCAGCAGAATTCAGAATTCTGCATTAGGCTTATCCATACTTCTCTATTTTAATTTCTATTGATGGCGTGTCAGTGTATCATTGATAGGATGCAAAAGAGTGGTGTGACTGTGGTGCAAAAGACGTGAGCTTGATTAAGATGTTCATTGCACTTTCTTAGGTTATCCCTCTTTTATTTTTTGTTTATACACCTCTGTTAGTAGAAACAAATGGTAGTGTATAAAGGTCCTCTAATTTGGTATGTCCCTTTTATATTTAAAAGGAAAGTGACATTAATACAAAGGATAACTGACATTGAGCTTTCATGCAGCAGCTAGCTCCCTTAAATTTCATTTGTGATAAATATTCTCCTGAACTTTACCCACTCTCCATAATTGGATTGACAAAAAATGTTAATTTATTAATATACATTTCACGTGAGAGGAAGACATTATAAAAATGGACAGGGCAAAGTACATTATTATTTTTCACCCACATTGTATGAGAAAGGAAAAAAAAAGAAACATAAGTAAAGGATTTATACAAATATGTGAGAGCATGGACAAAATGGTCCATAAATTAAGAAAAGAGTAGTTTGAGTATTTAGAAATGTTTAATAGGCACATAGTAATCAAATAAGAATTGTTTTTAAAGTAAACCGACGAAGTAGGAATGAAGGGGGCAAAGTGTTGGAATTTGAAAGTTCAGGGAGCCTTTATTGCAAATGAAAGTTCTAGTGGTTAAATGTCACTAACCCTAAAACTTAATTTATCCAAAACTTAATTTATCAAAATACCCACTCGAAAAACTTCTATAAAAGGGAAATTCAACAAAAATACCAAGAAATTTCTATAAAAACCTAGAATCACAAGAAAAACAACATGCAATTGATATCAACTAATTAAACCATTAACAAATGATCAACCGAGAGCAGGCTCGTTGGTGTATTAGCTGGTTTGTTCCAGCATTGATGCAGAACCGAATCCCTCAACCAGAACTTTGGGGAAAAAGGGGTCAAGGGGGAAGTTATTACCAAGAAAACCATTAACAAATGAAAATTGAAAAAGAAAATGCTCAACTGAACCCCAAAACTTGTTTTAAAAATTGCTAGAAAAAAAGGTAGTTTTGAGATTTAGAATATTTAAACAGCCGCATGAGAATATTTTTCAAAGTTAACAACTCAAAGAATACTAACAAAGGAAATCTATTAGAATCTGAAAGTTCAGGGGGGCCTTTATTGCATATTAATGATAGTTCAGAAGGGTAATTACCACTATCCCCAAAGTACAAGGTAGTAATATATAATTCACCCTTTAAAAAAACAATAAACTTTCCAAGAATGTTTTGGTATAATACCAAATTTGAAATTACTTTAAGGATAAAATTACTGAAACCTCCCCTGAAATTGATAAATGCAATCAGCTAATCACATTCCTTGAACTTTCTAACATAGTTATAAGTAGACCCCCTTTGTTAGAATCCTCTAAAATGATGCATGAAAATGTCCAAAATACTCATGCAATTATTTTTTACCAGAATGACTGTTTTCCAAATTTTCTCTTCTTATTAATCGCTAGCCCTTTTTACAATCTCTTATCTAAAATTTAATTTTCGTTCCAACTTTGTCATCATATCAATCGCTCAAAGGTAAAGCTGCAACATTAAATTCTAAATTTTATGTTATTTATAAAGTTTGCATTGGCTTTTCTATAGAAACCAGCCTCAGAAGAAATTGCATGAAAATTTTGGACATTTTTGTGATTCTTGGTAGAAGATTTTAACAAAAGGGGTCCAGTTGCAACTGTATTAGTTCAGGAGAGGTGAATGCAATTACCAAACTTCACGAGAGGTTTAAGCTACGGTCAATAACTACAGGGGTGATTTCAGCAATTTATCCTTAATTTAATACCAAAATTTTGAATTCAATGAGCAAAGATGAGCATGCACCCATCCAATAATTTGCAAGGACCATATATGATTAATTGCTTAGATCTTGAAAGTTCAACCTCAGTTATAAAATAGTAATAATAACAAACCCTAAACCTACTAAACCTAAGCCTGGTCATCAGGAATCCAAAGGTGAAGCTTTGGGAAGTAAAAGGGGTCATGTCACAACCAAGAACAAAGCCATCAAAAGCATTCAAACTAAATCTAATTTAAACAATTGCAGGGGAAAAGAAAAACCCTTTTATTCATGGTTGGAGACAAAAATTTTATGGCTTCATGCCGGCCCCTTTACTAGTCATCGAAGGCCAGCCGAAGAAATATTCCCATTCACCCGTAGCCCTATTGAAAGAATAAAGGCCATCTTCCCTGATTCCCCAGGTGCAATAACTGCTGCATCGATATAAATCCCTTTTTGCATGGTATATTTCGAAGCTACCGCTTACAGTAGACCCTCCTGTCCTTGTCCAATCCATCCCACACCAGAAGAGTGTGGTGTCGAACAGGTTGTCATGAAAACTCCAAGTATATTTCTGGTTATAACCGATGACGTGGTCACCCAAATCGTCATCCTTCGATTTGCAGTGAACGTGGAGGTTCTTCCCAGGCTCCAACATGTTGATCAATATCACATGAATTTCTTTGTAGTAAGCTCCTGATACCAGCATTGATGAATGGCTCAAACTGAGCACTATCAGCGCCATGGCTACCACATGCATGAAGCTCCAGCGAAACTGAGTACCCATTTCGGATCTCTTGGTATGCTGTTAATGTTGTTCAACGCCGTTGGTATATATTGATATATAACTAATGAAGGTAATTAATGGTGGGAGGGAAGAAGAGAGTTAAGCCCTTTTAATAGAGTGTGATGAACCAGGAGTAGCTACGCTGAGTGAATCATAGCTTGTTCATCACTGGTTGGCTGTAGAAATTTTAAACCAATGAAAGATGGCACGTTAGGACTCACAGAGCTTACCCAGAGTGACCCTTCTCTCTGGATCATCACTCTTTGACTCCTGGTACAGATCACCCAAGTACGTTTCATGTAAACATCCACAAGTAGTAACGTAAAGGTGCCAATTAACTAGCACAGTTGGTAAGGTCTCGTCTCTGGCTGGATATGGCTGAGCTGTGACTTGGAATGACTCTTTTCTTCACCAGGGTTTATTGATGCAGCTAAATCCCATCCAAACTGACATAATTACAGCCTTAGGGGGATGTGCTATACTACTCCAAACTGACATAATTACAGCCTTTTATTGTTAATACATTATCAAAGTACTTTACCCCCTTCAACCATTAATTTATTTTTCTGTACAAATTTTAAAGAATAATTCTCCTTACCCTTTTTGGACAAATCTATAATATATATCCATACTACTTTAAAACGCATGAATAGACTCAAGAAGATTTCTGGAATTTTTTGAGGACAAAATTTACTCCTTCTGTATTTAAATTTATTGATAAAAATGAGGGCAAATAGGGTAATTGATTATTGATAGTAAATGAGTTGAAAAGAGGTAATGTTAAGATATTCAATGCATTCAATTCTCTCTCATTAAATCCAACATTTAAGTTATTAACTTGCATTCATATTCATTGAATCATATATTTAAGTCATTTTTGTTTCTTCTCATCATTAAGTTCTATTAATTAAACCCATACTTAATAAATTAATAATTTCAATAACATAAAAGCTTATACTTTTAAAATCTACCTAGCAAAAATAGTGTTTTCTTCTAGGTGGTGGTATGAAATGAAACCATTTTGGATCAGATGGGTCAATCCATGTTGCCACGATTAAATAATAAAATTCAAAAATGGGTAAAATGAAAAAAACAGAAATTAAAAAATCGGGAACATTTTTAAAATGCATATTAAACAATAATAAGTATGATAAATAAGAAATGTCTTATTAATAATGGAAATGGAATGCAAAATTTGAATCCAATTGAAAATAAAAATATTTTCTTATTCTCTTTCATTAAAAGATATATTTAAAATATATTTTTCTCATCATTAAATTCTTGCAATTAAACTTAAAATATTAAATTTTATAGCAATATTAATTAAACCTCCCGGTGGTAGGCAAGCAATTCGACCATTTGGGATCAATGGGTTTATAAATAATGTCATAATTAAATAATAAAAATAAAATAAATAGATATAAAATGTAAGAAGTATTTTTATTAATGATAAAAATGGAATGCTCAATTTAAAATCCACCTAGAAATGAAATGGTGCCATAGTCAAATAATAAAATTATTAAAAATAAAAAATATAAAGAATCACAAAAAAAGATAGAGAAAAATTTGGGCACACATCTAATATTATATATTTACGATAAATAAAATATTGGATACAATTATAATATTATGCATTTATTATATTGAACAAAAATAAGTATTATACATAAGAAATAATTTTATCAATGATGGAAATGTAATACCAAATTTAATGTCAACCTAGAAATCAAACTATTTTTCTTTTTGGGTAGTGAGTTAGTGGTTTGGGTCAAATGATACCATAGACAAACAAAAATTAATTGTGGTAAGTAAAAATTATTTTATATAATGTACATGAAATATATAATTTAAAGGGAAAATTATAGTTAAAGTTGGTTGTACATTTAAAATTAGGTTGCAAGTTGGTTCAAAAACCAACAAAGCTTTGACAACTAGCACTACATTTTTAATTATAAAAGCCCTCACCATGTTATTGAAGGCTTATGTGTCTATTGCCAACCTGGGACTCTTAATCCATGTTAGACACAACAAAAAGCTTATACTGAAAATAGGTTTTCAGTTTCTCTCCTACTCCCTCTGTCTCTTGATCTCCCTCCCTTTCTTGGTTACTCTCTTAGTCAACTCTTGATTTCCTACTCTATCTATCTCTTCCACTCTCTTAGCTTCGGTTTTTAGCCAAATCAAAACCTCTCTATCTATCTCTCAATCTATCGTTCTCCTACTTCCTCTTTCATTCTTTTTTTCTTTTATTTTTCTTACAAACTTATACAATATTAATTCAACCATATAAAAGAACTAAAGGGACCAACCACTTGTACAATCAAGTTATAAATTTCTATCAAGTTGGTGTAAATTTCATATTGGAGTTTCTTGTGAATTTTTATCAAATTGGTGTAATGATTTTTGAACCATACCAAATTGGTCTCATGTTCTTTTATATCATATCATTAATATATCAGAGAGTGATGACTATCGTGCACCAAGATCTGCAAGAACGGAGGTAGTGCAAGAACCAAGGTCACAATCAGATAGTCCTACCAACTAGTTGGGGCTAAGGTGGAAGGACGAAGCCATGCACCAAGATCTGCAAACAAGAAACAAGTTAGAGGCCCAAGGAGTTATCCCCTTGTAGGTACTCCAGCACTCAAGTAAGTAGAAAGCAATGGGTGGTCAAGCTAAGCAGTTAGAGAATGGTGCTTGTCTGGGCAAACTAACAGTATGGGAGTCAAACGTTGGATCATTTACCTTGAGCAGGAGGTAACTTTTTATAGCTAATGATCCGTGTCCTGATCGGATGAGGCTTTCGAGGTTGTTGGGATGAGGTTACCCACCAAGGTCTTCGGGATAAGACCTAATCCCTAGTAGAGTTGTCCCCATCCATGTGATAATTTCTTGTCTTACTCGCGCTTATCCACATGGCGTGGCGTCGACATGGTTGAAGAGATAAGGTGGGGATGCGGAGGTGATGTGGTGCTGACGTGGCTGGGGATAAAGCTGGCACGTTAGGACTCACAGAGCTTACCCAGAGTGACCCTTCTCTCTGGATCATCACTCATTGATTCCTGGTACAGATCACCCAAGTACGTTTCATGTAAACATCCACAAATAGTAACGTAAAGGTGCCAATTAACTAGCTCAGTGTGTAAGGTCTCGTCTCTGGCTGGATATGGCTGAGCTGAGACTTGGAATGACTCTTTTCTTCACCAGGGTTTATTGATGCAGCTAAATCCCATCCAAACTGACGTAATTACAGCCTTAGGGGATGTGCTATACTACTCCAAACTGACATAATTACAGCCTTTATCATTGTTAATGCATTATCAAGGTACTTTACCCCCTTCTCCCATTAATTTATTTTTCTGTACAAATTTTGAAGAATAATTCTCCTTACCCTTTTTGGACAAATCTATAATATATATCCATACTACTTTAAGACGCATGAATAGACTCAAGAATATTTTTGGAATTTTTTGATGACAATTTTTACCCCCTCTATATTTAAATTTATTTATAAAAATGAGGGCAAATAGGGTAATTGATTGTTGATAGTAAATGAGTTGAAAAGAGGTAATGTTAAGATATTCAATGCATTCAATTCCCTCTCATTAAATCCAACATTTAAGTTATTAACTTGCATTCATATTCATTGAATCGTATATTTAAGTCATTTTTGTTTATTCTCATCATTAAGTTCTATTAATTAAACCCATACTTAATAAATTAATAATTTCAATAACATAAATGCTTATACTTTTAAACCCTACCTAGCAAAAATAGTGTTTTCTTCTAGGTGGTGGTATGAAATGAAACCATTTTGGATCAGATGGGTCAATCCATGTTGCCACGATTAAATAATAAAATTCAAAAATGGGTAAAATGAAAAAAATAGAAATTAAAAAATCGGGAACATTTTTAAAAGGCATATTAAACAATAATAAGTATGATAAATAAGAAATGTCTTTATTAATAATGGAAATGGATGCAAAATTTGAATCCAATTGAAAATAAAAATATTTTCTTATTCTCTTTCATTAAAAGCTATATTTAAAATATATTTTCCTCATCATTAAATTCTTGCAATTAAACCTACAATATTAATTTTTATATCAATATGAATTAAACCTCCCGGTGGTAGGCAAGCAATTCGACCATTTGGGATCAATAGGGTTAATAAATAATGTCTTTATTAAATAATAAAAATAAAATAAATAGGTATAAAATGTAAGAAGTATTTTTATTAATGATAAAAATGGAATGCCCAATTTAAAATCTACCTAGAAATGAAATGGTGCCATAGTCAAATAATAAAATTATTAAAAATAAAAAATATAAAGAATCACAAAAAAAGGATAGAGAAAAATTTGGGCACACATCTAATATTATATATTTATGAAAAATAAAATATTGGGTATATTTCTAATATTGAACAAAAATAAGTATTATACAAAAGAAATAATTATATTAATGATGGAAATTTAATACCAATATTAAAGTCAACCTAGAAATCAAACTATTTTTCTTTTTGGATGGTGAGTTAGTGGTTTGGGTCAAATGATATCATAGACAAACAAAAATTAAGTGTGGTAAGTAAAAATTATTTTATATAATGTAAATGAAATATAAAATTTAAAGGGAAAATTATAGTTAAAGTTGGTTGTACATTTAAAATTAGGTTGCAGGTTGGTTCAAAAACCAACAAAGCTTTGACAACTAGCTCTACATTTTAAATTATAAAAACCCTCGCCATGTCATTGAAGGCTTATGTGTCTATTGCCAACATGGGACTCTTAATCCATGTTAGACACAACAAAAAGTTTATACTGAAAATAGGTTTTCAGTTTCTCTCCCACTCCCTTTGTCTCTTGACCTCTCTCCCTTTCTTTGTCACTCTCATAGTCAACTCTTGATTTCCTACTCTATCTATCTCTTCCACTCTCTTAGCTTTGGTTTGTAGCCAAATCAAAACCTCTCTATCTATCTCTCAATCTATTGTTCTCCTTTAGTCTTTCTCCCACTCCCTCTTTCATTTTTTTTTTAATTTTTCTTACAACCTTATATAATATTAATCAAACCATATAAAAGAAATAAATGGACCAACCACTTGTACAATCAAGTTATAAATTTCTATCAAGTTGGTGTAAATTTCATATCTAAGATTTTCTTGTGAATTTTTATCAAATTGGTGTAATGATTTTTGAACATACCAAATTTTGTCTTTTATATGATATGATTAATACCATATAAGTGTGTAAGAGAAAAAAAAGAATGAGAGAGGGAGTGGAAGAGAAAGAGAATGAGAGAGATTGAGGGAGAATGATTAGAGAGAGAATAAGAGAAATTGATAGAAAGAACGTAAATACATAAACCAAAAACCATTTTCATTTATTTTCAAATGACATAGTTGTTGAGCAGAGAGAGACAATTGTGAGAATGTGAGAAAGAGAGAGAGAGAGAGGTGGGGGAGCATGAGATAAACTAGAAACCTTTTTTTTTTTTTTTAATTTTCAATCGCCCGACATTAAAGGAAAATTTCAGTATAAGCTTTTTGTTGTGTCCAACATGGATTAAATCCCATATTGGCAACAACCACATAAGCCTTTCGATGACATGGTGGGGGGCTTTTATAATTTGAAATGTAGAGGCAGTTGTTAGAGTTTTGTTGGTTTTTAGACCAATTTAAATGTATAGCCAACTCTAACTATAATTTTCTCTAATACAAAATGAATCCGAAAGCAAAGCTAATTTCTTATTTAGATGGTGGGTTAATGATCTGACTTTTCAAAGAAACCCTTGATATCATAATTGAATATTAAATATTTAAAAAAAAGATAGAACACCAAAAATGAAAATGTATATAATTTTTTTGAAAACATTTGAGAACATTTATAATGTTATATATTCATCATATTAAATAAAAATAATTGCTAAAATAAAAGTTATTTTTATTTATGATAGAAATGAAATTCAAAATTTAATAATAATAATAATAATAATAATAATAATAATAATAATTGTTATTGGCTACAAGCATTTAAGTTTATTTTTAATCATATTGTTACTTTTGTTAATTTTCAATTTCTATCTTAATTACTAGCACTATTTTAAAAAGCACGAATGGCCTCAAGAATATTTCTAGAATTTTCCAAGGACAAAATTTACCCCACTATATTTAAATTTATTGATAAAAAATGAGGGCAAATAGGGTAATTGGTTCTTAATATTAAATGAGTTGAAAATAGGTAATTTAAAGATATTCAATGCATTCAATTATATCTCTTTAATCCAACATTTAAGTTATTAACTTGCATTCATGTTCATTGAATCATATATTTAAGTTATTTTTGTTTCTTCTCATCATTAAGTTCTATTAATTAAATCCATACTTAATAAATTAATAATTTCAATAACATAAAAGCTTATATTTTTAAAATCTACCTAACAAAAATAGTGTTTTCATCTAGGAGGTGGTATGAAATTAAATCATTTTGGGTCAAATGAGTTAATCCATGTTGCCACGAGTAAATAATAAAATAAAAATAGATAAATAAAAATAAAAAAATGGGAACATTTTTAACATACATATTAAACAATAATAAGTATGATAAATAAAAAATATTTTTATTAATGATGGAAATGGAATGTAAAATTTAAAATCAATTGGAAATAAAAATATTCTCCTATTCTCTCTCATTAAATCCTATATTTAAGATATATTTTTCTCATCATTAAATTCTYRTAATTAAATCCAHAATAYYAMTTTTAWTMGWATAAAAATAAATATTTTGAAAAGTAATTTGAAAACAAAACCATTTTCTTCCCTCTTGGTGGTGGGTAAGCAATTCGACCATTTAGGAATGCCATAATTAAATACTAAAAAATTAACATAAATAACTATAAAATGTAATTAAGAAGTATTTTTATTAATGATGAAAATGGAATGTCAAATTCAAAATCTACCTGGAAATGAAATGATGTCATAGTCAAGTAATAAAATTTTTAATAATGGGAAATATAAAGAATGACAAAAATAGAAAAAAAAAGATAGGGAATATTTCAGGCACATATCTAATGTTATATATTTATAAAAAATAAAATATTGGGTACATCTCTAATATTGTGCATTCATTATATTAAACAAAAATAAGTTTTATACATAAGAATTGATTTTATCAATGATGGAAATGTAATACAAAATTTAATGTCAACCCAAAAATCAAACAATATTTACTTTTAGATGGTGGTTTAGTGGTTTGAGTCAAATGATACCAATCTATATCCTAATTGGACCAATCTATATCCTAATTGGACCAATCTCTCTCTCTCTCTTTCTCTTGTTCTCCCCCAATCTTTCTCATTTTTCTCCCTCACTCTCCCTCTCGGTCAATATCTCCTTTTCCCTTAATCTCTATCATTCTCCAGTTAGTGTAAATATTTCATTATTACTTGAAAAAAGAGAAGAAAAATAAAGAAAAATGTATTATATATGCTTTTTATTATATAATGCATTATCAAGTCAGGCTCGGGCTTAGGACGGGCTTTTTTGAGAAATCCCGAACCTAGCCCAAAGAAAGGTCAGACCCAATGTTTTAGACTCGAGCCTGTAGGCCTGAAATCTTGTCCAAGCCCGACTTAGATCGGGTCGGGCTGGGATAGCCCGTTGTGCTACCCGGCCCATGAACAGGTCTAATTAAGAGTCCCATGTTGGCAACAACCACATTCCGATGACATGTTGAGGGCTTTTATAATTTGAAATGTAGAGTCAGTTGTTAGAGTTTTGTTGGTTTATGGACCAACTTGTAGCCTAATTTTCCCTAATTTAAAACTAATCCAAAAGCAAAGCTATTTCTTATCTAGATGGTGGGTCAGCAATCCAACTTTTCAAAGAAGTTAAATCYGTGATGTCATAATTGAATAATAAATATTTAAGTATATTTTTAATCATAGTGTTACCTTTGTTAGTTTTCAATTTCTATCTTAACTATGATATATTTAAAATTCAAGTAATTAATATGAAAAAAAATTTCTCACGTGCAATGCATGTGCTTAATTACTAGTACTTATAAAAGTGTGAATGATGAGGTATTGGCTTCTGAATTTTTCTTTACTAAAATATCGCTCCTCTTGAATTTAATTCATCTCCATTGAAAGGGCAGAAAATGTAATTAAGAGAACACCATTAAGTAGATTCAATTACCTCTCATTAAGTCTCACATTTAAGTCAATAAATAAATCACATCCTCTCTCATTGAATCCAATATTTATACTTTTGTTTATCATCACTAAATTCCACTAATAAATCCATACACAATAATTATTAATAAAATGAAATTTTATATTTTTAAAATAAACATAGAAATGAAATCATATTTTTCATCTAGGTGGTGTTTGGGTCAAATGGATAACTTCATGGTGTCATAAATAAAGAATACAAATTTAGAAATGTAAAAAATACTTTTGTTTATCATCACTAAATTCCACTAATAAATCTATACACAATAATTATTAATAGAATGAAATTTTATATTTTTAAAATAAACCTAGAAAATAAATCGTATTTTCCATCTAGGTCATGGGTTTGTACTTCAACCATTTGGGTTAAATGAATAACTTCATGATGTCATAAATAAACAAATTTAGAAATATAAGAAATACAAAAAATATAGAAAAAAAATAAAAAAAAGTTGGACACGTTTCTATTATTATATATTTGTCAAATTAAAAAATAACTATGATAAAATAGATATAATTTTATTAATGATGGGCATTAAATATACAACTTAAAACCGATGGGAAATTAAACCATCTTCCTATATCTATACTACAATAAAAAGTACGAATAGTCATTAAAATTTCTAGAACTTTTTTTGACTAAAATACTCCCTTTGTAAAATATGGTCCCTTTGTTGTGAGGGTAGAATGCAATTTTTATATTATTATTCAATACATTCAATTCCTTCTTATTAAATCTCAGATTTAAGGTATTAACTCCCAGTCACCCTCATTGAGTCATATATTTAAAGCATTAATTTATTCTCATCACTAAATTCCAGTAATTCACCCTCATTAACCAAAATGCTCCCTTTTGGAAATATGGTCCCTTTGTTGTGAAGGTAGAAAATGTAATTTGAATATTATTATTCAATACATTTAATTCATTCTCATAAATCTCAGATTTATGGTATTAACTCCCATTCACCCTCATTGAATCATATATTTAAAGCAATAATTTATGATCATCACTAAATTCCACTTATTAAATCCATACATAATAAATTAATAATTCCAATAGCATAAAAACTAAGACTTTTAAAATCTACGTGGAAAAAGAGTGTTTTCTTCTAAGTGTTGGTAAGAAATTAAACCATTTTGGGTCAAATGGGCAGATTCATGTTGCCACAATTAAAAAGTAGAAATTGAAAAATAGATAAAATGCAAAAAGAAATATAGAAATTAAAGAAAATTTTGGAATGATTTTTAGTATCATATCTTTGACATATTAAACAATAATAAGGGTGTTGAATTTAGTCCCACTTTAATTGTGAGGGGTCAATTCGGTGCATCCATGATTTCATATTTATATATTAAAATATTTAAAATAGAAACAAATTCACAAAATAAAAAATGTAGAAAAAATGGGCCATTACTTTGATATTTTATATTAATCATATTAAATAGTCATAAAGAAGAATTCTTTTTTTTTTTGATAATGGAAATGAAATACAAATTTTGAAACCAACCAAAAAATGAAATTGATTTCCTATTTAGTCGGAGTCAATAGTTCAACTTTTACGTCAATCGTGTCAATATTTGATGTCATAATTAAATAATAAAAATTAAGAAAAATATAAATTGAAAAAACACATAAATGTTGCAATAAAAGCATTTGGGTGCATCGCTAATATTGTATATTCATCATATTAAACAAAAAAAGTGTGATAAATAAGAATTATTTTTATATATATGGAAATATAAAAATTGTCAAAAATGTAATTTGAATTTAGTCTCTTTTTAATTGTAAGGGCAAAAAATGTAATTTGAACTATTATTTTTCACCTCATTCAAATCCCTTTCATTAAGTCATATATTTGAGGTGCTAACGCCCATTCTCAATTAACTCTTATATTTAAACTATTTTTTTACCAATAAATGCTACTAATAAGTTATATGTCCTATACTTTTAAGAATATAAAACCATAATCCAAGTGATGACTAAGAAATTCAACCAGCCTGATCAAATTGGTCAACCCATGAAGACATGGTTGGATAATAAAATTTTTAAATAAAAATAAATATAAAAATTACAAAAATGTAGAAAAAATTAGAAACATTTATGATAATTTTATTAAGAAAATTAAAAAGTAAGAGTAATAAATAAGAATTATTTTTATTGATGATGAAAATGAAATACATAATCTAAAATTGGCCAAAAATGAAATTATTTTCTTGTTGGACAGAGATCAATAGTTCAACTTTTGGGTCAAATGTGTTAGCCTTTAATGTCATAATTAAATAATAAAAAATAATGAAATATAAAAACACCAGAAAAGTAGATAAGTTTTACAAAAAAAAAGAACAATTGGGCACTTGTACAATATCATATATCTATCATATTAAACAAAGTTTGTGTACACACATAGAAATAAAAAAAAATTACAGAAAAAACTGAACACATCTATAATTATATATTTATACTACTACTAAAAAGATGAATAAGATTGTAGAACTTTCTTTTGACTAAAATTACACCATCTTTTGAAATCAATCTCTATTTGATTGTAAGGTTTAAATGTAATTTCAATTATTTCTTTTCACATCATTCAGTTCTTTCTCTTTAAATCTTACATTTTTTGATAAGTGAAGAAAAATAAATACACTATGAAGATAAAACATTACAAAAAGAAGAGTCCAGCCAAGTAGCTAGACTTGTCAATGAAACCTAAAACTTTGTAGCCCAATATGAGGTGTTTACATAATCGATTTGGATTTTGCAATATGCATTCCATTAATTATAAAAAAAACAAAAAAATACATGATATTTATAAAAAAATTTGGATACATTATTACTATCATTATGATCATCTAGAATTGTCACGTGCAAAGCACATGTATACTAATTAGTCTAATTAAAAAGCAGAAGTGAAGTAAAATTAATATACAACGGTACACTAATCAGTAAGATTGATGAAGTAGCAATTAATGCAAAAACAGCCAATTGGAAAGCAATAGTCATGCTTCTAATCCTCCAAGCTACCAATAAATGAACTATACCATTTGATCCCTCTCTCATCCCAAAAATTGGAATATAAGAAAATGCATCATGGAGGGATTTGACCATAAATCCATTGATTCTATAGGACTTATTACCACTTTATTCGGACATGGGGTCTAGGGAAAATTTATATTTACTTAAATCAACATTTTTTTTTTATTTGGAATGTTGACTAAAGAAAGGTATTTGCACCTTTTTTCAAAACAATAGAAGAAGTTTTTTGAAGGTCAAAACATTGGGGAGTTTCATAGGATTATTAGAAAACCCAAGGAGGTTATTATAATTTTCCTTATTTTTAAATGAAACTTAAATTGAATTTAAAATAATTAAACTATTTTTAAAACTAATATATTTTATTAATTTGTGAAATTAGTAAAATCTGATTCTATTTAAGTATATTAAATTTTCATTAAACTCAGATTCCTTATATATGAAATTTAATTAGCTATATAAATTTTTATTTTTTAGTGAAAATTAAGTTGGTTTTAAATTAACAAAATTTATTTATAAAACTAATAATTGTTAGATAATTTTGTATTATTTTTATATTAATTTATCTTACTCTTTTATTAATTAAATCCTTTTTATTATTTTAATAAAAATATTTTTATCAATAACAATAATTAAAAATGAATTTTCATTTAATTAACTTACTATATTATTTTTATTATAGTTAATTAATTTCTATTATTTTCAAATATAATATAAATGGATTATAATTAATCTTTACTGATAATTACAGTTTAATGCATGCAAATATTTCTAATACATATATATATACATATACATATACAAAGTTAAATTGAAAAGGATATATATAGACAAAGTTAATGAATTTTATACAACTTATTGAAGGAATGGAGATGTGAGAAGACTAGTGGCATGAGTTATTGAAGTAGAGAATTAATGGCATAATTAATGAGGAGAGATTATTAAAAGAGTTAATGGGAAAAAGGGTGAGAGAGAGAGAGAGTTAATAGTGTTTTAATGAGGAGTGTTAAAAGTCTTAAAAGTGATTGGTTACTTGAATTATTGTATTCAATTTTAAAATTAGAAAATTCAAAATGACCAAAAAAAAAAAGAAAAAGATAAGTGCCTTTGAGACGATACCAAAAAAATGATAATTGGCTTTGAGAATAAACCATGGAGTAGGAAAGTGTTAGCTTGGCACATTGCATTTTAATGTATAGATATAGATCCATCTTCTTTCTTCTCTTCCTTCACACCTCTGTTTGTAGAAAACAAAAGGTAGTATGGTCTTTTAATTTTTTTTCTTTTTTGGTATTAATCAATGCCTCACACCCCTATAGGGGTCGTTACTCTTTTAAATAAAGTGACATTAATATAAAAGATAATTGGCATTGACATCAATTATCCTTGAACTTATATTTGCAACAAAGACCCCCTAAAGTTTCAAATTCCAACAAGATCCCCCTCTTAGTTAAATTGAGTAGGGGTGAGCATTATTCCATTAAAATAAAAAAATCAAACTTAAAATTTCGCCTTTGATTTTTTTTTGTTCATTTCGGTTTTGGTTAGCTCATTTTTCAATATTTCAGTTTTTGCTTTGGTTTTTATAATTGGAAATTTAAATAACCAAAAAAATCAAATTAACTAAACTTTGCTATATAATATATATATATATATAATATAAAACATAACATATAATATATAATATAGTGAATCTTGATTGTATAATATATATGTATATATAATAAAATTGGATGGTTCATATCATCACGTCTCTCATTTGAGAGAAGTTATTCATCTATTTTCTCTATTTTTTGCATTTTTCTTATTTTCTTTTGTTTTACAAATATAAAAAGGTAATCATTGACATCAATAAAGTTCTAGACTATTATCATGCCATTAATAAAGCTTTACACCATTATCAATATATTATATTACAAAAGAAAGAGAGAGAAAAAATATTATATTATTAAAGAGAGAGAATTAAGAGTGTATTAATGTCGATGACCACCTTAACACAAATATACTTGCTCCATTTCAAGGCATCTTTCTTTGCTGGTTTATAAGGAGTGCCCAGAGCAGAAGCAACGTTCTTAGCTGCATGCATGTTAAGATAGGCCACCAGCAAACGAATGAGGTGAACCCAGAAATCTGCCTTGGATAAAGAGTAATCTTCCAGCTGCATATTTGCTTCAGCCTTCTGAATAACTATTAAGTCATTTTCAAAAAGCCATGGTCCTTTTTCACAAATCTGATCTCGATCAATTAGTCAATCCAAACCAAGTACATGCGGCCAACATATTTTTCCAACCCAATGCTAACCCATTCTTTAGTCCATATAATCCTGGGTGGGAAAATCATCTAACCTTCACCTATAGGGCCCAAGTCCAAGAAAACCCCCTACCAGATGTGCACTCTCAATGGTCTGAAGCCCAGACCCATTGGGAGTACAAAGATTACTCTGGGACTCAACCGGTTCAACCATGTCAAACCTACACGTAGTCCTAACAACAATACTATCCATCTAACTCCATAGCCCAACAATTTCAGAGGCCACAAGTATGAAGTTCATCCTCAACATCCTCAAACCTATACAGTAGATGACCAATTCATGCAGCTTCAGCAGCTGATCCTAAATCAACAGCAATCCATCGATAGATGAGAGAGTTGAATAGGACAAGTAGTCGAAGCCAAGAAGAGGAGAAAAGTAGGGCAACTACCAAGTCAATCAGTTGAGAATCCTAAAAATCAGCCATCGGGTTTTCCTCCACAACAAATTCAACCACCTCCTAAGAACCCTCAGCCTGAAAACACCAAGGCTATTACAACCTTAAATAATGGGAGGATTTTAGAGGACCCGTGTGAGAGAGTTAGTGAAAAGGAGCAAGAAGACCCTAAGTTGGGGGGAAGAAGAAGAAGAAGGAAAGGAAACTTTAGAAGAAGAGCCCATAGTGAACCAACCTATAGTCACCTTTCCAACTGCACTCATAGTCAGGCCGGTGTGAAAGAAGAAAGAGACCTGCAACAAGGAGAGCTAGGAAGTTCATATTAACTTCCCTCTCCTCGACGCGATCCAACATATCCCGACCTATGCCAAGTTCTTGAAAGAGTTGTATACTCAAATGATGGAGCCATGACCGGCTCCATAAAAAATGATGCTCTCAGTAGATGTCAGTGCAATTCTCCTAAACCAACTTGCCCAAAAAATGAAAGACCCATGTGCTCTTCTCCTAAGTTGTGTCATCTCTAGAACCACCTTCGATTGGGCCCTATTGGATCTTGCAGTCAGTATAAATGTGCTTCCATCCATTCATGAAAAGGTTCAGGATCGGCGAGTTAGAATATACCCCGATAATTCTACAACTTGCTGATTGGTCAATCAAGACCCCTTGAAGTGTTATTGAGGACATCATTGTCAGACTAGAGGGTTGTCACTTCCCAGTGGATTTCATCATCCCAGACATGACCCTAATCGAGGAACTGAACCACATCCTGATAGTCTTAAGATGTCCGTTTCTATCAACGACTAATACAAACTGTAAATCGGGGGAAATGAACACTTCATTAGGGAAGTAGAAAGTCCAGTTAAACATTTGTAGTGCCCCTAAGTATCCAAACTTAGGGGAAGATGAGTTCAAGGTAGATATAGTGGATAACTTTTTAAATGACCAGTTTACCCCTTGGTTAGCCCAGTTTGAGCCCTATCTGTTGGAAAATGAAAGTGAGTCGGATAGTTTAGATGAAGAAAGTGTGTGAATGTCTAGCTGAAGACGTTAAACTTAGCGCTGGTTGGGAGGCAATCCAACGTAGTTTCTAGTTGTCTGTAGGATTAGAGTTTTTCTTTCGATTCAAGACCAGGTGGCAGACCTTGAACCCCTTAGGAAAACCCTATTGATTGTTCCCTTTGGCCCAAGTCCTTTTTGCATCAGTCTAGTTATGCCATTGGGGACAATGGCATTTAAGTTGGGGGGTGAGGAAAGAGAGAGAGAAAAATTAAAGAAAAAACATAGAAGATAAGCCATTAAGTATGCAGAATTAAAATTTCACTGAAAATTTAAAAATTGTTTCCATAAAAAGTGATTCCCAAACAGAAAATGTTGAGGAAACTGATAAAAGAATATTGGATTTTGTAGAAATTGGTAGAAAGGGATAAGAGTATAAATTTGCCTTATTTGAATATTTTCGAAATCCTTTAGAAATTGGAACATACTCTCAAGTTTGCCCCTACCAAGATAAGAAGAGAAAGATGGAGAAAGTAGACAAAAATTCTTCAAGTTGTTAGAAATAGTGGAATACCCTAAATAGTTCTAGAAAAAAAGGAATAAAAAGTCAATGGATACCCTAGACTTAGTAACCGGTTCTCTTCACCTAAGTCAAGTGTCGAGATTCACGTCAAACGGGAAAGGAAATGCCAAAGACAATCACCTAACACTTAGTAACCGTGTCTCTTCACCTAAGGCAATTGTTGAGATTCGTGTCAAACGGTTGAAGGTAACAATAGAAATAAGTGTGCAAATCAAGTTCTGGGGTAGAAATCCACTGTCAAAAATGATAAGAAGAATACTTGTTTGATTTTAAAATCAATCTTAACTTATCAAGATAGTCTGCAAATGGAAGGGTATATAAGATTTTTAAGCCAAGTTTTTGTAATATTCAAAGTAAGACAGTTTTACCCCTTAAGCCTAATACCGATCTATATAGAGTTTGTGAATTTTGGAATCAGGGTGCTTGACTAATTCTGTTAGGGATAATCTTGAGATGGGAAGGATCTCTATGATTAGTGAAATTTTAAGGCTGCATTGCTAAGGGACTAGCAATGGTTAAGTTGGGGGGTGTGATAACTCTACATTTTGATGCCTTAAGGGCATCAATTCAAGGGTATTTTTTGCCTTAGAATAGTCAAAGTATGCCATTTTCCCAGTTAAATTCAATGTTGTGACCTCTAAGGGTCTCTGTGCAAATTCTAGGGAAAACTAGGAACTTTTCATGGCTGAAATGCAGATTTTGGAAAGCTGGTGTGAAGTCCGACTAAGAGAGGGGGTGTTTTTGTGAAAAACTGAAAGAAGGAGGGCACCTCCTAGCTACTAAACCCAGTTTGGCACCCCCTACTGTATTAGCATGCTCCTTATGCCTTAGCAAACCCTAGGTTGCCTTTTAACCCATTTTTTCACTCTTAACAAACCCTAACCGCCTCTAACTGCGAAATCCTCACCTTCCATCCCTTCTAATCTCCACCATCCATTCTAGGGAACTCTCTTTTTAGCATTCTAACCCTAGGAGCCACCTAACTTCTAATCTTCACCATTCAACCTTTAGCCATTAAATCCCAGCCTTATATAATATTGTGTGCCTTCTTCTTTTCTTCTCAACCTTAGGATTACCCTAGAACCATCCTAACCCTTCATCCTAAACCCTAGGGAACCCATAGTTTTGCTAAAACCCAATTGTCGCCCCCCTCTTTCTCTCTATTCCTAGTTGTGTCCACCCTTTTCTATATAAAGGACCCCAAGGGCCCTGGAGAAGGGGTTGGATTCTGCCCCCAAGTAAGATGGAAGGCTGATCTTGAGAAGTTCAAGGGTAGAGGAAGAGGAGGATGCCTAGGCAAGAGGAGGGGTTCCTACTTTCAGTTCGCCAACCACTTTTACTTTATTTTATTTTTAATTTTTGTTCTTTTAATTCTAGTTTTGTTATTTCCTTTCTGTAATTTATTCTCATGCTGTTTGATCTTCGCTTTCTTTTCTGCACATCTGGAATTCGGCCATGTAAGACAAAAGGCCTAGCTCAAGAAGTTCGAGGGTCAAAGGAGAGATCCAGAGACTACTACCTCTGACCGAATTACAGATTTTTATTTCATTTCTTTCGTTTATTTATTTCTGTGCTTATTTATGCTTCTACTCTTTCAACTTTCAGTACTATTCAAATTCTATATTTTTCCAGTTTAATTAATTAATTTTTATATTTTTGCAACTCCCTATTATGTTCTCTTGTGCGAATCTGAGTACATATTAATTTTCCCCTCGCCTTCCTGTGGATACGACCCGTTCTCATCACTTTACTGCATTAGTAGTTGATTGAGAAATGGTAAAAATTATAAATGTTTAAACTAGTGTTTCGAGGTGTTTAACAATGCGCTTCTAGACACACCAGTCTGTAGTTGGAATCGGAATCAGAATGGTCTATTTCCATAGTCTTTTTGGTTCAGACAAGAATGGGAATGGGAATTGGAATCAACAAGAATGGGATTTCATTCCCAAGGGAGAGGCAGGGAATGGCCATTCCCTCAAATGGGGGAATTCCATTCCAGAAGGAATGGAAATGGGATTCTGATTCTGCCCAAGCAAATAGTTGGAATCTATAGCCCATTCTGATTCTGATTCTAGACCCCTATTCCTATGAACCAAATGGAGCCTAGAGTTTTTTATTCTTAGAAACAATGATTATAATATATGACTTTCATTTTTACTTTTTTCTTCTAATTTAAAACTTGAAAGCATTTATGTCTACTTCTGGAATCTCTTCTGAACCAATCTGTTTCTTGCCCAAATCAACATGGTGAGGAAGCATCACATTCCAACTCTTCATTTCTAGCATAATACATTCTTGAGATAAGGTGATTGCAACAATCCATGAATACCCAAATGAATCTGCCAGTTCTACAAAACCCCAAAGAGGAGATGAAGAGTAGCTTTCCTCCAGACAAGTATTAAGAACAAGATGCACAGAAGGAGCCCTCATGGCTTCATCCTTCCTCTGGCTACCTGACTTGGAGGGGGCGGAATTAAGAGTATGGATGTGGATGGAGTTGCCACCTAAATTTTTGGAATTGGGAATTTATGAAAACGTAGGATTTTTCAGAAAAACATTTTGTTTTCTTGGTGGCTTGTTGCCTAATGGGGATGAGATTCTTAGGGTCCGGGGACCAAGGTACGTTGCAGGAAGGTGTTAGGCACCCTACACACGCCTGATTAAACCGGCCTCTACTACACCAGTGTTCCAAGGATTATTCATAATTTGGGACTTGAAATTTTAATTAACACACACATATAAATTTGTCAAGACATGAGAGAAATGGAATTTACCAAAAGAAAGCTAGAAATGAAACAAATTAAATCGTGGAAGAAGAAATGAATAAATTATGCAAACAACTAGCTAATTTGAAGGTGTTGTGATTGAAACAAAACATTATTATTACAAGTTGAAATAAGAAAGGATGTGACATGTTGGAAAGCATGGCATTTCATTGAAATTAGATTGATGAATGACACTAAGTGATTAAGGAAGCTATGCAGAACTAGAAAACTAAATGATTGATGGTGAAACTAGCTAATAACAAATGCAAAAGAATAATTTACTAGTGGGGATGCAATCTACTAATGCAATTATTTAGAAGTTAGATGTTATGGATGGCTGAAATGTGAAAATAAAAACCCATAGAATTTCAAAAAAAAAAAAAACAATAAATGCCAAAGGAAACATGTATGGATACTAGAATTAGAAGACTGGTATAATTAAACTTAGAATGGATCACCATGACAATCTAGAAATGGGTGGCCGATTGACCAAAGAGATAAAAAAAAGGATGGGGTTGGCTTTCAAAATGCTACAAAAAGATGAAATTTGATTATTAAGGCCAAATGATTGCTAAACTAAAATGAGAGGGGATGACATATTTAATGATGCTGAAAATATGTTGATTTCAATAAGAAATTGATCCTATCCTACACTACTACTTCTAAGTGGAAAATGACTGAATTCGGTCATTGGGTGAGAAAATTGCTAGTAATTCAACTCCAGAAAAGAGAACAGTACAAGCTAGTCCTGTTAAGCTACTTCAAGAAAATCAAGAAAGGAAAAGAAAAAGAAAACGGTAATTATAATGACCCAACTAGCAAATAGAGAGAAAAAAAAAACTAGACAGCTGCTATAGGCGGGGGTGTAAGGTTGAGGTGAGGAGTGGTTTCTTTGAAAGACGAAAGAATGGCCACAAGAGGAAAAGGATGAGGGTCTTAGGTCGGGGGTTGCACAATGGGGAGTTAGGGCGTACTCGGGAGTACTGGGTGATGAATGCTTGGGTTCTGATGATTTCTAGTGTGAGGAGGATCTGTATTTATACGGGAGGTCCCAAGATCCAAAAAGGTAAGAGGTGAGGATATTCGCTCCATATTGGGGAAGGGGAATATTTAATTTACTATCAATTATTGGATGTGTTACTAGGGTATCGCCGCATGTCTCATGAGGATTTTCTTAAGGATCGGCTTTCTTTATCCTTGAGATTCCTCATTACTCACGTGTGCTACTACCTTTTTCTGCATGATAACTAATCTTATGTAGCGACAATGGCACCACTGTTTGGCGGTTGATGCTTCATCAGTTCCACGTGGTGGTTGATAGAGCCCTTTGCTGTCATGGGTTTGAGTTTGTTAGGGCACACGCGGGCCTTGCCGTGAGCTCGACTTACTATTTTCTCTAACTTGTCATCCAAAGTGAGCTCACAGGTTGTGAGTTCATCGCATGTCATAGCAGGTGTGGCCTCATCGCATACTCAGGTGTGCTTGGTTCTCTTGGTCGGGTCTTTCTGAGGTTTATTTAGGTTTGGGTGTTGGCTGGACTCGGTGGACCGTGGGTTTATCGTGGTTTTGTTTACTACGTCGTAGGTTCATCACAAAGGTGGCAATGTGCCATGAGTTCATCATAGCATAGTGGTTGATTGCAAGCTGCTTGTAAGTGCTTTTGTGGTGTTACTCTTGGTGTCTGAGTGTTCCTTGAGGGTCTGGGTGACTTGTGCATACCTACAGTAGCCCCTGACTTATCAGTAATTGGGAGCTTATCGATAAGCATACTGTGCTTTTGCCTTTGGGTTTCGCAGTGATATCGCCTGTGTGCATTGGTTCTGGTGTTTATGCCTACCTTGTGTCTTTGAGTTGATTGCCTGTACCCTACATTCGTGTTTAGTGACTTATTATAATATGAGGCATAGCCCCCCCTGTCTTTTGGTGATTTGTTTTTTGGCAATGATCAGTGTTTCTTATTGATTGTGCCCTCTAGCCCCCCTTGTCTGTTGTTAGGAAGGAAATTGCCAAAAGACAATGAGGATTGTAGTGGTGAGTGCAGCCTTTTGACTATAGGCCTGGGAGGTGGCTGATGACTAGGCTGCGGCTGCAGTTATCATTTCGCTTATTCTAGTGTAAGTGGTGTCGTGTGTGTTGATTGGGCTTCTAATGTTTATGTGATGATGCTAGGTGTATCATTACATCTAGTTAACTGTTTCGTGGCGTATTGTTTTCTTGTGGGCGTATTTATGGGTTGTGTTTGTGATGATTCACCTGGGTGTGTCTGTTCGGCTCCCTCCCACAAGGTCATAAGTTCTTTATAAAAGGGGTGGTGTGTCTTGTTTCTTATCCTCCACCTGTGTTCGATTTATCTTTCCTGTTCTGGTTGTCTCCTATTCTCCTCCGTTTTCTGTTAGTGATGGTTCTTGATCAAAACAATGTGTAGATGGTTATCGGCGAGTTTGTAGGCTCTAATTCATCGTCTGCGGCGGGGTCAACGCCGAGTGGGGTAAGCAATGATTCGGAGCTCATTCAGGTCCATCGATTGTTGATGCAATATTGTAAGGAGAACTTTGTAGCTCTGTTGGGGTACGAAGTGGTCAACAGGGTTCCTGTTTAGGGCAATCATCCTAGTGACAGGTTTATGGTGACGGGTGTGGTTGTGAGGTTCGTAAAGGCGAATATCTACTTTGGCTGGTTGCCGCCGTTTGTACTTCCCCTTGTTATCGTTGGTCCGACCCTAAATATGCTGGCGACCATGATGTCCAAGACTATGAACCTCCCTCTCGACGAGGTGTTGTTGTCTATCTGGAAATAGTGGTTGAGGACTTGTGAGAGCTTTTCTGCGATTGGCTTTTATGTCGCTGATATTGAAGAATGCATCATTCTACTGACGCACGTGTTCTAGGGGGCCAATCTTGGGGATACATCTTTTGTTTACAGACGGTCTTTGAGGGACGTGTGCCATCGTGTAGAAGTAGCGGAAGCAAGGCTGGCCACAACTGCTAGGAGGCTTGCGGACCTTGAGGCGCATTGTGCACGCCAATGGCAACTGGTAGCAGAGCACAAAGCAGAGGTGAGTGAGCTAACTGTTAGACAGTGTATGCCCTTAGCTCCAATCAGCATGATGTACATTATGAAATTTATTGTAAATGAATAACATGAAGCTCCAATCATCTTCATGTTATTGTGGTGTGTTTCTATGTAATACCCTTAAACTGGACACATATGAGACTCGTGATAGTTTAGAATCTTCATAGCCGTTGTATAGATCTGGGGAGATTTATCTTGCCAAGGCTGACACTGATGTGATACCAAGTTGGTTGGGGTGGCTTGTCTCAGCTACCAGGGTGAGACCTGAGGTACATGCAGTGTGGGTTTTCTTGAAACCCTGAATCAGACTAAATTCTAGTATTGCCCTAGACCTTGGAGACAGATGGGAAAAACTGGAATGTTACACCTGACCCCTAGACTCGATTATGGTACTACACTAGGTGTCGGATTGGGTTGTCTTTGATATGCCAATCAGTGAGATCCTTAGAGGGGGTCAAAACCAGGGTATGTTGGGATAGTCCAAGAACTCATCTAAGTGGGTGATCATAGTGACAGGATCAGCCCCTTTGTCAGACAAAGTGAATGATCGGGGAAATGCACTCTCTCTGATGGAAACCTAAAATTGCCGGCAGTTGATTTCAACTGTTGAAATTTGTTTTTGAAAAATATATTTATATATAGATATACTTATATATTATGTTTTCACAAATTGTTTGCAAAAGGTTTTAATTCCTGGGATCCATGTGAGAAGAGAGTTTACCACTGTACCTTGCAGCCGAGGGAGAGGTCCTCTCTTGTCGGGCAGTGTTTGATCATTAAGGGCTGAGAGGTTAAGTTTAAGACCATTGAGGGTTATACCTGATGGGCTAATCTTGCATCTGCCCAGTCCTTGGGCCTTCATAAGATGGCTGGACCCAAGTATCATTTAGTGTAAATGTTGGGCCCGTTAAGAGCCCAGGGTGATGGACTCAGGGGTTCACTGTATTCAACAGTGAATTCAGCTAGGACTTGTTATAAAGGTTAGGCCGAACCCATGTGGCTGATGTGTATATCAATGATAGGGTCCCATGTCATACAAAGAGAGCCAAGCTAGCCAGCATTAAAAGGAGGTGAACTTAAAAGCTTAATGGGCCTAAAGCTCATTTCAAACTGGGTTAATTGGATTAATTAAATAGGGGCGAATTTGGGTATGGATCAGTAGATAAGGATAAGAGTTATAGTTAAAGAGTCCAGATCCTAATAGAGATTTGGATTAGGGAACTCCAAATTTGATTAGGAAAAGCTAATCTTGATCTGTAGATAAGATAAGAGATTATTCTTATCACCTAAAGAATTCAGATCCAAATAAAGATTTGGATCAAGAGACTCCTAATCTGATTAGGAGATTATCTCTTTAAGGCTATAAATAGAGAGTAAGGCAGATATGAAAAACACAACAATACAGAAGACAATTCAGTTTGACTGTTTCTACCTTCAGTTCTTTCTCTCCCTGCTCTTGCCGCCCTACCCTGTTCGATCTCCATTTTCTTGGAACTGATCAAGATTAGATCTTGATATTGTTTCTTGTTAAAACAAACAATCTTGAAGGTATTCTCACTACCCCATTCGATCCTTACTGAAGAATCAGAAGTTCTTGGTGAAGAACTACCTGTTGATCCTATCTCATCCTAAGTTGTTTCATCTTCAATTGAGGGAGGATTTGGTACACTCTTTGGGCATGAACACCTGCATTGGGAGGAGCAATTTTATGAGGATTCCGTATCAGGTATACCTCTCCCTAATTTTGGTTTCAGATTTGGTCTGATTTGGTAATAAGAACGAACCTTGAAAATGCAGTTTTAATACAATTCCTGGATGGGAGTAAAGAAATTTTTGAAATTTCGCCCAACCTTCCTATAGGGTTCAGCTATCCATATGATGGATCTCCCATCCCTTCAGTGGTATCAGAGCCAAGTTCAAGTCTTGAACCAAATTGGATCAGATCAGGATTAGCGCAAATGGGCAAAAGGCATTCTACCCGATTTGCACAGTTAGCATTTTTTTTTGGGAATTGGTTCCCAGATTATGGGCAAATGATCTGGAAAATAAATCTTTATTATTCTGTTATATTTATAGAATTGTTCTATGAATGTTTCTTGAATTCTTGGGCTGCACGTGTGATGGAGATCGAATCTTTTTGGTGCCAAAATTGGCGCACCCTGCTATTTCTTTTCTATTCAATTTGGTATGTAAATAATTATTTTTTTTTTTTATTTTAGACAAATTGTATAGGAATTCAATGTGATGTAATAATAGAAACATTAGGTTTTTCTATTTTATTTTCATCTGGAGATTACTGGAGTGTGCAACAAAGGAGAAGAAGATTTCATAGAAAGAAGTTTTGCGATCTACGATTTTGCAGATATCGATTCTGCAATCTACAATTAATTGTTCTTTGTAGGTTTGTAGGATGTCCAAGAAAATCACAGTGCAACCCTCTGATTTCATTTTCTTGATAATTTGATTATCTAGATTTAATTTATTTCTCAAATCATTATTCTTGAATTAAATCTTGAACTGGACACTAAAACTTGGGCCAATTTGTACCAGATTTGGTCCAAACTGGTTGGATCGGATTCTTGGTTCGATGGGGTTGGTTTCTCTGACCCAAACTCAATTTTGGCCAAAGGTTTGATGGACCACTTCAAGTTTTAGTTGGGCCCACCTTTGTAAAACCCAGTTTTAATATGTTAAAACTACATTAGCACTGAGTCAACTATATGGGCCAAACAACATTTTGCAATGCAACACATGTACCTAGATAATGTTATGGGCTCTAATGGGCTGATACCTTTTAACCTAATTGATTTAGGGTTTTACAGATATTTTAATTGATTGGATCAATTTGTTTTATGCATGTGATGTATGGATCTGTAATGTGCTACGTACATGGGCCATAAGCACTTGGCCCATGTTAATTCGATAATGGCTTTTTCTTACACTATGGCTGAATGCACATCATTGCCATGGTGTCCATAAGATCATTGGATGATCTCCCTGTTTGATGGGCCCCACATCAACTTCCTCCCCAAGAGGAACCGTGCGGAACCCTAGCCGTTTAGGGCCCATTTGAATCTGGCTTTGAGAAAGTTAGTGGGAGCCACTTTGGTTTGACCTAAATTAGAGTTAGGGCATAATATTTCATTTCCTCCAATGAAATATAAGTGCATGTGATAGGGAGATTCATATGATGAACTCTCTAAAGGCCTTTCATCATTAACATGAAGATGGGTCCTTCAGTAATGAGGAGATGCACCATTTGCTGCTGGATTGTTTCATAAGATGATAGAGGCATCATAGACCGATGTGGGAGGGGCCTATCCTAAAATGAAAGACTCTCTCATGGTACCTTGGTGTTCACGAATATGATGGGTAAGAACTTACTGGACAGAAAGGTTTAACCTAAAATGGCAATGAACCTTGTCTAACAGAGGCCAAAGGAAAAGCTCATGAAATGAGTGGATATGATCCTTTATAGAAGGTGGTGGGGTTATGTAGCTGAAACAATGGCTCCATGCATTGTATGTGGTTTCCCACATTTTCAAAGACATATTTCGCAGTCTCCATCACTGAGATAAGAGAGAAATCTCAGAAATGAACAAATGAAAATGAAACATAGATTAAAAGCCATTTCTATGTAGATAACATAAATCAAATCAGGTTGTGGATTAATATTTTCTTTGCCTTTTATTAGAAATGGAAAATGGATAATTCGCCAAACTGTTAGACGATAATAAGCTTAAGGACCCAATTTACGCTGACTGGTTTCATAACCTTATGCTGGTTCTAACATCCGAGAAATTGGACAAAGTTGTTAAGAACCTTGCTCCGGATTGTCYGAGTGATAGGGCTTCTGAGGCCTGTAAGAGGGAATATCAAGAATGGGAAGAGAAAAACTCTCTTGCCCAATGCGACATCATAGCCTCCTTATACAATCAGATACAACGACAGTTTGATTAGATCAAAGTGTTCAAGGATACCTTGGATAGTCTAAGGACCATGTACGAAGAGCAAAATCATTTTACTCGTCAAAAGGTCTTAAAACAGATTATGACCACTCAAGTGTCCAAGAACCAACTAGTTTATAACCATTATCTTAAGATGATGGAATACATTAATGATCTGGAGGCTCTTGGATCTGGGCTAGATCATGTCACCAAAGTTGATGCCATCCTAAACTCTTTGCCTCCTTCCTTCAATCAGTTCATAATGAATATAATATGAACAAGCTAAATGTTAGCCTACAGGAACTCAACAATATGTTGTAGAGGGCTGAAGAACTAATAAAGATGGATGAGCCCATGGCCATGCTTGTTGGAGGTGGCAAATTGGGCAAGAAGAAGAGGAAGGCAAAGAAAAAACCTTAGAAGAAAATTGGCAAGCCTAAAAAGCAGAAGAAGGACAAGGCATCAAATGCTTATCAATTCTACAAGCAGAGCGGCCACTGGAAGAGGAATTGTCCTCAGTACCTAGAGACCAAGAAACAAGGTAATTTCGAATCCTTTGTCATAGAGACCAATATGTTGGTCACTTCTGCTTCCTGGTGTATTGATTTTGAGGCTTCTACAAATGCATGTAATACATTGTAGGGGTTCAGGACAAGTAGAAGACTGAGTGATAGAGAAGTGATTCTTTACTTGGGGACTTCTGCAAGTGTTGCAACTACAACCATAGGAACTATAGAATTATATTTTAGAGAAAGAATTATTATATTAAAAGATTGTCTTTATATACCCAATTTGAAAAGAAATTTTATTTTATTTCAAAACTGTGTGTAGATGGTTATTCTGTTCTTTTTAGTAATGTGAATACTATCAAAAGGAATAACAAATTTCTCACATATGGAGAACTTGGGAATGGTCTCTATGTTCTCCTTTCTTCTTTGGAAACAAATATAAGTGAAACTACATCGATTAATATCCCCAAGAAAAGAAGTCATGATACAGTTAACCCCATGTGCCTGTGGCATTACCGACTTGGCCACATTAACATAGATCATATCACAAGGTTGGTAAAGGATGGTCCTTTGGATTTTCTAACTGTAGAAGATCTTCCAATCTGTGAACCTTGCCTTCAAGGTAAGATAACGAAACAACCATTCACCGGTAAACCTGAAAGATCAACAAGCACGCTTGACTTTATACATACTGATGTATGTGGTCCCATGAATGCTAGGACACGTAACATTTACCAATGATCACTCACAGTATGGTTACATGTACTTAATGAGACACAAGTTTGAATCCTTTGAAATGTTCATAGACCTTAGAAAAGAGGTCGAGAAATAGTTAGGGAGACATATTAAGGCCCTCTGATCAGATCGGGGTGGCAAATATCTCTCTAACGAATTCAGGGACTACTTGAAGGAAAATGGGATAGCATCACAACTGGCTCCTCCTGCTACACCACAATTAAACGGTGTGTCAAAGAAGAGGAACCAAACTTTATTGGATATGGTCCGATCACTTCTTGTCCACTTGGAATTGCCTACATCCTTTTGGAGGTACGCATTAGAGATTGCTGTATACTTGCTAAACCGAGTTCCAACCAAATCCGTTCTGAAGACTCCCTATGATCTTTGGACTGGCAAGAAACCAAGTGTGAGACACTTGAAGATTTGGGGTTGTCCAACACATGTTAAAAGAACAAGTGTTGACAATATGGAATCTAAAACCAGTTGTTGCCTATTTATAGGTTACCCCAAAGGCTCTGTAGGGTATTTATTCTATGACCTAGGAGAGTAGAAAGTGTTATATAGTCAAAATGCCCATTTCTTGGAGAAAGATTACATTTTAAACAATCATCATCAGGAAGTTGTTCTTGATGAAGAGATCTCAGGGGTAGTGGGAGATGTTCCACAAGCTCCAGTTAATAACCAACCTAGGAGATCTACCGGGTATCTAGGCCTCCTGTTCGTTATGGCTATGACTAAGAAAGTTACTTGGTGGAAGCCACAACCAGTGAGGAGGATCCCATGACTTATAAGGAAGCTATATTGGACATAAATTCCTTGAAGTGAATAGATAACTAAAGAGTTGAGATGGACTCAATGGAGGCCAATGGAGTCTGGAATCTAGTAGATCCGTCCACTGGGGTAAAAACAATTGGTTACAAACTATAAGAGGAAAAAGGGCCCCGATGGTAAGGTTGAGACCTACAAGGCTCATCTTGTGGCGAAAGGGTACACTCAGAAAGAGGGAATCAACTATGAGGAAACCTTTTCGCCCGTGGCCATGCTTAAATCCATTAGGATCCTGGTAGTTGTAGCAGCATACCATCACTACGAGATTTGGCAAATGGATGTCAAAACCGCGTTCCTGAATGGAGATCTTACTAAAGATATCTATATGTWGCAACCACATGGTTTCATAGCTGCAAGTCAGGAACACATGGTATGTAAACTTAATCGATCCATATATGGACTTGAGCAAGCTTCTAGAAGCTGGAACATCCGATTTAACTCTACTGTCAAACAGTTTGACTCTGAGCACAATCCGGATGAACCCTGTGTTTATAGGAAGACCAGTGGGGATAAGATTACGTTCTTGGTTTTGTATGTAGATGACATTCTACTCATTGGGAATGATGTTGAAATGTTGACTACAGTGAAAGTATGGCTTTCACAACAATTCTCCATGAAAGATCTTGGAGAAACTTCTTATATTTTGGGACTTCGACTCTATAGAGATAGATCAAAGAGGATAATAGGATTATCCCAGTCTACTAACATTGACAAAATAGTCAAAAGATACAGTATGGAGAACTCCAAGAAAGAAAATGTTCCTTTCATGCATAGAGTCACTCTCTCCAAGGGAATGTCACCCAAGACACCTAAGGAGATTGAGGGCATGAAGGAAGTTCCCTATACCTTTGCCGTAGGAAAAATCATGTATGCCATGCTATGCACTCGGCCATACATTGCACATGTAGTGAGTGTAGTAAGTAGATACCAATCTAACCTAGGACAAGAGCATTGGACCGCTGTGAAAAACATATTGAAATACCTTCGAAGGACAAAAGAGTTTTGTCTGGTATTCGATGGTAGTTAACTACAGATCCTTAGGTATACCGATGTTGATTTTTAGTCAGACCCAAATGATAGAAAGTGTACATCTGGATACATCTTTATGATGGGGTCCCACGTAGTTAGCTGAAAAAGCAGCAAATAAGGGTCCACTACAGATTCCACAACCGAGGCCGAGTACATTGCCATAAGTGAAGCTGCCAAGGAAGCCGTCTGGATTAGAATGTTCATTCAGGAATTAGGAGTCATCCTCTCTATCACATCACCCATTCCACTGTTGTGTGACAATGCTGGAGCCATTGCTCAGGCTAAGGAGCCACAAGCCCACTCCAAGTCAAAGCACATCGAGAGGAAGTACCATGTACTGTGGGAGATAGTTTGAAGAGGGTACGTCCAGATTCAGAAGGTAGCATTAGCGGAGAATGTGGCAGACCCATTGAATAAGCCACTGACACTGAAAGTGTTTGAGAAACACGCGGAAAGTATGGGACTCTACCTTATACTCGATTGGACCTAAGTGCAAGTGGGAGCTATTAGACAGTTATGCCCTTAACTCCAATCAGCATGATGCCCTTAAAGAGTCCAGATCCAATTAGAGATTTGGATCAGGGACATAAACTTAATGGGCAGCAACTTAAGAGGGTAAGTGAGCACATAAACTTAATGGGCCTAAAGCCCAATTCGAACTGGGTTAATTGGATTAATTAAATAGGAGCAAATCTGGATTTGGATCAGTAGATAAGGATAAGAGGATAAGTCTTATCCACTTAAAGAGTCTAGATCCAAATAAATATTTGGATCAGGAAACTCCTAATCCGATTAGGACGTTGTCTCTTTAAGGCTATAAATAAGAGAGCAAGGCAAACATGCAAAAGACACCAGATAAGACATAGAAAAGTGCAGAGCTCTTCCCTATTCTTGCTGCCCCTACCCAATTCGATCTCCACCTGTGGGAGTGATCAAGAATTGTTCTTGATATTGCTTCTTAGTAGAAGAAGCAATTTGAAGTCGTGCTCACCAGCACTCTACCCCATTCTTTCTGAAGAATTTAGTTCTTGTTGAAGTGTTGTCCTGCTAATCCTGTTTCACCTCACACTGTGTCATCTTCAGTGGAAACAATTTTTGGTTTTCTCCTTGGGCGTGAACACCTTCATTGGGAGTTACTGCTACTCTGTATTAGGTATATCCCTCTCCTCTCTCATGGTTTCAGATCTGGTCTGGTTTGGTTCAAGATTGATCCTTGAAAATGCAGTTTTCTAAAATAGGGAATGCAATTCCAAGATGGGAGAGAGAGAAATTTTTGAAATTTCKCCCAACCTTCCTATAGGGTTCGGCCATCCATATGATGGATCCTCTTATCTGAAGGGAAATGAGAGATCCATCATATGGATGGCTAAACTCTGCAGGAAGATTGGGCGAAATTTAAAAAATTTCTCTTTCCTCCCATTTGAGAATCGCATTCCCTATTTTAGAAAACTGCATTTTCAAGRATCAATCTTGAACCAAACCAGACCAGATCTGAAACCAAGAGGGGGGAGAGGGATATACTTGATACGGAGTAGCAATAACTCCCAATGAAGGTATTCATGCCAAAGGAGAAAACCAAAAGCTGTTCTCACCGAAGATGACACAGTGTGAGGTGAAGCAGGATCAGAAGGACGACTCTTCAGCAAGAACGAAATTCTTCAGCAAGAATGGGGTAGAGGGCTGGTGACCACAATTTCAGATTGCTTCTTCTACCAAGAAGCAATATCAAGAACAATTCTTGATCACATCCACAGGTGGAGATCGAACTGGATAGGGGCGGCAAGAATAGGGAAGAGCTCTACACTTTTCTGTGTCTTATCTGGTGTCTTTTGCATGTCCGCCCTGCTCTCTTATTTATAGCCTTAAAGAGACAGCTCCTAATCTGATTAGGAGTTTCCTGATCTAAATCTTTTTTTGGATCTGGACTCTTTAAGTGATAAGGTTAATCCCTTATCTTATCTGTAGTTTAAGATCAGCTTAATCCTAATCAAATTAGGAGTTTCCTGATCCAAATCTTTATTTGGATCTGGACTCTTTAAGTGGATAAGACTTATCCTCTTATCCTTATCTGCTGATCCAAATCCAGATTTTCCCCTATTTAATTAATCCAATTAACCCAATTCGAATTGGGCTTTAGGCCCATTAAGTTTATGTGCTTACTTACACTCTTAACCTGCTGCCCAGTTGGCTCTCCCTGTATGGTGTGGGACCCAAACATTGATCTACACATCAGCCACATGGGTTCAGTCCAACCTTTGTTACAAGACTTGGCCGAATTCACTATAGGAGTTAGTGAACCCCTGAGTCCATCACCGTGGGCTCTTAATGGGCCCTACATTTACACTAAATGGTCCTTGGGTCCAACCACCCTATGAAAACCCAAGAACTGTGGGCATATGCAAGATTAGCCCATCAGGTATTACCCTCAATGGTCTTACACTTAACCTCTCAACCCATAATGATCAAACACTRCCCRACAAGAGAGGACCTCTCCCTYGGYKGCAAGGAATAGTGTTGCACTCTCTACTCACATGGATCCCGGGAATTAAAACCTTTTGCAAACATTTTGAAACCATAATATATATATGTATGTATATCTTTATATAAATATATTTTGCAAAACAAATTTCAATAGTTGAAATCAACTACCAGAAGTTTTAGGTTTCCATCAGAGAGAGTGCATCCCCGATCATTCACTTTGTCCGGCAAATGGACTAATCCTGTCACTATGATCACCCACTCAGATGAATTCTCGGACTGTCCCAACATACCTAGGTTTTGACCCCTCTAAGGATCTCACTGATTGGCATATCGAAGACAGCCCAATTTGACACCTAGTGTAATACCATAATCGAGTCTAGGGGTTAGATGTAACATTCTAGTTTTAACCATCTATCTCCAAGGTCCAAGGCAATACTAGAATTTCGGTCCGGTTCAGGGTTTCAAGAAAACCCACATTGCATGTACCTCAGGTCTCACCCTGGCAGCTGAGACAAGCCACCCCAACCAATTTGGTGGTACATAAGTGTTGGCCTTGGCAAGATAAATCTCCCAAGATCTATTCAACGGCTGTGAAGATTCTAAACTAACACGAGTCTCATTAAGTGTCCAGTTTAAGGTTATTACACAAAAACACACCACAATGACATGAATCAATTATGTACTTTATTCATTTACAATAAATGTCCAAAGATACATCAATCTGATTGGAGCTAAGGGCATAACTGTCCAACAATTAGGAGTCGACCCGTTTAACACATCACCCATTCCATTATTGTGTGACAACGCTGGAGCCATTCCTTAGGCTAAGGAGACATGAGACCACTCCAAGTCAAAGCACATCGAGAGGAAGTACTACGTACTGCGGGAGATAGATGGAAGAGGGTACATCCAGATTCAAAAGGTAGCATCAGCGGAGAATGTGGCAGACCCATTGACTAAGCCACTGACATAGAAAGTATTTGAGAAACACGTGAAAAGTATGGGACTTTGCCTTATACCCGATTGGACCTAAGTGCAAGTGGGAGCTGTTATACAACGTATGCCCTTAGCTCCAGTCGGCATGATGCTCTTAAAGAGTTCAGATCCAATTAGAGATTTTGATCAGGGAACTCCTAATTTGATTAGATAAAGCTGATCTTGATTTGTAGATAAAATAAGGGATTATCCTTATCACTTAAAGAGTTCAGATCCGAATAAAGATTTGGATCAAGAGACTCCTAAGCTAATTAGGAGATCATCTCTTTAAGGCTATAAATAGAGAGTAGGGCAGATCTAAAAAACACAACAACACAGAAGACAATTCAGTTTGACTGTTTCTACCTTTAGTTCTTTCTCTCCCTACTCTTGCCGCCCTACCCTGTTCGATCTCCATTTTCTTGGAACTGATCAAGATTAGATCTTGATATTGTTTCTTGTTAGAAGAAACAATTCTGAAGTTGTTCTCACTACCCCATTCGATTCTTGTTGAAGAATCAAAAGTTCTTGGTGAAGAACTACCTACTGATCCTATCTCATCCTAAGCTGTTTCATCTTCAGTGGAGGAAGGATTTGGTACACTCTTTGAGCGTGAGCACCTGCATTAGGAGGAGCAATTTTGCGTGGATTCCGTATCAGGTATACCTCTCCCTAATTTTAGTTTCAGGTTTGGTCCGGTTTGGTTCCAAGAACGAACCTTGAAAATGTAGTTTTCTAAATTGGGAATACGATTCCCGGGTGGGAGTAAAGAAATTTTTGAAATTTCACCTAGCCTTCCTATAGGGTTCGGCTATCCATATGATGGATCTGCCATCCCTTCACTAATAGCATAYGAGTCTCGGAGACCTCTGCTTCAAGATATAGATGCGATGAGGGATGAGTGGGACGCTCTGTAAAACCTATATTTTCTTTATAATTATGTAAATTAATCTTGAATGAAATTGATGAGCTTCTCTGCATGCCAATGCACTTAATCTACTATTTTTTCCGCATTGTATTGTGCTTTTGAGAAAGATTTGTACGAAGCTTTAGTCGAGTTTAATTGTTTGCGTCTAGGTGATGCTCGTGGTGTGTTGGTGTTTTATCCCAATTTGAGAAAAACTTAATTCGGTTTCCTAGTTCGGCTACATTGTTGCCCTAGATGTTGGTGATGTCGCAATTACGCCGTGAGTCCCTCTTGACTGCTTAGCCCTTTGAGGGAGGGATGGCTTTAGGGGGGGAGAACTCTTCCTGAGTAACGGACTTATCGACTTAATGTCAATCCTTTAGGAAGGATATGCGATTCATTTTCCCATCAGGGCTCTATGATTGGTTGGGACTAAGGGCTTATTTGGGCCGGCCATGTGGCACTTGCTGATAAAGTTGTTTAGTTGGCGCTGCAAAATCATTGCGAGTCAGTCGCACGTGTAGGACAAATTCGATGCCTGATATGGTTTGACAACGATTACTGACATGGCACACCGTTTGAATTAATGCACCTCACTGGTCCCGCCTTCCTAGGGGTGTTTGAGTAATTTTATGTAGTTACTTTTCCTCTAAGTAATACTTCGGGTGTTGGACATGTGTTTATTCGTTTGCGCCAGGGCTGTTCAATCTGATATGCGTGCGAGTGTCGAACAATCTTTATAAGACTAGGGAAAGGGACCCGAGCATTTTGTTTCACCTTCGATTTGTGTTTAAGGCTCTCTTTGTTCTTTGCCCTTTTAGTTTATTTGTGGGGTATTTGTTGTGCGTTCCCATATCTCTCTTTGATTTCTATTAATGGCTCCATGTCGCCGCCAAGATGTTAAGGTCGCCAAGGTGGAGGGGAAGAAGAAGACTGAGAAAAGGGTTGATGCCCTTTTATTGATTTCGTTAAGGAAGTCAATATGGCGGAAATGCTCTCTAAGAGCGAGGCCGCTTTGGCCGCTATGGGGGAATAGGGATTTTGTTCTTTGGTCCCGGTGGTGAGAGGTGTAGAGGGCATATTCGATCCTATTCGAGGGAATGAATTGTTGTGCCTATGTGGTCAGTCTGACCAATCCATGTCTTATAAGTGCTAGGAACCTAGGACCGAAAGTTCGAAGTCTCCCAATAGCTATACTGCATGGGCAGAATTCATTCTCGAAAACTCTATGTATTGCTAGATGTTGCAGGATTCCAGCTTGCTTAGGCTCGTTGATTGCTACATGGCTCTGTCTGGTAGGAAAGGTGTGAAGTATGTAGGGTGCCTGTTGGAGCACTATTACTATCGCACCCATACGTTCGTCGGGGCATTCAGGGAGTTCATAGTGACAGTTGAAGATGTGGCAGCCCTGCTAGTGCTTCCCATTGGTAGTGCTTTGTCTACCCACCATCTCCACCATGTCGAATCCATTCCTTCGGAGTACAGGGAGTTGTGTGATGAGCTCCTAATTGAGATTGTAGAGTTTAAGGCACAAGAGGACCAAAATACCTCTCATGGGAAGATGTCATTGGACCATTGGTTAGAGTTCTGGTTCGAATCCCGCAGCGGTCAGGACGTAATGGTGAGAAGCACAGATCGTCAATGCCATCTGGCAGCTTTCATTATTTACGTTGTCTCTCCGTTCCTCTTCCCCGGTCTCCCGAACTATTGTCTGCGTACGTCCTTGGTGTCACTTGCTGTACTTGCTATGTCTAGGCATCAACTTCCCCTGACCTCGATGTTCGTTGGGTATCTCTATCAGTAGATGAATGACACTATGCTGCAATTGGTAGATCTGAGCTGCGAAAGGCATGTTAGTTATATCTATGCACCATTTTTATGGATGTATCTGTGCGAGTGATTCGATCTTGGAGTTACCCTGTGCTCGCCACCCGTTTTCGGGTTCATGTGACAACCTTGCATGGGAACGAATTCGAGGACAAGGTTTTTGAGGTTTGTAGGGGGAAAAGGTGGTTGCAAGATGATCGTCATAAGAGTTTCAAGATGGCCACAATCAGTGTGAGGTTGGCTTCACTGGATGGGTTTAAGTGGAGTCCTTACACTCACCCGGTTCACAATACTCTTCCATTTTGTGTTGGCGCTCCTGTTCCTGTCAACGCGGACCAACAGTGTGCCGTGAATGTCAATAGTCCTACCGTGGGTATAGTGCGGTTAGTTGCGTGGTGGCCTATCTTGACTGCAACGGTGAGGCATGGCTTGCCGTCTACCGCCCCGATCAGGTGATGCGTCTGTTCAGCTATGATGACTTAGGTGGCCAATTTCTGCGATCTTCAGGGGAGGATGTTTTTTGGACACGGGGGCACAACCGCACTTCTCTGGGGTGTGCACGTCTGCCTATTGCAGGCTTGTTCAAATTGTTAAGGTGCAAAGCACTACAATTGTCATATCTTTGCGCGTTGTTCACGGGCTTCCAAGAGGTAGTCAGGAAGACCTCTAAGCTCCGTCATTCCTTGGCCCCTCTGGAGGGTCACACTGCTAATTAGGGTGCCATTCCAACCCCTGTCGTACCGTGGTCGTTTGAGGGGGTTGGGGCCAAGCACAGGAAGAGGCGTTTGGTATTAGAGGAGGGGGAGAGTAGTCATCCCCCGGTTGGGAAAAGGTTAAGGTCTGCGAGGGTGCCCCACCCTCCATAGTTCAGTCCAATGTCGGAACCTCTGACTATTGCCTCATTGTGTAGACCTGCGGATGGCCAGGGGGTCCCAACAACAGTCTCCGTGGAGGGCGCCATTCCACTTGTGAAGCCGGTGGAGCTAGCGGTTGCGTCATCCTCTCCCAGGGTTGCCATAGTTTGGTTTTCGAGCGAGCGGATTAAAAGGAAGTCTCCCCGTCGCCCAAAGCGAAGTCTCAGGGATGACGATTCAGTAAGCTTCTTGTAAGTTATGCTTTGTGTTGCTTTCCGGGCTATGGTGAAGCGAAACTGTGCTAACTTTACTTGTCTTGTGGTTCTATTGCAGCCTATCGGCGATGAGGCCGTCGCAGGTGTTCCAGTAATTCCTCCAAAACAGTCGGCAAAGGCCTCGACAGCACCTTTGGTCAGGGCAGGTTTGGTGAGTATCTGGGCTCGTGTCCTAATTTTATTCTGCTATGTCTATCATATATTGCAAGGACTAACTGTGAAACAGTCTTTTATTCTGAGGCGGGTTGATCGCGATGAAGCTCAACCCGATGAAGATGTTGTAGGAATAGATGAGGCAGATCCAGAGGTGAGTCATGGTTATATTTCGTTGTCTGTTTGTTCTTTGGCTCATGATTGGTCTTAGTATTCTAACTGCTTGTGTATGACATTATCCAGGCCCTCTTCTTTGGGTTTCCAGTCGGGGTGCCAGGCACACCCTTCTTCAGTATTCTAGTTAAGGAGTTGAGGGCAATGCAGCCCCCCACAGCTGAACCCATGGTGGCTAGGAACGCTGAGTATGGCCACGACGCATGTCGTTCTGATGTCCGGGAGGTACACCAGGTCAGTCAGTTGGGAATGGGGTCGGAGGCAGCGACATAGTGTGTGGAACTTGCCATTGATGTAGATGCTTTTGGGGACACAAGGGGGAGAGTCTCTGTAAAGTCTCGGTCCTCCAATACAGTTAGCGATGCTCCCAGTGATGCCCCTTTACAGCCTGATCGCAACGAAGTTGTGGTGCTTGAAGCCTCGGGTGACTTGGAACACCACTCGGGAAAGGAAGATACGGAGCCCGAGATTACCTTTCCTCTGAAGGAGTTATCTTACGAGGAAGAGCTGGACCAAATACGATAAGAGTTATAGGGGTACTGCTATAATAGTCTCCCGCCATTGCACTTCCCGGTGGTGGATCTTGTGTGCGTTCAAGGTAGAGGAGTGCAGTACAGCGTCTCTAGCACGGTCGCTTAGTTTGCGTCGACTGCGATTCGTGCGGAGTGGTTGCCGGAGGGAAGATTGCATCCAGATGTTGTCAGTCCTGCCCTTAACACCATTGCTACCCTGATGAGTTGTGTGATGCGTCACTCGCCAGAGGAACTATTGTGGGTTGACTTCACCTACTGGTTGGAAGCGTGTCGGGTGTTTTCATTGATGGGTTTCTTCATGGACCAGGTCAAGCGACGAGTCATGGTATTAGCGCATGCCTTTCGGAAGGCAAGCGGGGAGATACCGCAGAATGACTTGTTCCGTTCAATGATGGATGTTGGCGGTCACCAAAAGATTGTCAAGGCAGGCGTCGCTAGGGTGACAGACAAGCTCAAGGGTTTGAAGGAGGAGTGTGCACGACAGGAGCGGATCCTTGATGACTACAATGTGGAACTAGAGAGTTTGAAGAAATTTGAAGAGACCAGCCATGTGTTTGAGGCTATAATTGCGATTAGGGAGGAGTGGGCCAAGTGATCATTTAGTGTTGTATTTGTCATTGACAGTGCTGGGGTTGCCCGAATTTGATTGTATTTGCTGTTAACATTGTCATATACTATAAGAAGATTATCGCTTCTCAGCCTGACGCTTGCCAATCAGGTTGTGTGTTCTTGGCCCTTTTGCGAGGCTATCGGTGTGCTTATGTGGCATATGTATACTTATGCTCAGTCTTCTGGCTGGACTCTATGAGTGATAACCCGTAGTTTAGATATGTAGGCGGCGTGATTGTGGTATGCCACTCTCTTGTTTGTGCATGTCACAGGATAAAGATGTAGCAGTGGGCATAAGTTAATGAATGCTCTGGCTTTACCATGGTTGAAAGTGAGCATAGTGTCGCTTTATAATGGGTAATTCAGAGAAACTAAGTGGCGTGGGTTGTCACCTTATCAGAAAGTAGTGATGAGCTGTGCGGCGGGCGTTAAGTCTGCCGCAATGGTTAGTGCAAATGGCATGTTTTGTGTGAGTAAGATTTGGTCTTCTAGACCTTGTTATAGGGAAGGGTATCTGAGTTTTGCCCGTAGGTGGGAGGGGTCATGCATTTTGTCAGCATTTTATCAGCGGGGTCCCCTAGTGGTTTCGTGGACGTGTGTCATCTTTGTGCGTGGTGACATGCCAATTTTCCCTATATTTTCATCGCAGCAATGTTTGAAAAAACGAAATGCTGCTTGTTAGCGAAGCTTTATTGTCAGTATGGAGATGGATAAAGTTGGTTTTCTATTGGTTCATCACAATTAAACAGAATGTTTGTCTGAATTGTCTAAGAGTAACTTCTGTTATCTAGGAAGTCCCCCACTGTTTATGTGGGGTTGTGGCGGCGCTTGGTTTTCCATGGCTTTAGTTGTGCCCTGGGTTGCCAAGATTTTGTCTGTGCTTGGGGTTGCCAAGGCTTTGTCTATACCGGGGGTTGCCAGGGCTTTGTCTGTGCCTGGGGTGACAGGAATTACTAAGGTGCCCAGGGTGTGTAGGGCTTTGTATGTGTGCCCGTGGTACCAAGGCTTAGTAGAGTGCCTATGGTCTCCAGGGCTTTGTAGAATGCCTGGGGTGTTGGGGCTTTGTAGAATGTCTCGGTGTTGAGTTTTACTGAGATGCTCGAGGTGTCTAGGGCTTTGTATGTGTGCCCAGGGTGCCAGATTGCCCGGGGTGTCCGTGGCTTTGTAGAATGCATGTGGTATCGGGGCTTACTTGCCTGCTCGTGGTGTCAAGGCCTTTGTAGAATGCTTAGGGTACCAGGGCTTACTGAGATGCCCGGGGAGTCCAAGGCTTTGTTTGTGTTCCTGGGATGCCAAATTGCCTGGGGTGTCTGGGGCTTTGTATGGATGCTTGGGGTGTTGGGTTTTAAAAGATGCCTAGAGTGTCTAGGGCTTTGTATGGATGCCTGGGGTGTCAGGGCTTAATGAGGTGCCCGGGGTGTCTTGGGCTTTGTATGTATGCCCATGGTGGCAGATTGCCTGGGTTGTTTGGGGCTTTGGGAGCATGATAAACAAGATATATAAGTAGATGTATGGCATGTATGACAACAAGGCAAGTATATATTCTTAATTGAAAGGAAGAAAACATCTTTATCACTATCATAATGCGAGATCGTATCGCAAATCAGGATAATGGTTTAAAGAAACTCATCATGGATATATTCATAAAAGGATGGATATTTGTATGATTACAGAGATACATAATTAATCAAAGTAAGGTTTCAACCAATAACCATTTATGGTTTCATCATCTTCGCTTGTGTCTATAGTTTTTAATACATAGTAGCCTGAGCGGTGGGCTTCCTTTATCAAGTAGGGTCCTTCCCAAGTTGGTGCAAACTTTCTTATAGATCTGCCTTGTCTTACACTTAGAGCTGTCTTCAATACTTTATCCCCTTCTTTGAAGCTTCTAGGCTCAGGTGCCTATTAAAGTTGTTAGATAGGGCATGTTTGTATTTACTTTGCTTTTCCGAGGCTGTATCTCTAATCTCATCCACTACCTCGAGCTTGTCCATGAGTAAGGTATCCAAGTCTTCTGGCATGATCTTTTTACCCATTGCAAAGGCTATCCTGGCAGATACAACTTTTACTAGGAGTACTTCTTCTTGACCATAGACTAAGGAGTAGGGCATCGCTTATGTGCTCTTCCTGATAGATGTGCAATAAGCCCACAGTGTTCCTAGTAGCTTATCAGCCATTGTTTTGCTCAACATCCTTAGTAAAGTCTTGTTTGTGGCTTCTACTTCATCATTTCCCTAGGGGTAATACGTTGTGGATGTTCCTAGTCTTGCACTGTACTATCCTAGGAGATCACAGACTTCTTGATTTTTGATGGACAGGCCATTATCAGTCAGTATCCGCATTGTTACCTTGAATATGTGGACTACATTCTATCTTAGGAAGTTTGCTATGTTGGCTGCACAGATTCATCGCAAGGGAATGGCTTCTGCCCACTTGATGAAGTAGTTTGTTGCTACAATGATGAAACAATACCCCTTAGAGGGTGGATGTATTTTTCCTATGAGATCTACCCCCAAGTGTGAAAGGGCTAGGGTGTGATGACTGGATACAGGTTGTTGGTAGGCTTGTGGATTCTTTGGCCATGGATTTGGCACTTGTGACATCAGTGCACATGTCGCTACATATCCTCCATCATAGTCAGCCAATAAAAATTGAGGTGTAGGATGTGGTTATGTAGGGAAAGTCAGCCTTAGTGGGCTATGGGTTTAGAGCTATGGGTTGCCTCTAATATGTCATCAATTTCCTCCCCGGTTAAGCATCACAGAGGTTTTCCCATGTGAGATTTCCTATACAGCACCCCATCTTGGAGTTAGAACCTCTTGATCTTGGATAGCTTCCTCCGCAACTAAATATCGATGGGGAGTGTGTGTCCCCACAAGTACTCTGTGTACATCCTCCTCCAATACTCATCACAAACTACTAAGCATTCTCTATTGTCTATTTGTGGGACACATTTATCGCATTCTCTTTGTATCTTAGTAGAGTCCCACTTCATTGTAGGCCAGTAATATCCCAACTATTGTAGTTTATGGAACAAGGTACTTGTGACATCTTTGCAATTGGCTTTGTGAACTTTGTCCAGTACGACTTTCGCCTCCTGTTCGCCTAGGCACCTTGTCCTCACACCGTCTAGTTCTCTGTGATATACCACCCCATGCACCAGTTGGAACTTTGAGATCAACCTAATGTCATGTGTCCCAATCATCTGACCTTTCAGCTTCTGTATCACTTCGCACCTCTAATCGTTAGCCGCTATTTGTCCCTCATCTTCCATTTGGTCTTTTAGGGTGAGAGTTGATTATCTGTCGACTGTCTGGATGGTAGTCTCTATCGGTTCAGGGCTGGCATGTATCTTGGACCATAAGGTAGCTAATGCGTCGGCAAACTTGTTCTTGGCTCTATTCTGATGTTTGAAGTCTACATCCAAGTCACAGACTAGCTTTTGGATCAGGGTCCTATAGGGTAGGATGGTTAGCTCCTTCGCCATTGTACTTTCGTTGAGCTGCCCAATCACCAGCTTGGCATCACCAATCACTTTTATCTTCTTTGCGCTGGCTTCTATCGCTTTTATCAAGCCGAGGACTAGTGCTTCATACTTTGCTATATTGCGGGAACAAGGGAACTAAAGCTTAAATGAGTATTCAGAGGTCTATTCGTTAAGGGACATTAGGGTTACTCTAGCACTGGCTGAGGTGCTCGTGCTACTACCATCGAAGGTTAGGATCCATTCTCTACTTTCCACTAGGGTGACCATGGGTATGTCTCCGAGGACCTCTTCTGATATAGGAAAATCGGAGCTCGATGGAAAGGTAGCCAATAAGTTTGCTACTGCATGGCAAAACCAAGGCCAGGCACTGTTGCTCCATGTATGAATAGTCCTTCTCTACTGACTTGAGGGTTCTATTGGTGTAATAGATGGGGATCTCTACTTTACTCTCATCTTCCTGTGCCAACAAGCATCCTATGGCCTTTGCCCCTGTTGCGATGTATATCCTGAATTCTTACCCGTCTTTTGGCGGTGACATTGCAGGCGCCTTAGACAATGCTTGCTTTAGCCATTCAAAGGTGTCCTGATGCTCCTGGATCCATCTGAACTCGACAGCTTTCTTAACTAATTTCATCAATGGTAGGGCTGCGTGCGCGAGGCTATGAACAAACCTTTTCAAATAAGAAACTTTTCTGAGGAAAGTTTTTAACTGGGACTCGTTTACTGGTGGTGGTAGATCTAAGATGGCTCTAACTTTACTTTCATCAGGATGTATTCCAGTCTGATCTACTCTGTAGCCTAAGAACTTGCCCGACTGCACTCTAAATGCTCATTTTAGTGGATTTAGCCTCAGCTTGAATTCCCTGCATCGAGTACATCCTTAAGACTTCAAAGTGCTCCTCTTTCTTCCTGGCTTTGACAACTATGTCATTCACGTAGCACTCTATTTCATTGTGAATCATGTCATGGAAAACACTAGTTATGGCTCTCTGGTATGTGGCTCTAGCATTCTATAATCCGAAGGGCATCATTTTATAATAGAAATTCCCTATGGGTGTCTAGAAGGCTGTGTGGGGTGCATCCGCGAGGTCCATGAAGATTTGATTGTATCCACTGTAGGCATCTAGGAAAGAAAAGAGCTCAAGTCCTGCGGTCGAGTCTATCAATACCTCCAAATTAGGAAGAGGGAACTCGTTTTTCGGGCAAGCCTTGTTTAGGTCCCTAAAGTCGACACAACATCTGCGATAAGGTGAAGTTAGTATTCGGGTGTTGTGTTATTGCTAACAAGTTGGATGGGAAACACTAGCCTTAGCTGTCCATTCTTCTTCTTCACTGGAACTATATTGGCTAACCATTGAGGATGTGCTATAGGTTTGATGAAGCCTACTTTCASAAGCCGCTCTACTTCCTCCTTGATCTTTAGCGTTATTTCCGGCTTAAAGATCCTCTACGGCTACTTCACTGGCTGGAATTTTGGATCTATGTGATGAGACCAAAAAGAACCCTATTTTTATCCCATAATATTCACTCTTTTACATTAATTTAGCACTTAAGTGGACCTAAACAAGGCTTGCCTGAATTGTCACGAATAGTGGTACAAGTAGCAATTAGGTTGATATCTTTTTGGGTCAATTGTTCGTGATAGCCTTTGACCAATGTTTTAACATGGTTCAACCTAAGGAATCGATGGAACAAGATTCAATAATTGCAGCTATCTCAATTATTGATATTTCGGTTTAACTGTTTTCACAAATCTTAATGCTATCATTGTTTAACATGGAATGCTATCGTACCCAGTTGAGTGGTGATAAGTGTTGATCGAATGCTGGGTTTGGTCAACTGAATTAGGAAAACAYAAGGTTTATTATGGCTATCCTAATAAATCTAAGGTTAAATGCTTGAATTGCAAGAATGCTGAAATGTACCTAGGATCGATGGCCAATCGATTCAACCCGAACCCTTGAACCAGAATTCGGTAAGACTGATTTTCTCTTGTTCGTTTAGTTTGTTATTGCTTTCTTATTCTTCTAATTTTAGTTATTTTATTTTCCCACTCAGTTATATTATTCATTCGGCTAAGAGATTATTGTCTAGCTCCCTGTGGGATTCGACCTAGTACCACTTGTGCTACAAATATTTTATTGTGGGACTAGTATTAATTTTGAGGGCTTCGACAACTTGTCAAAATTTTGGTGCCGCTACCGGGGAGCAACTTTAATTTCTTATCTATTACCTTCTTTTTTGTTAACCTTCTTGTTTTATGACTCGTGCTTCTCAACGAGGTGAACTCGAGTACAACCCCAGAATTGAGAGGACCACCCGTCGTTTAAGGAAGGAGGTGAAACAAAGGAAGGATCGTTCACCTAAAAGGGTGAACTTAGATTGTGATTTACTCATTTGTGATCTACCCATCTTCGAAGGAGAAGAAAGAATGGCTAACAAAGAGAGGACGTTGAGAGAGTTAGCTGCACCAATGATGAACCAACAGCCCCTATGCATCACGTATCCCAATCTTGAGGTAGGTTTTGAATTGAAATCTGGTTTGATATAATTATTGCCTCTATTTCATGGTTTTCCAAGTGAGGACCGTCATAAGCATCTAAAGGAATTCCATGTCGTCTATTCAAGCATGAAACCCCACGGTATGACCAAGAATCAGGTGAAACTCTTAGCCTTTCCATTTACTTTATGTGATAAAGCGAAGGATTGGTTGTATATTCTTCCTTCCAGTTCAATACGCACATGGGATGAGATGAATAGGATATTTTTAGACAAATATTTTCCTGCATCCCGGGCTGCAAATATTTTCCTCCACGACCGAGGCTGAGTACATTGCCGCAAGTGAGGCTGCCAAAGAAGCCGTGTTGATGAAGAAGTTCGTTCATGAGTTGGGAGTAGTTCCGTCCAGCACATCACCCATCCCGTTGTTGTGTGACAACAATGGAGCCATTGCTCAGGCTAAGGAGCCACGAGCCCACTCGAAGTCGAAGCACATCGAGAGGACGTACCACGTACTGCGGGAGATTGTTGGTAGAGGGGACGTCCTGATTCAAAAGGTAGCGTCAGCAGAAAATGTAGTAGACCCATTGACGAAGCCACCTTCACAGAAAGTGTTTGAGAAACACGTGGAAAGCATGGGACTCCGGCTTGTACCTGATTGGACCTAAGTGCAAGTGGGTGCTGTTAGACAGTTTTGTATGCCCTTAGTTTCAATCAGAATGATGTACATTATGAGTTTATTGTAAATGAATAAAAGTGCATATATGATTCATGTTCCCTTGGTATGTTTCTATGTAATACCCTTAAACTAGACACTTAATGAGACTTGTGTTAGTTTAGAATGTTCACAGCCAGTGAGTCAGTCTGGGGAGACCTATCTTGATAAGGTTGACACTGTTGTGCCACCATGTCGGTTGGGGTGGCCTATCTCAGCTGCCAGGGTGAGACCCTAGGCACATACAATGTAGGATTAATTAAATCTTTGAACTGGACCAGATTTCCAGTATTACCCTGAACCTTGGAGATTGATGGGCAAAACTAGAAAGTTACACCCGACCCCTA
>NW_010729161.1:651528-689193 GCF_000365185.1 Nelumbo nucifera
AATGAGATTAGGAGAAGGCTGATCTAATCTGCAGATAAGATAAGGGTTTATCCTTATCACCTAAAGGGATGTCTGATCCAAATATGATTTGGATCAACAACTCCTAATTGGATTAGGAGCTGATCCTTTAGGGTTACAAAAGAAGGAAGGGGCGACCACCTTTAGGCGACATACTCATATCCTCTTCAGAGCAAAAAAAAACACAGAAGAAAGAATTAAGCAACCTTGCAGAATTCTTTCTTACCGCCTCCTTCTTCTTGCCGCCTACCTTGCTAGTTCGATCTTCAGCTGAGGGAGAAGTCAAGATTTGATCTTGATATCAGTTCTTTGTGAAAGGATTGATAGAAAGTTGTACTCACGTGCCATCCTACTGTTTCTTGCGAAGGAATAGGTTCTTGGAGAAGAACACTGCTGATTCTGCTCCATCCTGCACTACGCCATCTTCAGTGGGAGCAGTCTTTGGATCCTTCCTTGGGAGATATTACTTCTCCGTATCAGGTATAATTCTCTCCCACTGCTTTTGTTCAGATCTGGTTCAGTTTATGGTTCAAGATTGATCCTTGAAAATATGATTTTCTAAATAGGGAATTCGATTCTCAGTTGAAAGAGAGATAAATTTTCTTTGAAATTCGCCCACCTTATTCCGCAAGATTTGGGCATCCATACGATTGATCTCTCATCCCATCAGGTGTTCACGCCCAAAGAAAATCTCCAAAGAGTGTTCCCACTTAAGATGACACACTGTAGGGTGGAGCAGAATCAGCAGTGTTCTTCCCAAGAACTGAACCCTTCAGCAAGAATTCGATGGAGGCAGTGAGCACGACTTCAGATAAGCCTTTCTCCAAAGACTGATATCAAGAACTATTCTTGATCACTCCTACTTGTATGGAGATCGAACTGGCAGTTGGCGGCAATAGGAGGAGAATGCAAGAGCAGAAGATGGCGCAGTTGTCTTCTCTCTTGGTGATCTAAGAATGATTTTTGAGAGCTTGGGATGAACTCAATGGTTCGCCGGCAGTTGATTACATATACATATATATGTATATCTGTATATCCATATATAAATATATTTTGCAAAACAAATTTCAACGATTGAAATCGGCTGCCGGCAGTCTTGGTTTCCATCAGAGTGAGTGCATCCCCGATCATTACCTTTATCCGACAATGGGGTTGATCCTGTCACTATGATCACCTACTCAGATGAATTCTCGGACTGTCCCAACATACCCAGATTTTGACCCCCTCTAAGGATCTTACTAATTGGCATATCAAAGACAGCCCAATCCAACACCTAGTGCAATATCATAATCGAGTCTAGGGGTCAGGTGTAACTTTCCAATTTTGCCCATCATTCTCCAAGGTCCAGGGCAATACTGGAAATCTGGTCCGGTTCAGGGTTTCAAGTAAACCTACACTGTATGTGCCTCGGGTCTCACCCTGGCAGCTGAGACAAGCCACCCCAACCAACTTGGCGGCACATCAGTGTCAGCCTTGGCAGGATAAATCTCCCCAGACTTATCCAACGGCTATGAACATTCTAAACTAACACGAGTCTCATATGTGTCCAGTTTAAGGGTATTACACAGAAACACACCACAAGAACATGAATCAAATATGTATTTTATTCATTTACTGTAAATGTCATAATGTACATTATTCTGATTGGAGCTAAGGGCATACACTGTCTAATATTAAGTTGATGTGAAAAGACCATCTAATAATAAATGGGTTTCTCCAAGGTTATACAAAGTGGATATTTCATGGAGAGTCAATTTTTGTTCATGACATATAATGAGGCATGTTCCTTTGATAACCCAATTGAGTGTGATGATGTGCATGGGATGATTCATGATACATGTGTCATTCCTATAGTGAAACAATGTGATGAAAGGATGGATATTCCAGTACAACCTAGTGGAGGGACTAATCCTGATGCTTAGAATTTTTTTAATCTCATACAGATGCTGAACAAGAATTATATCTAGGGTGTACAAGGTTGTCAAAGCTTTCATTCATTATTAGGCTATTTCATATTATGTGTTTGTATGGATGGAGTAACAAGTCATTTACCAAATTGTTTGAATTGTTGAAGGAAGTACTCCTAGAAGGAAATCAAGTATCAAGTTCTCTCTATGAAACTAAGAAGATGATAGGAAGTCTTGGACTTAAGTATGAAAAGATTGATACATGTCAAAATGATTGCATGATGTTTTAGAAATAACATGCTAATGATGAGATCTGTTCCGTGTGTGGTGATTCAAGATGGAAGTGAAATGATGACCATGAGAACAACACTGATGGGGCAGTTGGTACAAGGGAGAGATAGATTCCTACAAAGGTCCTACGCTATTTTTCTTCAAAGGCTACAATGTCTTTTTATGTCAATTAAAACAGCATCTCTTATGACTTGGCATGAAAATTAATGTATCAAGGATGGCATCACGAGACACCCTACTAACTCTCCTTGGAAGGAATTTGACTCTAAGTATCCGGACTTTGCAACTGAACCTTGCAATGTTAGGCTTGGTTTGGCAAGTAATGGCATAAATCCCTTTAGAACACCTAGTGCCACATACAGTACATGTCCAGTGGTATTGATCCTATACAATTTTCCCCCATGGATGTCTATGAAACAACCTTATTTGTTTGTCATTGATTATTCCTGGTCCAAATTCTTTCGGAAATGATATTGACATGCACTTACAACCTGATATTGTTGAATTCAAGGAATTATGGGAGGTTGGTGTTAAAACATATGATGCATCTACTGATCATAACTTCCAACTATGTGTTGCTTTGTTAATGACAATAAATGACTTTTCTGCAAATGGCAATTTATTGGGTTGKAGTACCAAAGGGAGGTTTGCATGTCCATCATGTAACAATGAAACTTGCTCTCATTAGTTGAAGCATGGTCAGAAGTTGTCACATGGGTCATCAACGAATCTTGGATGCCAACCATAGATATCGTTATGAGAAATAATTATTTGACGGAAATCAAGAGTTTAGATCTGCACCTACTCCACTAAGTAGCATTATTGTATTGCACCAGTTAGAAGGATTGCAGTTCACACTTGGTAAAAAGGACCAAGGTAGTACTAGGAAAAAAGAAACACAACACTGAATTAGAGAGTTGTTTCTTTAACTGGAAGAAGAGGAGTATAGTTTTCTTATTACCATATTGGCAGCATAACTTGTGTCATCATAATCTTAATGTGATGCATATAGAAAAGAATATATGTGATAAATTAATGGGGACCCTCTTGAACCTTGATGGTAAGACAAAGGATAATGTAAAGGCATGATTAGATTTGAGGGTAATGCGAATAAGGCCCGAGATTCATCCTTAGCAACGTGGATCAAATGTTGCATATTTTCCCCCTATGTGTTACTCCTTATCTTCTATTGAGAAAAAGCTTTTTATAAAGTATTGAAATCAATTAAGGCTCTAGATGGATAAGCATCCAACATATCCCAGCGGGTGGATGTGAGGCAATGAAAAATTTAGGGTCTCAAAAGTCATGATCGTCACGCTTTAATGAAACAATTGCTTCCATTGGCCATAAAGAGAACATTGCCTAAGAATGTGTGTTCCCCTTTGACTGAGCTATACGATTTTTTCAAGAAGTTGTGCTCAAAAGTATTGAACCTAGATGAGTTATGCAGAACGGAGAGGGAGATTGCACTAATACTTTATCGTCTAGAGAGGATCTTTGCTCCATCATTTTTCACCATCATGATGCATTCAGCAATACATCTAGCACATGAGGCTAGTATGTGTGGCCCAGTACAATTTCCCTGGATGTATCCAATTGAGAGGTAAATCTTTATATTCATTTCAATGCTTAATACATTTACACACATAGGAATGGCAACAGGGAGGGTTTGGGGCGGGGCACCCTCTCCTTGTCCCCACCCCGTAGTCAAGATATTTTGCCCCGTCCCCACCCCATCCCTGGTGGTAGGGCAGGTTCGAGGCAGAGCATCCATTCCTCGTCAGGGATGGGGAATCCCTGAATTTTCCACGCTCCAAGGCAATTACATAAAATTATCTATTTTATGGACAATTTACACATAGGATATAGGAATTTGGGGGTATTTTAGGAATTGAATTATAATACTTTAGGGGTAATTCAAAAATAGAATTATGGGATCCTAAGATTTTAAGAATTTAGGAAAAACTTAGAGATATTTTAAATATCAATATTAAACCTAGAGATATTTTTTACTAATTTACCTTTGGGTTCGGGGAATTATATACAAAACTCATCCATGCCCCGTCAGTAGTTCGGGGAAAAAATATTTCCCCGTCCCCACCCTGTTCTTGTTTAGGGTCGGGAAAACCCAACCCATTTGAGGTGGGGCGGGGCGAGGCCCCAATTTTACAAGGGAAATTTCCATCTCTATACACACACAAATATATGTGTGTGTGTGTGTATGAGTGGCCATCATTTAAAATTTCATTCTCTATCTAGGTACCTTGGAAAGTTGAAATCCTATGTCCACAATAGAACATATCAAGAAGGTTACTTGGGAAATGAATGTCTAACTGATTTAGTAATGATGAGGCAAATAATGGAATGCAAGGATTTTCAATATTTTAGATGTCAGGTTGTCATTTAGGAAAGGTTGATTATATCCAATTAAATGACATCACATGGGCCTAATCTCATCGTTATGTGTTATTCAATTGTTACAAAGTGATCCCTTATTTTGATTAAGTTCTGGTTGAATATGATTTTTTTGATTGATAAGTAAACTTTAATCTTAAAAATTTTAAGAATACTAACCTTAAGTTTATGCAGACAATATGCTGCAATTATCAAGTGTCAACATCGACGTACCAATATAAGAAAAAAAGAGATGAAACAAATCCAAAATCTAAAATTTCATGAGTGGTTTAAGTAACATGTAAGAAACTTCTTTCATTATGCAACTTCTTACACCTTGTTTGTAAACATAAATGCATCTCAAACATTTTTTTTGTGGTGTTCTTTAGGTTGCAAACCTTGAATTAGAAAATAATCTTCAAATTTTGGAGGAGATTAGATGATTGGCTAAAGGTCCATGGGGTGAAGCGCAGAGGTTCAAGGGGTTTATTGTAAATGGTTTTAGATTTCACACCAAGGATCGTGAACGACGACGAAAGACCCAAAATAGTGGGGTTGTTATCACGACAGAGACATCAAGTTTTGCTAATTCAAGAGATAGAAATCCAATTTTTGGAGATGTCACTTATTATGGAACATTAACCGACATCATTGAGTTAAATTACTATGAGAAGTTTAGGGTTGTATTATTTTGATGTGATTGGGTTAATGTGACACAAGGCATGGTAATAAAATAGGATGAGTATGGCTATACATTAGTTAACCTCTCGCATTTGATGCATAGTCCACAGTTAGAGGATGAGCCCTTCATTTTAGCTTCCCAAGCCCAACAAGCTTTTTATGCGAAAGACCCTAATGAAGATAATTAGAGTGTTGTTAGGAAGATAATCCCAAGGGATTTATTTGATATGCGGGCTAAAGAGATTAACGGAAATGATGATTTGGAAGATGAGCCACATAGAGCACATGTAATGGAAGACACTCTTGATGATAACATTGATTGGGTTTGTGAAGATGTTGATGGAACAACTGTTGAGGCAACCATTTCTGATGATGAAGATGATGATGTACATAAGCCTACATATAAGGAGGAGTCAGAGGATGATACCCTTTATGACTACATATGATGTTGATTAGTTTGCAAGAATTAAAATGTGGTTCTTTACACTTATTTGTACTTTCAAGAGAGGTCACACCTCGTGACTCTCTTTGGGGTGTTGTAACTTTGCTTACATTTTGGTAATGAAGTAACTTTTTCAATATTCAAAAAAAGATGTATATAATAGTACATATGCTACTCTAATATGCTTGTGCAATTTAAAATTTTATGCTTGTATTGTTCTATTATGGTTGACATGCGATTTAAAATTAATTGAAAATGTTTGTTATCTTTCTCACAGGAAATTATGGCTGAAGATACTATTGGTTCAGATAGTGGTATTATTTTATGAATAGATTTTTATTTGTGTCTTATTTTTATCATATTCATTTTGAATATTTTAACTTCTTGTGTACTATAAAATAGATGCCTCAGTGCAAAGGAGGGGCAGGGGCCACAAGAGCTATCAACATTTGGAACATGACAGTAGGAGAAAAAATCCCCATAACATTAAATGAGCTAGGCCAAGGAATCAGAGAAAATACAAAAAAAAACTAGTTAAATTTATGGGGACAATTGCAAGGAATGGCGATCTCTGTCCTCTGGGTTTCAAGCAGTGGACTTTATTTCCAACTCCACGTAAGGAGGACATTTGGAATCTTCTACTGGTATGATTTTTTTTTTATTTAGGTCTGTTTATTTGTTTGAATTCATACATTAATCGTTAATACATTTGCTTAAATGTATTCTTTGTAGGGTAAATTTGAGATAGACAACAAAGGTAGAAAGTGGGTATTGTCCTCGATTGGGAAAAAATAGAAAGATTAAAAGTTAGACTTGAAAGCCATGTACTATGATCCAATTACCCCTGATGAGGCAATGCGGAATTGTCCAAATGGGGTTCCTAGCGATCAATGGTAAATTCCTATCACTTTTTGGAACTTTGATGAGGGCAAGGTATTATCTCTTAATTATATTGATTAACCTATATTGTTTAAGTGTCACAATACACATGGCCTTACACTTGTAGTTTTTATAAAATTGTAGAAATGGAGTGCTATAGCTAGAGGAAATTGGTCGCAACAAAAATATGCACTCTCGGGGGAGAAAGAATAATGCAAGATTGCGTCATGAGATGGTAATACAATCAGTTAACTATACTACTACTTGAAAATGATGATAATGCTTAATGTTTAGTATGGATATAGATGAAAGAAACCGGTGATGGGGTACAACCAAGCAAAGGAGTTGTGTGGATCAAAACACATAGAAGGGAAGATGGGGCGCTTGTATATGCAGAATTGGGAAGGGCAATGGTTGTCTATTGAATTAGTGGATACAAACACACAGATGTATATAATGTTAATTATTTGATTTAGTATAAAACCCCCATATTAGCCACACAACAATTATGTTGTCTTTTGTAGGTACAATTAGAGAACCTGGCATAACAACGAGCCACAACTTCTGGTGGGTCCTCAACCCCTAATGATGATGACTTTGATATATGGATTGGGTGTTACTCCTTCCACTCTAAGCATGAGCTGTAGAAATAGAACATTAGAGTCTACATCAACAAGATGAGGTTGTGGGCATGAGGATAGCAATGAATGATTCAGGTGGATAGAAGATAGCTTTGAAAATGTGACTAGAGCATGTAGTGATGTAGAACACCAAGTGGGAAGAATAATATTCATATTTCCTCAAAATCTTTGAGGCATGCTAAATGATGATTGGGATTTACCTTCAAGAGGTGCAGAGGTAATACGTGTGTCAAAGTACAATTTCAATATTGACATTCTAGATGTGTTTACTGATATTCTTTCTTGTTTGCTATCATTGTTAGGTTCCCAACCGATCGAGTGCACCACGTGAAGCATCATAGTATGTAAATACTAGATAGTGACATCTCCCCCCTTCTTCAAAGTATTCTCCTCCCAAGACCCCATATAGTTGGGACCATCATTTGAATTGTTTATATAAACCCATTTAAAAACTCCTTATAGCATGATGAATGAATGAATGAAGAGTTTTCTCTACTGATATGTTTGGTGCTAACTCCAAACTTGTGACGGTGTTGATTCTTTCATCTCTAGTGACTCCAAATTCTTTAGGACTTTGAGCAATGAGAAATGGAAATTCAGCTTCACTCTTCAGCCTTGCAGTCTCAACCATTGATTCACTCTTCAGCTTTGCAATGAGAAATGGACTTCAGTTTTGCAATGAGAAATAACTATACCAACCACTTATTCACTCTTCAGGACTTCAGTTTTGCAATGAGAAATGGAAATTCTTTCACTCTTCAGCTTCACTCTTCAGGACTCTAAACTGCAAGAAATGGAAATTCCGCTCTTTTTGTATTTGCTCCATCATGTACCTCTTTGCACACCTAAGATTCCATAGTTTCTTCTTTGCTCCCTTGCATCAAAGAGAACGCATTTATGATGAGTCAGAGGTACCAATTCCGTCCCCTTTTTTGCAAAGTCTTCCACATGGAATAGTTCCCAACAAAAAACCCTACCTTTAGGACCAAGAAAATTTTGAGTTAGCTCTTTTTCATATGCAAGTTGGGTTCCTCTCTGACCTTTGAGCTGGCTACCTTTGTCATAGTTTGTCCCTTCACTTTATCTGTAGTTTTAATGTTTGAGTGGCTATTTATGGATAATAGTTAAACCAAATTTTATTGCAGAAATGTAATTGAAAGGATATCACTTCGCTATAATCATCTAAGAAGTACTTATATTGCATACATTTCATAATTTGATATTTACAATTGTCTGCCATCTAGGTCAGGCCCCCCATATAGATCAATACTGTTAGCCCCTAGGAACTGGCACTATTAGGAATCAAGTTAAATAAGGTGTGCAATCTGGATACATGGAAGCTTGCTTCCTTCAGGTGTTGGCTATAAATCGAAGTTGCTAATCTCTTTTAACCAGTCTATACAACACTAAAATCATCTCCTACTTTGAGGTCTAAATAACCAAAAGATATAGCCAGTTTCAATCCTTGTATGGCTTGGATTCTTGTTCTCAATGTTCTTGGAACTTGCCTTTTGCAGGGAATATGCTGAGTTTTCTGGTAGGATCTAAGTAGGCATTTGAAGTGTCTTTAGAAGATGTTTCACAAACACAGCTTCAGGGAAAAAATGAAGTGATGTTGGAGTTTCCATTTGGATGATACAACTGGAGCCAATGAGGTGATCATATCACCCCACATATTAGTTTCTGCTATAAGACTATCTCTAATATATCTATAAATAACAATTTCTTGCGAATTGGGATTCCAACTGAATGGTAAGACTGGGATGTAATGGTCATATAATTTTTTTTTGTCCAAGTTTTCACATTTCTATTTTTTTTTTTTTTGTAAGTTCACATTTCACATTTCTAAATTGATGTCTGAATATATCATGACATCATGTTATTTCTCATATTAATTATTCGACTTTAGAACAGTATTAATAGAAATAACGTGGCAAATGTTTCTATCCAACAGGAGTTCATCATCTCGTTTATGAAAATTGAATGGATGGCTTTTATTGATTTTATTTCACTCTTTTGATGCTGCAACAGATTTCCATATATCTTTTGGCAGTCTGCATGATTTTGTTTTGTGTGAAAAGATGACGGCCCATTGAACAGTTGGTGCATGGATTAAGGCGATGATGCATTGGACTAGGTGAAAGCCATAAAAACTTTGGCTGTAAAAACTGTTTATGCTTTGAGCATTGCAAGGATGAAATTGTGCCTTAGTCGTGATGTTGCAGCAAAGATCAACAGGTGGCTTCTTAGGGGGTGGTTCAGTTTGAGATTTAGCCATCACCTCATATGAAACAGAGACATCTGTTCACAGTTGGGCTCTGGTTATGAGGTGTTGGAAGGGCGACCAAACACATCAGATATTTTGATGTTTTTAACATTTCATCCAAAATCCCTGTTTCACAGTTTCACTACTATATCAGATATGCATGATCATATCATGCATATTAGTGAACACCCTCTTAATCTCTACAAAACACTTTTGAGGATTTTTATGTCATGTTTCATATAGGGGCATTACTAAATCTCCTGATGTACTTGGATTTGTTGCAATTTCTCCAGGATGAAGATTTTGTTGCAGATAAGGATGATGGTGGCTCTCCAACTGATGATTGTGGAGAGGAGGAATCTGAAGCTAGTGAAAGTGGAGACAAAAAAGAGGCATATAACTTTGATTTGATTTTGTTTGCTTAAGTTGAATAATTGGAGGATCTTCTTCTATTTATAACACCTGTTTCTTTTTGTGCCAGAATCCTACCAAAAAGGAAGTCAAGAAAGATTCCTCTGCTTTTAAGGCACCTTCAGCTAAAAGGAAACCCAAGGAGGGAGATGAAAAGAAGAGAAAACAGAAAAGGAAAAAGGAGCCGAGTGCACCAAAGAGGGCAATGTCTGGGTTCTTTCACTTCTCACAAAGTGAAAGAGACGTAAGTTGTAGAGGGTAGAATCCTTAGTTTCTTTGCATGCTGTCGTGAATTTAGYTTTTTCTTTCAGATTACATATTATAAGGATTGTGTTGCCTGTAATTGGTTCAAGCTTCTTTTCCGACCAACATATCCTAATTTGCCCAACAACACAATCACCAAGTCTGAATCTCCAAACTCTCTGAGCTCGTCTATCCATTTTCTCAGATTGTTGAATGTTGCTCGTCGTGTTATGTCGTATACTAGCTAGCAATGCGCCCAAAGCTCCTCGGGAGTAAGAGCTGGTTATTGCTCTAAATCTGTAAATGGATAACGCTCACTTCAGCAGAGAGTAAAGGGACATCCTTTGGCCCCAAAAGAAAAACAAGAGCTAGTCATTTAATCATAGATGTGCTCATTTGTAAAAAAAAAAAGAAATGGATGTGCCCTACTTGCTCCCTTATAAAAACATTCAAAATAAAAAAGGGGAATGCCAACCCCATGAACAAGTAAACATTGCTACCATTAACATGATTTAGTAAGTTGAATTGTGCCTCTTGTCAATTCTAACACACCAGGCCCACTGGCGATACCATCTTGACTACTGGATTATTCTCTATGACAAATATATCAAAATTAGGATGTGCCCTAATGACCAATCCTCTAAATTAGAGGCATCTCTTATATGAAAGTTAGGGTGCACTATATGGTGGGATGACCAACCAAACTTTTGCCTTACATTTTCCCATTTTAGGGCATTGACCCTTTCTAAATGGGGTTAGTGCTACAGGGTGTTATAGAATTAGAGAGCCCTTACATGAATGCTTGCAAAGCAATGGGTTCACCTTGAACTGAACACATGCTGTAAATGGAATCATTCCTACTCTCTTAGAGTAGGATTAGCATTCCTTAATGCAATATCTAAAGCCCCAACTGAAAATGAGCTAAGCTTATAGCTTGGGGCTTGGGCTCCAACCTATGAATTCAACTCTAGCCTGGACTTCCATTGGTTGCAGCAACAAAAACCATCATGAAAATGATAGTTAACATTTTCTCGTGTAAACTGTAAGGATTTCCTATACCCACAACAACTCTACCCACACCTTATATTTATATGTGCTCCAACCAACATTTCCTTTCACACCTTTCCGGTATCATGTATTTTTGGTATCATAGCCAAACCCTATATTTATATAGTTATATTATTGTCTGGATATATTCTGTTTTACTTATGCTTCTTTTATCTCTTCCGAATTCCAACAACATTGAACACGACCCGTCTGATTGTACATTGGCAGAATATAAAGAAAACTAATCCTAGAATTTCCTCAACTGATGTTGCAAGGGCCCTTGGAGACAAATAGAAGAAGATGTCAGGTATTCTCATCTTAATCACAATATGTGCTCCATCTTTATTATTATTATTATTATTATTATTATTATTTCCAAATCAGGTATTGCTATCTAGGTTGTATAACTATAAATTACACTTTGGAAGCCTTCTTGACCATGTGGACTAGACATGAGAACTGATATACTGAAATTGACCTGAGAACTGATATACTGATCTAGGTACACTCAACGCCTAATGGATGATTAGAAACTATACCAAATGGATTAAAATTGATCATGTTTATAGGAAATTCCATCATACAAAACTATAAAAAGAAAAAAAAATCAACTTACAAAATAAAATAGAAGAAATGGATTATTTCTTGACTTAACTACTTGGGGAAGATACATTCTTTTTTGGGTACAAGGGAACATGAGATGCGAACTGAAATTAGCAGTGAAAAGGTTGTTCTTTTCTGTATGTTTGATGCCAATTTCATACTCCCTCTTCAAATTCTTATGTTTTGGTTTGTGTGTCAACAGGTGCCAATTGTGGGAGAAGGAAATTGAACTTAAGGAGATCAAAGAGCAATTGAATGAACTTGTAGGCCTACTACGGCAGAGCGAGATAGAGAAAAGAAATTGAAAAGCAGCAAAAGCTGAGAATATGGAAAAATTGAAAAGCACAGAGAAAAGAAATTCTTGTACAAGCCAAGAATTTATCAAATTGAAATTAAAATGTATTTGTGATTCAAATATTTTGAATGGAGAATTTTTTTAATTTTATTTGTAATTGATGTTTTTTTATTTTCATATTTTATTTTGATTTAAATGAATACAAAGAAGAGAAAACAGGTAATTTGAAGAAAATTAGAAAAAAATAAAAAAATAAGTTATTTGAAAAAAAAAATTATACTTTTAGAGGCAGTCGCGACTGCCGCCAAAGAAGTTCATGGCTGCCGCTAAAAAACACGCACCAACCTTTTAGCGACAGCCAAGTCAGATTTAGCAATAGTCACAGCTGCTGCTAAAAAACCTTTTTGCGGTTGTCTCACCAGTAATAGCGGTAGCCACGACTGCCAGTAAAAACCCTTTTAGCGGCAGTTTGCCGACTACGGATAAAGTCTCTAACCACAATTTTGGGGACTCTCGCTAAAAGTCATTTTTCTTTTAGTGACACAACATGCAATTGATATCAATTAAATAAACCATTAATAAATGATCGACCGAGAATTGGCTAATTGGTGTGTTAGCTGGTATATTCCATTGTTGACGCAGAATCGAATCCCACAACCAGCACTTTGGGGAAAAAGGGGTCAAAGGGGAAGTTGTTAAACAAAATTAAAAATGGAAATTGAAAAAGAAAATGCTCAACTGAACCCCAAAATTTGTTTTAAAAATTGCTGGAAAAAAGGTTGTTTGGAGATTTAGAAAACTCAAATAGCCGCATGAGAATATTTTTCAAAGTTAACAATTGAAAGAATACAAAGGGAGTCTATTAGAATATGAAAGTCCAGGGGGGCCTTTATTGCAAATTAATGATAGTTCAAGAGGATAATTACTACTACCCCCAAAGTACAAGGTAGTAATATATAATTCACCCTTTAAAAAAACAATAAACTTTCCAAGAATGTTCTGGTATAATACCAAATTTGGCTTTACTTTAAGGGTAAACTACTGAAACCTCCCCTAAAGTTTTTGACCATTGCTGAAACCTCCCTTCAAATTGATAAATGCAATCAGGCAATCACCTCCCCTGAACATCCTAACATAGTTACAAGTAGATCCCCTTTGTTAGAATCCTCTAAAAAGAGGCATGAAAATGTCCAAAATACTCATGTCATTATTTTTTTACCATAATGTTTGTTTTCCAAATTTTCTCTTCCTATGAATTGCTAGCCCCTTTCCAATCTCTTATCTAAAATTGAATTTTTGTTCCAAATTTGTCTTCATATCAATCATTCAAAGGTAAAGCTGCAACTTTAAAATTCTAAATTTTTTGTTGTTTATAAAGCTTGCATTAGCTTTTCTATAGAAACCAGCCAAGAAGAAATTGCATGAAAACTTTGGACATTTCTGTGACTCTTGGTRGAAGATTCTAACAAAAAGAGGTCTACTTGCAATTGTATTAAAAAGTTCAGGAGAGGTTAATGCAATTATCAAACCTCAGGGGAGGTTTCAGTAAAGGTCAGAAACTTCAGGGGTGATTTCAGCAAGTTATATCCTTAATTTAATAACAAAATTTTGAATTCAATGAGCAAAGATGCGCATGAACCCATCCAATAGTTTSCAAGGACCATGATTAATTATTCGCTTAGATATTGAAAGTTCAAACCCAGTTATAAAATAATAACAATAACAACAAACCCTAAACCTACTAAACCTAAACCTGGTCAGAAATCCAAAGACGAAGCTTTGAGAAGTAAAAGGGGTCATGTCACAACCAAGAACAAAGCCATCAAAACATTCAAATGTACTAAATCTAAACTAAACAATTGCAGGGGAAAAGAAAAACCCTTTTATTCATGTTTTGAGACAGAAATTTTATGGCTTCATGTCGGACCCTTTACTAATCATCGAAGGCCAGCCGAAGAAATATTCCCATTCACCCGTAGCCCTATTGAAAGAATAAAGGCCAGCTTTCATGATCGCCCAGGTACAATAACTGCTGCATCGATATAAATCCCTTTTTGCATGGTATATTTCGAAGCTACCGCTTACAGTAGACCCTCCTGTCCTTGTCCAATCCATCCCACACCAGAAGAGTGTTGTGTCGAACAGGTTGTCATGAAAACTCCAAGTATAGTTCTGGTTATAACCGATGACGTGGTCACCCAAATCGTCATCCTTCGATTTGCAGTGAACGTGGAGGTTCTTCCCAGGCTCCAACATGTTGATCAATATCACATGAATTTCTTTGTAGTAAGCTCCTGATACCACCATTGATGAATGGCTCAAATTGAGCACTATCAGCGCCATGGCTACCACATGCATGAAGCTCCAGCGAAACTGAGTACCCATTTCGGATCTCTTGATATGCTGTTAATGTTGTTCAACGTTGGTATATATATAACTGATGAGAATAATTAATGTGGGAGGGAAGAAGAGAGTTAACCCCTTTTAATAGAGTGTGATGAACCAGTAGGAGTGGCTACGCTGAGTGAATCATAGCTTGTTCATCACTGGTTGGTGTAGAACTTTTAAGCCAATGAGAGCTGGCACGTTAGGGCACACAGAGTTTACCCAGAGTGACCCTTCTCTCTGGATCATCACTCTTTAAACTTGCAAACTTGGCTCCATTTATTAGAGGGTCTCTCCACTTAATTATTTTATCTGTTGTACTAGACGTTGAAGTTAGTTATTCCCTGCTCATTGATTCCTGGTACAGATCACCCAAGTACGTTTCATGTAAACGTCCACAAGATAGTAACGTAAAGGTGCCAATTATCTAGCTCAGTTGGTAAGGACTCGTCTCTGGCCGGATATGTCTGAGACTTGAAATGACTCTTTTTCCTCACCAGGGTTTATTGATGCAGCTAAATCCCATCCAAACTGACATAGTTACAGCCTTAGGGGGATGTGCTATACTACTCCAAACTGATGACATAATTACAGCCTTTATCATTGTTAAAGCAATGTCAAGCATAACTTAAAGTTTCAACTTTACCCCCTCCTCCCATTAATTTATTTTTCTGTTCAAATTTTAAAGAATAATTCTACTTAACCTTTTTGAGAAGTGTAATAAAAAGGCTGCAGTAAAGTAAAATTAATACATTACATCAATATTTTTTTTTATTTGGAATGTTGACTAATAAAGAAAGGTATTTGCACCTTTTGTCAAAACAATAGAAGAAGTTTTTGCTAAAGTCAAAACATTGGGGAGTTTCATAGGATTGTTAGAAAACCCAAGGAGATTATTATAATTTTCCTTATTTATAAATGAAACTTAAATTGATTTTAAAATAATTAAACTATGTTTAAAACTAATATATTTTATTAATTTGTTAAATTACTAAAAATTGGATCTACTTAAGTATATTAAATTTTCATTAAATTTAGATTCCTTATATATGAAATTTAATTAACTATATAAATTTTTATTTTTTAGTGGAACTTAAGTTGGTTTTAAATTAATAAAATTTAATTATAAAACTAATAGATGTAAGATATTTTTGTATTAGTTTTATATTAATTTATCTTATTCCTTTTTTTAATTGAAGCCTTTTTATTATTTTAATAAAAATATTTTTATCAATAACAATAATTAAAAATTATTTTTTATTTAATTAACTTACTAAATTATTTTTATTATAGTTAATTAATTTTTTTTATTTTCAAATAGAATATAAATGGATTATAATTAGTCTTTACTGATAATTACAGTTTAATGCATGCAAATATATCTAATACATACATATATACATATACATATATATATATATATCTATATATATTAAATTGAAAAGGATATATATAGACAAAGTTAATGACTTTTATACAACTTATTGGAGAAATGGAGATGAGAGAGGATTAGTGGCATGAGTTATTGAAGTAGAGAGTTAATCACATAATTAATGAGGAGAGATTATTAAAAGAGTTAATGGGAAAGAAGGGTGAGAGGGAGAGAGTTAATAGTGTTTTAATGAGGAGTGTTAAAAGTCTTAAAAGTGATTGGTTACTTGAGTTATTTTATTCAATTTTAAAATTAGAAAATTCAAAATAACCAGAAAAAAGATAAGTGCCTTTGAGAAGAGACCAAAAAAAAATAATAATTGGCTTTGAGAATAAACCATAGAGCAGGAAAGTGTTAGCTTGGCACATTGCATTTTAATGTATAGATATAGATCCATCTTCTTTCTTCTCTTCCTTCACAAGGTAGAAAACAAAAGGTAGTATGGTCTTTTAATTTTTTTTCTTTTTTGGTATTAATCAATGCCTCACACCCCTATAGGGGCCATTACTCTTTTAAATAAAGTGACATTAATATAAAAGATAACTGACATTGACATCAATTAAAGCTGAAGCTACTTTCCAAAGAAATATTTCTTTTTGGTAAATTACATATTGATATCATGTATTATAGTGGCAATTATCCTTGAACTTCTATTTTCAATATTTCTTTATATCATGTATTATAAAGACCCCCTATTTTCAATTATCCTTAAACTTCTATTTTTTTGTTTTTTTTTTTAGGTTTTGGTTAGGTCATTTTTCAATATTTCAGTTTTCGCTTTGGTTTTTAGAATTAGAAATTCAAGTAAACGGAAAAAAATCAAATTAACCAACATTGAACTTTCATGCAGTACCTCCCTGAACTTTCATTTGTAATAAATATTCTCCTGAACTTTACCCACTCCCCATGAATTGAATTGCAAAAAATGTTAATTTACTAATATACCTTTTACGTAAGAGGAAGACATTATAAAAATGGATAGGGCAAAGTACATTATTTTTTTTTCACCCACTTTGTATGAGAAAGAAAAAAAAAAAACATAAGTAGAAGAATTACACAAATATGTGAGAGCAAGGATAAAATGGTCCATAAATTAAGAAAAAGAGTAGTTTGAGGATTTAGAAATGTTTAATTGGCACATAATAGTCGAATAAAAATTATTTACAAGGTAAATTGACAAAGTACGAATGAAGGGGGCAAAGTGTTGGAATTTGAAAGTTCAGGGAGTCTTTATTGTAAATGAAAGTTCTAGTGGTTAAATGTCACTAACCCCAAAATCGTACAAGGTGCTAATTTGTAATTTATCCAAAAGTTAATTTATCAAAATACCCACTCCAAAAACTTCTATAAAAGGGAAATTAAACAAAAATACCAAAAAATTTCTATAGAAACGTAGAATCACAATAAATAACACACTACAACAAGATAGATTTCTAGCGGCAGTTTTTGACCTGGTTGTTTGGCAACTGTGGCTAGAAAGATGGATTGTTAGCGGCAGTCAATTAAAACTGCCGCTAGAGGCCAAACGACTGCCGGTAAAATATTCCTCTCACCCTCTCTCGTTCAGTCATCCCTCTCTTGCCTGCTAAAAATATCCGCGCCTCTCCCACCCTCTCTCTCTTTCAGTTGTCCCTCTCTTGCTCTCTCTCTCTCACTCGGTCGTCTCTCTCCTTCTCTCTCTCTATCTCTCTCTCTTAGTCATCCCTCTCTCGCTCTCCCTCACTCTCAGTCATCCCTCCCTTGCTCAGTCGTCTCTCTCTTTCTCTCACTCTCTCTCTCTCGATAAGTTGTCTCTCTCTCTCTCTCTCTCTCTCGCACTCGTGCTCTCTCTATCTCTATCTCTCTCACACAGTTGCACATCAGAAATTCTCTCTATCTCTCGTGATCTCTCTCTCAGACACATCTGCAGCATTTGATTCCTAAGTAAATATCTCTCTCTTTCCTATCTATGTTGTCTCTTTTTCTCTATTTGTTAGGATTTCTTCATTATTGTCACCACTTATGCTTTGTCTTCTTTGATAAATGCTACTCTGTTAATCTAAGTACAACTTCGATTTTCCAAGGAGGTACTAAACTTCTCTCTTGTTGTCTCATTCGCATTCCTTTGTTTTTTTTTTCTTATTTTGTTCCTCTATTTTGAATGAAAATTATACTAGCTGTTATTTTGTTCCTATTCAACCAACTACATTTGTGTCTAAGAATGGTTGGTTAGTCAACTGACTCTCTTAGTAGTTGGATTTGGTTAGTTAGTCATGATCCTGTCTGCTAAGCATTATGGCTTCAAATAGAACCAACATGTTTGTTTTATTAATTTTGTTATGCTGAGCACAAGCTTGTATCATTTTCAGATCGCTAGCCTTAGTAGATTGATTTCATTACTCTTGACACACCCAAGAAAAACTCAATATAAGCTTAGGTTAAGTTCAACTCACGGATGTAATAATCAATATACACAGGGATATTGAAGTAATACTTCTTATGAAATTGGACAAAGTACTCTACAATCATCAAATTCAGATCAACAAACCAATTTCAATTCATGATTAAAAAAATAATTATTAAAACTTTAAAAAAAGTCACTATGCTATGCAAGTCCATGAGATAAAAAACAAACCAAACTTTGATGGTTTATCTATGTAAATTCTGATGGTTTAGAGTTGAACTTGAGGTACTATTGCTACTACCTTTGTTGTTACTAAAACATTATTACCAAGTCATAAGAAAAACAAGACAAATGACAATTGAAAACAAAGAATGAGAATTTTGCGTATTAATGGGTCATTGATATGTTGCAAAATTTTGATCTTGGTACATACTATAATGTTATTTGACTCTAAAGATCTAAAGTTTATGTATTCTCTTTACTCTTTATGGCATAAGCTTAAAAGCTAGGCAATTTAGTAAAATCCAATTAGGGCTACAAATTGTTTTGATTCAAATAGGGTATACCAAATGCATCAAAACAGGTTATATATACCCAGATTCAAATTCAATGCATTTATATTCGGATTTGAATCAAATCCTAACCATGGGATATGTATTGAAGTTGAACATTGAATACTTTAATAAACTGAACTAGAAAAGCGTTCGGTATATTAATTATTTAATAGAATGAGTTTAGAATGATTTTCATATAATATTTCATCAATAAAAATGACTTTAAATAACTTCAATGAGACTTGAGCCTATACTTTAGGAAAAATACAACATTTAGACCAGTTTTACTAAAATAAAATACATACTCTCCCTGTCTCTGTAGATGTATTAGTAGTGCATCCACATTTTCTGGTAAATTTGCCACAGTTTTGAAATTGTTAAAGGGTATCCTTAAGACTAGGCCCATTTACATGCTTGAGCTATACATAGTACATTCTCCAGACCAAGCCACAGATGGGCCAGAGGTTAAAGCTCAAAAGGTCTCCCTCGCCAGAGGTTAGAAGAGCTACAACATTCTACATTCAGATCCCCTAACTCAGACTTCAAGGATATGGGACCCAGACTCAAATAGCTATTTTATTGTTAAGTCCTGTCCTGCTGCCTTTCTTTTATTGAAAGGAAGCTCTCATGCAAGGGAAATGGATCTGAACACTAAATATACCAAGTTACCAACTAAGATATACTATGTAACCACTTAAAGGTTCTCTTTTAAGTTTCTATTTTTAAGTATTTTTGTTCTAATAGGCATTTTTTCTAGAACTTGGTATCATCTAGAAACCAATCTTACTCATCTAAATATATTCAGTCATAACTTCTAACTCAGTTCCAAGTTAAATTGATAAAGAAAAAGGTCATAATTACCCAATGTTGGTCCCAACAAGCTAAGGTCTTGGGAGGGGTGGATTAGATAGGGGCCTAACCTTTGGCATCCTGCATTTTCACACTTGTCAGCCTGAAATTTTGGCTCTTGAAATGAGTTTAAGTGTGAAGAATAAAAAATAAATAAGTAAATAATAAACAAAGAATGAATTATCGAGAGATGCCAAAAGCAGTAAGAGGAAACAATGTTGCCAAGACACCAAGGTTATCCATAGTCAATTAGGTAAAGAGGATGAAATTTCCCAAATAGTTTGCCAAAATTTTGAATACAATTGTGCACATGAATTTGATATTTTTTTGGGAAAGATTCTTCAATATCAGAGTTCTCAAGTATCAATATTGAGAGAGGTGGAATATATTCATAAAGAAGATGACATTTTTCTGTGGAGAAAATTCATACCATGGCTGTGGTGTCAATCACCTAAAGTTAGAACATCAACACTGGAAAAGATGCACTTTTGGTAAACTTCCATAGGAAGTTTGCAAAAAATGTGGTGCTAAACCCAAGTTCAAGATAAACTTCAATGACTTGGAGGTCTGGATATTTGCACTTCTGCTCTCTCAGAAGTCATTCGGTTTAAAAATGATGATAACTAGCAAGAGGTAGTACAGGTACTCACTTAGCTAGATACCCATGGTCGAAGAGTGTAAAGTTTTACATCGATTATCGATGTAAAACTTTAGAGATGATGAGGTTTTACATCGATTATTGACATAAAACTACAGTTCACCCAAACGCATACAAAACTGAACCGAAGTGTAGTTTTATGTCGATAATAATTACACCTTTCCAAACGCATAAAAAATTGAACAGATGTAAATTTTACAATGGTTCTTGATTTACATCGCATCCAAATGTAGCGAAAGGAACTCCTAAACATGGACTTAATAAATGATGGGAACTAGAATGGTGGTTTATTTAGTGTAAAAGTTAAACAAAGTTATAAACTATGCAAATATTTAATTTGTAGGTTTACTTTATAACGATAACCACTAACATATCAGGGGATTAATGCAATCTTTTCAATTTTAACCCCATAATTCTACTATTAATAAGAACCAAAATAAGTAATAATCACTTACTTGAGAAGTGCCACCATTCCGGTTCCATCCATCTTCTGTTTCATGAGATCAAATAAGCTTAATGTTACCTAATGTCACTAAGCGAGCATTAAGCCCCTAGTTCAGTTGTTATACATTAAAACCACCACAATCTATTATAGAACAAAATTCTCACAAATAATTTCCATGAGCATTTCAACAGGGTAGACTACAAAAAGAAAGCTCATGAGTATAACTTATCAAAAAGTATGACAATTACATACTAGGACATTATACAACATCAGTGCTTTTGTTTTCATTTATATTTTGAATCACTACATCAGAAATAAAAACCATAAACAAAAAATATGTTTTTGAACTATGAGTTCAGAACCAACAAAATAATGGTTTTAAAACAAATACAAATTTATTGGATAGAAATTATAAGATTTATGGAACATAATGCTAAACAATCAGATGGAAACATGTTTTTAGTTTTAGTTTTCAAAAAATAAAACAAATCCGCACACACACAACCTTGGACATGTTTTTTGCATTTTTGTTTAAAATAACAATCAATTTTCAAATCAAATGGTTTTTATTTGTTTTTTAAATCGGAAACAAGAAAACAATTCGTGCTGTAAATGCCCTTAGATGACTCTTTTTTGAACGATTATGCTAAAGAAAATTCTCCTATTACAAGTAGACACACAACACATAAACATGCATAGATGCATGTAAAAATTGTAATTTTGATGAATGTTGCTTAGGTAATGAGAAAACATCAGCCTCTCATTTCATAAGAGCTAAAGTTAAAAATTGAAAAGGATGCCAATTCAGGGAGGTGAGGGAGTTCATATTGTCACACTTATAATAAGGTTAAAGCTTTTTCCTACACACTAGCATTAGTCAAAATAATAATGCATAGTTATATATATGTACACTTAAAGGCATTCTATAACTATCTCTAAAACATACTTCTATAAAAACCTCTCTCCACATTTTAGATAAATGTTACATATCGACCTCTTCTATTAGTTTGGCATTGTAATGTAAAGAGAAGAAGATTATCTCATGCATTTAAACATTAAAAATATCTAATTTTTCCCAAATATAAGAATATTGAAATATCTTTTTCTTCCTTTTCAAGATATTGATATATCCATAGACATAAAATTCATAAAATTATATAAAGGAAACAAGAAATAAAAATAAAATTAAAGTTAACTTTTTTAAACAAAATCATTTTCTCTCCTCTCCCTCCCTCTAACTCACAAATCTCTAATAATTTTTGTTTATTAGTAGATATTGCTATTATTATGTTTATGTTTAAATGGAGATGCATGGATAACTTTGTAATTTAAGACTCATCTGTGTACTTAAATTAAATAAAGGTGTTAGTTTCTATAATTAATTTAACCAAAATGTTGAGGGAAGTTTTTGGAGAGGTCTGAGTTCAAGATAGGTTAAAACAGTTGTAAGTAAAATTGAGATTTAGGTAATTTATCCTTTGACTTAAAACAAAAATATCTGTAGAGTGTCAAGCGTCTAGAGATGACAATCAGCTAGGCTAGTTGGGTTGAAATTGATCAACCTTGGCCCAACCCTAAGAATTGGGTCTATGGCACAAGCTTGAGCGAAGCCTAAGGCCAAGCCCAATTTGTCCAACATGGACCTAGCTCTTATTGAAATTTGATGGACATTGGTTTGGCCCAATCAGCTTTCACTAATATATTACATAACTGTATTTGCGTATGTATGCATGCAAATGTGTTTATGTATGCATGCATGCAAGTGTGTTTATATATGGTTGTATGTACATATAGTCAGGTCAAGCTCATTAGAATAAGATGAGACTGTGGGAGTGATTCTCCAATTGGCTTTTTGTGCTTTTCATGTTGGGGAGGCCAAAAACTAGTAAATGAAAATGATCAAGATGGGTTTTTTTAACTTGTTTTAAACATTAGGAAAAAAAATCTCTACTTACCTTTGCACCCTTTTGTAAGAATAAGCTATTATGAATAAAAGCTAGTAATCATACAGAATAAAAAGTTCATTTTCAAAAAGCTTGTTTAAGCCCTAAGGAACTCCCAAACAGGGCTTTAATATATGATGGGATCAAGAGTGGTGGTTTATCTAATGTGCCCTAAAATTAAAATAAAATTCTAAACTATAAAATATTTAATTTGCAAGCTAGTGTTATTAGACAGCCATTGATGTATTGGGGGCTGAATGAAACCTTTTTAACTACCACTCCTAACTCTACTATTAACAAATACCATAATAACTAAAATAATCAGTTACTTGAGGGGGAGCTACATTTTGGTTTCCACCATACGTCATCTGTTTCAAAGGGTAAAAACAAGCTTCATGTTAGCTACTGTTATTAAGCTAGCATTAAGAACCTAGTTCTGGTGTTATGTTCTATAAAAAATTAAAACAACTATAGAACCAAAATCCTAACAGAATAGTTTCCATGGGTCATTTTAGCTAAGTAGACTAAGCTAGCAAAGAATAATATGAAGCTTGCCTAGTAAAGCTCATGAATCTTATTGAGTTTACATATTAATATTTTTTATTTTTATATGTATAATTTTCAATTTTTTTTTATATAAAGCTTGGCTCATTGTCAAATTCGAGTCTATCCAAACTTAAACATATGAACTTTTAAGTTGATTCAAATCTAATATTCGTAGCTCAAATTGGGCAAGCCCATACTCAAGCCTTTTGCTTTTCTGATGAGTTTGGTGCAACTAGCCCTACACATATCCATCCAAAAATATCTCATTTTCTTATTCGATTACCCCTTATCCGAATATGGAACACTATGCATTATGTTCTAATGTATGTCATCCATCAGAACACATATAGAAACTTTGGAAAATAGGAACAATGTGAACTAGGCTGTGCCTAGTATGCATGGATGCCAGACACAAGATGAAATTATTTTACTAAAGAAAATTTTTTAATTTTAGTATGAAAAATTCTGTTAATATAAATATTGACAAATGGTTTTGTGTCATGAAATTCCAGAATTTTACCTTGCTCACATTTAATCACCACATTGTAAGAAGTGAGAAGGAAAAAAAGAGGTATTGTGAATCCTGTGGTGATGAGAGGGCCCTTCACCTCCCCTCTTTCCTCTTTCTAATACATATAGATAAGCACCACAATTACTATATATAATAATTACTTACTTGATGGGGGACTGCATACTGGTTTCCATTATTTGTTTTCTGTTGCAAAGGGTCAAACAATACGATCATAAGTCAACATAAAACCCCTAGTTCAATTGTTATGTTCTGTCAACATCAAAACCACTATAGAACCAAAATACTCACATGGGGCATTTCAATTGGTTGTTTCTATTGGTGTTTTCCTTTTCTTTTTCTTTTTCTTTTTTTTTTTTTTGGTAGAATGCAATTCAACTAGTTCATGGGTATAAATTATCAAAAAAGTATGATAACTAGATGACTCTGTAATGGAAAATTGTGTACCACATGTCCACATTACAAATGGATTGGATATATAAATTCAAGATAGAATCTCATGCTTACAAATAATTCAAGTCCAAATTAAATGGGCCTGGCCAAGCACAATTCTACAAAACAAAGTCCAAATTCAAAGGACTCAAATGGAACCCATTAAAAGAGTCCTTAAACTTCTCAAATTATCTAGAAGGAAGTCTAGATAAAAAATATAAGGTTAAGTAAATCCTCAGATAAGGAGAAAATCTTATCTCTTAACCTCATGGGCCTCACAAGAGGGTCACCCTTGACCCTCTCTTTAGGGAAATTAGGTTATTCTCCCAAAACTCTCTCTCTCTATCTATCTATCTATCTATCTATCTATCTCTCTCTCTCTCATTTCTCTGATCAAACCATCTCTGTCTCTCACTCAAATCGTCCGGTTGCTGTAGTGTCTCTTCTTTCAGAAGCCTCACATATATAGAAGAAGTAAATGCCAAACTGACTCACTCTCTCTCGCTTCGCTCAAATCTACTATAGGTGGATGCCACACTGTCCCTTTCTTGCTCAAATCACCGCTGCACCACCACTCTCCCTCTCTCTCGCTTCATTTTCAGATCGTCGGTAGGTGGATGCCGCACCACCCCTCTGTCACGCTCAGATCTTGAAGCTCGCCATGCTCAGATCTTCAAGATCTTCAAGATGTTGAAGATCTTGAAGCTCGCGCTCAGATCTTGAAGCTCGTTGCACCACCGCTCTCCCTCTCTCACTAACTTAGATCTCCGGTTCGAAGATTTGAAAGAATGAAGATGATCAGAAATTTCAGCGATTCTTCTGTGTTTCGAAATGTAAATTCTTGCAACTTGAAATGTAAATCCCATCAAGGGTGCTACAAATTTATGCGAAAATATTTTTGTAAATTCTTATCTTAGAAATATTTTTTGAAAATTTGTTTCAATATTCGATGGATGCAATGTCAATTTTTGTTTGATTTTTTTTTGAAAAATTTTATCATTTTATTAGTTTGTCTACAATCTTTTACTTTTTTTCTATCATATATAACTTTTGAATTTATCATTATATGTATTTTTTCAATTTCTGCTTTTATCCCATCTTTATATTTATCTGATTTTTTTGTCATTTTCAATTTTCTTGTATTTTTTCTTTTTTAGTTTTTGCTATAATTTACACTATTTTTTTTTGCATTTTCTATTTTTTACAATCTATACATTTTCTGTATTTTTTCGTTATTTATTTGCAATTTATTTGTTTTTCTATAATTGTTGGTGTTTTCTACAAATTTTATTTTTTGAATTTTTTTATTTTATGCAATTTCTGCAGTTTATATAATTTATATTTTTTTTGCTTTTGAAATTTTTATTATGTTTTCAATTTTATAATATATGGTATTTTTTTCTATTTCTTTGTTTTTATGTATTTTATATTTGAAAATATTTTTTGAACTTGTTTTCCTTTCTCATGTTTTTTAGTTAAAACATATATGTGTATATTTTACATTTTTCTATAATTCTCTTCACTTTTTTGCATTTTCTGAATTTTCTTACTACTTTCCTATATTTTTTTTGCAACTTTCAATGATTTTTACATGAAATATTTTTTTTCATTTTTTGTATTTTTATAAATTTTTATTTTTTATTTATTTTAAAAAATTGAAACTTTTTATTTTTTAATTGAAATATATAGTTCTATATATTTATGCAATTAAAACAGATAAAAATTAAAAGGTTAAGGTTTTGCTTTGAATTATAGGGTAAGGGTTAGAGTGGGTTGTGACCCACTTTGACCCACTAACATGGGTGGAAGATGGGTTAGTGGGTCAATATGGGTGGGTTGGTACTCAACCCTCACCCAACCCAACCCACCTCACCCATTTACCACCCCTAGTTGTTAGAAACAACAAGGGATGTATAAGTAATTTATCCTTTCATTTAATCAACATGAAAATATGTGCAGAGTGGCATACGTTCAGGGATGCAAATCGGCTGGGCTGGGATGAGTTTGAGCTCAACCTAAGCCCAACCCTAAGAATTGGGTCTATGGCCCAAGCCTGGACAGAGCCCAAGGGTCAAGCCCAATCTGTCCATTGATTAATAGGATTGAACTTGAATGTTACTTGATCTAATCTGATTATAGATAGATATATCGAAAGATCATCTTTTACTATTTGAAATTTTATAGAATGAAGTGGAATTTGGGATTCAGATAGACCTATTTATTTCTATTTATGGTAAGGTTCAAAGTATCGATACTCTCAATATGAAAAATTAATGTATTAAGAAGTTCTGTTTATATTTAATTTTATCATTTATAATAATTCTATATAAATTTTACTAATTTCAATTAGATTGATTGGCCTCTAATGAGATAATTGAATATCCAAATAAATTGAATTTGAACAAGTATTCCATATATCCTTTTTTCTTGAAAGCCACATAGCCAGATATCCATTCAATAATATCTCATTTTCTTGTTGAATTGGATTCCCCATGACCTGAATATGATACACTATGCATTCTAATGCATGTCATCCATCAGAACATGGATAGAAACTTTACAAAATATGAAAAAATTAACGTACCTAATATATATGCATGGAAAAACTTATGATACCAAAAAGAGATAGTACTGGAAGAGATTTGACCAATTAAAGCATCCCTTGAATTTTGGCAAATACGGCCGGAATGAAAACCTCTTTTTTGACACCGGTTGAAAAATTGTGTTTTCCTGGTATTATTGTCGAGCATATATGCATGGATGCCAGACATCAGATGAAATGATTTTACTAACAATCATGGTGCTTGGAAGTCGTGGACATTTTTTGGGACCAATTTTCAAGAAAAAACACCCATGACGCTTCTGCCACATAGGCAGTGAGCAATACTATGCTGTTTGGTAAAGTGATTTTCATCACCGAGTTTCATGTATGTACTGACAGGTAAGCACCACATATGATACACATCAATCAATTGTTGGGGAAAACGGTTCACCGATCCATGCATCGGGGGGTCCCGATTTTTGAAGCATGCCCAATTTTTTAATAATCGGCTGAACCAAACAATAAAATACATGAGAGCTTATTGAAACGCCTATATGAATCTGATGTGGCACCGTTTTTTTTTTTAAAACAGCCATAGTTTCAAACATCCTCAATATTTTTCTAATTTTGGTATGAAAAATTGAAAATCGTTTTGTATTATAAAATTCCAGATTTTTACCTTTCTTTCTTTTGCCTGCAGGGCCCTCCCTATTGAAAGTCGGTGGTTGTCCAAGAAAAAGGAGTGTTGGTGTACGAATTTGCCATGGCGATGACATGTGAAGCAAATCTCATACGGAATATAGCCACAGTCGTTGTCWTCGAATCTATCCATACATTCGACGCAAGTATATTATAGGCCCTTTATAAGCAGTCCGCACTCATCGCACCTATACATGTATATAGAAGCACAATCGCTTCTGCGCGAGTCTCAATTTTGGATATGGGAAATCCTCTCTTGGCAATATAATTATTTAACTCCTCAAAGCTTACTTTGCCGTCGTTATCAGAATCAATCCCATGAAAACCCTCAGTCACCAATTGCTTCTCATTGATAGAAAGACCATCGAATTACACATTAGCGGCATAACGTGTCTCCGCCATCTTTCTTTTTCTCTCATTCTCCTGCATATATACACAATTATCCACTGAATTAAAATATGAGGGACCCAAATTTACAATATTCGAATATCCCAGTGAATTAGAATATTAGTAACTAGTAACAATATATGAATTGTCATAAATTTACAAAATTAATTATATAAATAAATTTAATTTAATAATGTCAATTTATATTTTCATTCTATACTTGCACAGTATAGTAAGTGCCCTTTGTGGTTATAATATAAATAGAAAAAATAATTTTATCTAAACTTGTATAAGAAAAAGATTTATAGAATATATATTAATAGTAAGAAGAAAAACTTTATAAAAAAGGAAAAGACGAAATAAACATCAAAAGGGATCACGAAATCAGGCCYAACAGAAAAAGAAATCCCACAAAAACTACCACTTAACGGCTAGCTCACCCAAAACTTACACAATTACACAAGCACCGAGTTTGGCGACTTCACATCTCCGCCCCACAACGCCCCACAGCACATTCCCATCATGTATTGGGAATATCTCCCAATGATAATATCAGTCCCAATGATATCATCATCGGGAGATGTTCCCAATACACGACAAGAATGTACTGTGGGGCGTTGTGGGGAGGCCCTTCGTGGGGCGGAGATGTGAACTCGAGTTTGGCAGTTCAAAAGGGGATTGTCACGTTTATTGGGAGTGTTTTTCCAAAGGTTTTTTTTTGTACTTTAATGTTGGAGAAGCCAAAAGTAGGGGTGTTCACGGGTCGGGTTGGGTCGGTTTCTTGGGATTTTCCCACCGACCCGACCTGGTCGGGTTAGCTAAGGTGGGAACCGAAACCGACCCACTGATAGGCCAAACCGACCTGGTCGGTTTGAGTCGGGTTGGGTCGGTTTCGGTTTTGCTCCTGTACAAAGCCAAATAAAATCTGAATTAATTGATAATTTGATATTCAAGAGTCCAAGATAAATCTAAATTTAATTCAGGTAAAGAATAAAATCAATAAATTCTTCATGTAAATACAAGCGTCAATAATGGGCCTTCTAGAGTAAAAAACTAGGTAAATCTAGGTAGGTAAATCAATAAAATAAAAATTTAGAAACCTTCTAAATTCTAATMTAGGTAAAAAACTAAAAAAGGACACCTAATTGAATTCTAATTGTAATTGCCTAATGGGCCTTCTAGAGTTCTAGTTCTAGTAGAAGTCTAAAAGTGGAAGACTAGTAGGAATTAGGAAACTACTCAAACTAGGAAGTAGGAACTACCAAACTAGTAGAAGTTCGGTTCGGGTCAGGTTGGTTTCGGTTTTCACACAAGAAAACCAAAATCGACCCAAGATTTTGGTTTATGTATGTGCCCAACCCGAAACTGACCGATACGGATGAAAACCCGGCCGACTCGGGTTGTGTCGGTCCAGGTTGGTCGGTTTGGTCGGGTTGGGCATTCTTATGAACAGCCCTAGCCAAAAGTCAGTCAAAATTTATTTGGTGAAAAAGCTTGAAACGGGGTTTTTGCATTAAAAATAAAATCATTTGAAAAAGCAGAAAAGGAAACTCCATTCAGCTTTTTATATTTGCAATAAATTATTTTGAACTAAAAGAGATGGAGATGAACCAAACATTAAAAAAGTGATTTTCAGAAAGCCCATTTCAGAAAACAAAGTAACTTTTCAGAAGCCCATTTAGGCCCATAAGCACTCCCAGACATCACCTAAACTCAATCAGAATTCAGTCCTCACAAAATTAGTCCTCACAACACCCAGCCCTGGATTGGGAACATCTCCTCATGAATGAAAAAATTTTGTGAGATTGGTCTGAGGATAAATTTTGTGAGGACTGAATCTGATGGTCCCACTTCCTACTTCTGTCTCTTCTTCGAGACTGGATCTGCTCCTCACACCTGGCGCCTCACACGCACATCCTATCATGTATTGGGAACATCTCCGATACTTATTGGTTATTATTTACGGGAGATGTTCCCAATGCATGATTGATGTGCCTGTGAGGCGCCCATTTGTGAGGAACAGATCCTGTCACCTCTTCTTCATCTCTCTCTAAGTAATAGGTTTAAGATGAAGCCTCTGTCTCCAAGGGAATCAAACCAAGGTTATGATAAAATATTCCCAGGACTTCTAACTTGAACCCCAGGCCTAATTTCACCAAGGTCAAAGCCCAATGAGATTCAATATCTTGGACCTCCAAACCATGGTGTTCAAGGGGAAACAACGTGATATACCCATTCCCTACTATGTTACCTTTTATAGGAGAAGGAATAGAAATTTCCCCCAATGTTTTAAGATTTGACTCAGAAATGAAATCATTTTTGTCTCCAAATATATCTGTCATATTATAAATATAAAATAGTAAATATAAATATATGTAAAATACTATAACCCCACTCCCCCAAATTTGGGAATTGGCATGCGTTTCAGTTCATGCCTTTATGATGTTTTCCATATCATATGAGTATTTGTAGTCTATGAATTTATGAAACAAATGTGTTATGGGCTAGGCTTAGGGAAGAGAAAGAGTGAGAAACAATAGATAGCCCAAGAATTTATGAAACAAATATATTAGGGACTAGGCTGACTGAAGAGAGACAGAGAGCGACTACTCGTATCTAGGGGTGGATTTGAGTCGAACCAAGCCAAATAGTATGAGGTTTGAATTTGGCTCACCAAGGTTGTATAAGTCTTGAGCTCGAGCTCGAGCTTGGTTCGAGCTATAACATTGAGCTCGAGCTCGAGTTCGGCTCAAGCTATAACATTGAGCTCGAGTCCGACTCGAGCAAAAAAATTCATAAGCTTGAACTTGAGCTTGATTTGAGGAAAAATAGTTTATAAAATAAAAAAAATATATAAAAAATATTTTTTATTTGATATTTAAAAATTAAGAATTATAATATTTTTATTATATATTATTATTTTCTATAATTTTATAATAATAGAGTTCGATTTCTCCTCTCTGACACACCGTTTAATTGTGGTGTAGCAGGAGGAGCTAGTTGTGATATAATCCCATTTTCCTTTAAGTAGTCCTTGAATTTGTCAGAGAGATACTTGCCGCCTCGACCGGATCGAAGAGTTTTAATTTCTCTCCCTAATTGTTTCTCAACTTCTTGTCTGAATTTTTTGAACTTTTCAAAAGATTCAGACTTATGTCTCATTAGGTACACATAACCATACCGTGAAATAAACGTGCAGGTTACGAGTCCTAACATTTAGGGGACCACATACATCAGTATGTATAAGGTCAAGTGTGCCTGTAGATCTTTCAGGCTTACCGGTAAATGGCCGCTTCGTCATCTTACCCTGAAGGCAAGGTTCACAGGTTGGAAGATCTTCTACAATTAGAAAATCCAAAGGACCATCATTTACCAACCTTGTGATACGATCTATTTTAATATGGCCAAGTCGGTAATGCCACAGGCACGTAGGATTAACTGTATCACGAATCCTCTTCTTGGGGATTATTTTCAATGTAGTTTCGGTAATGTTTGTTTCCAGAGAAGGACGAAGAACATAGAGACCATTCTCATGTTCTTCGTATGCGAGGAATTTGTTATTCCGTCTAATAGTAATCACATTACTAAATAAAATAGAATAGCCATCCATGCACAATTTTGAGACAGAAATCAAATTTCTTCTTAATTTAGGTACGAAAAGACAATCTTTAAGTACAATTGTTCGTTCTCTGAAAACTAGTTCTACAGTTCCTATGGTTGTAACTGCAACTATTGCAGAAATTCCCAAGTAGAGCGTCACTTCTCCGTCACTCAGTCTTCTACTTATCTTGAACCCCTACAATGAGTTATACGCATGAGTTGAAGCCATAGAGTCAATACACTAGGAAGCAGAAGTGACCAACAAATTGTTCTCTATGATAAAAGATTCAAAATTACCTTGCTTCTTAGTCTCTAGATATTGAGGACAATTCCTCTTCTAGTGGCCAGTCTATTTGCAGAAGTGACAGGCATTTGATGCCTTATCTTTCTTCTTCTTTTTAGTTTTGCTACCCTTCTTCTGAGCTTTCCTTTTTAGCCTTCCACTTTTTCTTGCCCGATTTTCCACCTTCAGCAAGCATGGCTATTGGCTTATCCTTTTTAATCAGCTTTTCAGCTCTCTRCAACATATTGTTGAGTTCCTGAAGGCTAACATTTAGCTTATTTATGTTGTAATTCATGATAAACTGATTGAAGGATGGAGGCAAGGAATTGAGGACAACATCAATTTTGGAATCATGATCTATCCCTTTTATGTGTGATCATAAACAATTTTAAGACCTTTTATCGAGTAGAATGGTTATACTCTTCATACATAGTCTTCAGACTATCCAATATATCCTTGGACACTTTGATCTTATCGAATTGTCGTTGTATCATATTGTACAAGAGGCTATAATATAATACCGGACAAGAGAGTTTTTCTCTTCCCATTCTTGATACTTTTTTCTACGGGCCTCAGAAGCCCTGTCACCTGGACAATCCGAAGTAGGGTTCTTAGCAATTTTGTCCAATTTCTCGGATGTCAGAACCAGCAAAAGGTTTCGGAATCAGTCAGCATAATTGGGGCCCTTGAATTTGTTATCATCCAACAATTTGGTGAAGTTTCCATTTGCCATTTCTGGTAAAGGCAAGGCAGATTTGTAAGTCCACAACCTAATTGATTCATGTCATCTCATAGATATGGCTTTTAATCTATGTTCYATTTCCATTTTGGGCATCTCTGAGATTCCCTCCAATCTCAAGGACGGAGACAGTTGTATCTTTGGAAATGTGGGAAACAACATAGGGTGCATAGAGCCAACTGTTTCAGTTGCAAAACCCCACCACCTTTTGTGAAGGATCTCATCCACTCATCTTATGAGCTTTCCCTTTGGCCTCTATCAAACAAGGTTCATAGCCATTTTAGGTTAAACCTTTCTATCTAGTAATTACTCATCCATCATATTCATGACGGAGACAGTTGTATCTTTGGAAATGTGAGAAACAACATAGGGTGCATAGAGCCAACTGTTTCAGCTGCAAAACCCCACCACCTTTTGTGAAGGATCTCATCCACTCATCTTATGAGCTTTCCCTTTGGCCTCTATCAAACATGGTTCATAGCCATTTTAGGTTAAACCTTTYTATCCAGTAATTACTTACCCATCATATTCATGAACGCCAAGGTACCGTGAGAGAGTCTTCTATTTTAGGATAGGCCCCTCCACATCGGTCTATGACGCCCCTATCATCTCATGAAGCAATCCAACCAACTACATTAGCAGATGGATAGCCCAATTTTATGGTGCATCTCCGCCCACCAATACATTCAACCTTCGTACTAATGATTAAAGGCCTTTAGAGAATTCATCATATGAAATTACCTATCACATGCACTTATATTTAATGGAAGGAACGAAAACTCCCTAGATCTAATTTAGGTCAAACCAAAGTAGCTCCCATTGGCTTTCATAAAGCCATATTTAGATGGGCCCTAAACGGCTAGGGTCCTGCATGGTTCCTCTTGGGGAGGAAGGTGGTGTGGGGCCCACTAGGCAGGGAGATCATCCAATGATCTTAAGGACACCATGGCAATGATGTGCATTCAGCCATGGTGTGCGAAAGAGCCATTATCGAATTAGCATGAGCCAAGTGATTATGGCTCATGAGCGTAGCACATCACACATCCATACATCACATGCATGAAATCCATAATTGATCCAATCAATTAAATAACTATAAAACCCATAAATAAAGCCCATTTAATTCCATAATATTACCAATTAATATTATCTAGATATATGGGTAGAACTACAAAGAGCAGTTCGGCCCATATAGCATTTATGCTGAATTGGGCTAAAGAAGCTTTAACAAATTAAAACTGGGTTTTACAGATGTGGGCCGAATTGCATCTTGCAATTAACCATCAATCCCTCGACCCATATGGGAAATTTTAGAGCTAAGAACAGCCCCATCAAACCACAGATTCGGTCTAACTTGTTTGGTCCAATTTGGTTCGAATGGGTCCAGGGTTTAATGTTTAATTCAAGATTCAATTCAAGAAGATGATCTAAAATTAAACAACTGATACATGACAATCAAGAATCAATAAGAGGGTCGTAAGACCGCTACCCTGCAAAGCAAAGATCAGTTCGTAGTATGCAGTTTCCAAAACTGCAAATTGCAAATCGCTGAACCTGAATCTACGAAATTCTCTCCTTTGCGTTTTTAACTTCGTCTTCGAATGAAATAAAATTAGAAAACCTAAATTTTCTATTAATATTACATCATATTCGAATTCCTATACATTCCGTCTAAAATTAAAAAAATAAAATTAATTACAGACCAAGAATGAATAGAAGAAATCGCTGATTTCTTGCACCAATAAAAGAATTTGATCTCCACCATACGAACAACCCAAAATCCAAGAAAAATATATAGAACAGTTCTAAATATAAATCTGATTAATAAAGATTTAATTTCAGATCATTCACCCAAAAACTAGGAACCGATTTCCCTAAAAAACATTAACTGCGCAAATTGGGTAGAACGCCTTCTGCCCAATTTGCGTAGATCCAGATCTGGTTTAATTTGGTTCAAGATTTGAACCTAGCTCTGATACCACTAAAAGGGATGAGAGATCCATCATATGGATGGCCAAACCCTGTAAGAAGGTTAGGCAAATTTTCAAAAATTTCTCTCTCCCATCTAGAAATCGCATTCCCTATTTTAGAAAACTGCATTTTCAAGGATCAATCTTGAACCAAATCGGACCAGATCTGAAACCAAAAGTGAGAAGAGGGATATACCTAATACGAAGTAGCAATAACTCCCAATGAAGGTGTTCACACCCAAGGAGATAACCAAAACCCGCTTCCATTGAAGATGACACTGTGTGTGGTGAAGCAGGATCAATAGAACGGCTCTTCAGCAAGAACCGAATTATTCAGCAAGAATGGAGTAGAGGGCTGGTGAGCACTAATTCAGATTGCTTCTTCTACCAACAAGCAATATCAAGAACAATTCTTGATCACTCCCACAAGTGGAGATCGAATTGGGTAGGGGTGGCAAGAACAAGGAAGAAMTCTGCAGATTGTTGTCTTATGTCTGTTGTCTTTTGCATGTCCGCCCTGCTCTCTTATTTATAGCCTTAAAGAGACAACCTCCTAACCTGATTAGGAGTTTCCTGATACAAATCTTTATTTGGATTTGGACTCTTTAAGTGATAAGGATAATCCCTTATCTTATCTGCAGTTTAAGATCAGCTTAATCCTAATCAAATTAGGAGTTTCCTTATCCAAATCTTTATTTGGATCTGGACTCTTTAAGCGGATAAGACTTATCCTCTTATCCTTATCTACTGATCCAAACCCAGATCCGCCCCTTTTTAATTAATCTAATTAACCAAATTCAAATTGGGCTTTAGGCCCATTAAGTTTATTTGCTCACTTAACCTCTTAACCCGCTGCCCAGTTGGCTTTCTTTGTATGGCGTAGGACCCAAACATTGATCTAGACATCAGCCACATGGGTTCAACCCAGCCTTTGTTACAAGGCCTGGCCGAATTCACTGTAGGAGATAGTGAACCCTTGAGCCCATCACTATGGACTCTTAATGGGCCCAACATTTATACTAAATGGTCCTTGGGTCCAACCACCTTATGAAAACCCAAGGACTGTGTGCAGATGCAAGATTAGCCCATCAGGTCAATGGTCTTACACTTAACCTCTTAGCCCATAATGATCAAACACTGCCCGACAAGAGAGGACCTCTCCCTCACCTGCAAGGAACAGTGCTGCACTCTCTAATAACATGGATCCCGGGAAGTAAAATCTTTTGCAAATATTTTGAAACCATTATATATATATATAAATATTTTGCAAAAAACAAATTTCAACGGTTGAAATAAACTGCCGGCGGTTTAGGTTTTTGATGAGGGCGGATTTGGCCCTCCAGTGAAATTGTGACACCTGGCATCTCATTCCAACCAAGTGCAGCCTCTTGACAACTGGACAGCTCGAGCTAGCTACAGAGCCTGCCACAGGCAGCTCGGCAGAGCTCGCAACAAGCAGCTCGGCATAGCTTGCCATAGGCAGCTTGCCACTTACAAACAACTCGGCATAGCTCACCACAAGAAGCTTGGCATAGCTCACCACAGGAACCTGGTCAGCTCGGCACAAGCAGCTCAGCATAGCTTGCCACAGGCAGCTCGGCATAGCTCTCCCCCAGGCAGATCGCCAACGGCAGCTCGCCATAGACAGATCGCCACTTGCAGGGCAGCTCGGTACAAGGTAGCTCGCGGAAGAGTAGTTCGGCATATTGCAGGAAGATCTCCTGCCTGACAATCGTACCTGACAATCCGGAGACCTGTGCCCACATCTCTCGCCAGGCGGCGCCGTGCCTGCCAGCCCTAAGAACTGTCCCTTGCCTGGYAGAGCCATACTCTTTAACAGCTGCCTGCACCTACCACCTCAGCTCTGGCAGTAACGGCTGCGGCAGAGAATCAGAGGTGGTTACACTAGATCTGTCAGGAACCCGCTATATAAGAGCTCCGACCCCCTAGAGGGGGAGAGATGGAAAAAATGGAGGTAGTCCCTGCTCTCTAGCTCTCTCATTTCTCTAATATCATCTTCAAGCTCTCTACAATCAGAGTGCTAACTTAAGAATTGGAGAGTCCCCACCGGGTAAATACCCCCGGGTACTCTGATTCAGTTCTCCGTGGTTCCTTAGTTCTCGTCGCCTACAAAGAGGAGGAAAAGATGGAGTTCTCACAGGTCCCTCAGCTCCTGCCGCCTACAAAGGAGAGAAGATCACCTCATGCAGAGGGCAGTCGGGTTGCGCTACACCAGGGAGCTCCACCATCCTCTGAGTCATAGGCCACCTAGGAGCAGGTCAAATGACGAGCCCACCAAGGTAGGTCACCACCAGGGAGCTCGGCATAGCTCTCCCCTAGGCAGTTCGCCACCAGGGAGCTCGAGCTCGTCATAGCTCTCTCCCAGGCAGTTCGCCACCAGGGAACTCGGCATAGCTCTCCCTCAGGCAGTTTGCCATTAGGGAGCTCGGCATAGCTCTCCCCCAAGTAGTTCACCATTAGGGAGCTCGACATAGCTCTCCCCCAGGCTGTCCGCCACCAGAGAGCTCCACCATCCTCACCTAGAAGCAGATCAGATGAGGTACGTAACCAAAAAAAATTGATACGTCACAAAAAATTGGTACGTGACCAGAACCGCTTACATCAATTGGCGCCGTCTGTGGGAACACGCAACAAAAAGCTAAGTTCTCATCCTACCAAAGCTAAGTTCTCTTCGTACAAAAGCTAACTTCTCATCCTACAAAGGCTAAGTTCTCATCCTACAAAAAGCTAAGTCCTCTCCTCCCAAAAAGCTAAGTCCTCATTCTTTAAAAACTGAAGGTCTCGCTTTATAGTTTCCCTTTTGTATGAACTTAAAGACGATGCAGGGAGCTAACAGGCTAAGTAGCTCTACCAACTTTACTTTCAATTTAGATAACACCTCATCAGTCCTCTTCACAAGATCCCCTCTACAAAGATGAGCTCTTCGTGGCTTCCACGGGAGTTGGCAGCCAACAGACTACATAGGCGCCCTTGCTAGTCGAGCCTTCCAAGGCTCCCATGTGAGCTGGTGACCTAAAGTTAGTAGTGCTGCCCCCGAAGGTCGAGCTCCTAGTAACTTCTTGTAGGAGTGGATGACCGGCATTACGAAGCTGATGCAGCACAATCACAGGTAGCTCAGCACCCGGTCAGCCTGACACCTCATAGGTAGCT
>NW_010729161.1:690561-710258 GCF_000365185.1 Nelumbo nucifera
TCTTCAAGCTCTCTACAATCAGAGTGCTAACTTAAGCATCAGAGAGTCCCCACCGGGTAAATACCCCCAGGTCCTTTGATTCAGTTCTCGCAGGTTCCTCAGCTCCCGCCGCCTACAAAGAGGAGGAAAAGATGGAGTTTTCGCAGGTCCCTTAGCTCCCGCCATCTACAAAGGAGAGAAGATCACCTCAGGCAGAGGGAAGTCGGGTTGTGCTACACCAGGGAGCTCCACCATCCTCTAAGTCACAGGCCGCCTAGGAGCAGGTCAAATGACGAGCCCACCAACGTAGCTCACCACTAGGGAGCTCGGCATAGCTCTCCCCCAAGCAGTTTGCCACCAAGGAGCTCGGCATAGCTCTCTCCCAGGCAGTTTGCCACCAGGGAGCTTGGCATAGCTCTCCTCCAGGCAGTTTGCCATTAGAGAGCTCGGCTTAGCTCTCCCCCAAGCAGTTCACCATCAGGGAGCTCGACATAGCTCTCCCCTAGGTAGTCTGCCACCAGGGAGCTCCACCATCCTCACCTAGAAGCAGGTCAGATGACGAGGTACTTAGCCAAAAAAAATTGATACGTCACAAAAAATTTGGTACGTGACCAGAACCGGTTACATCAGTTTTCATCAGAGAGAATGCATTCCCGATCATTCACTTTGTCCGACAAATGAATTCTTGGACTGTCCCAACATACCTAGGTTTTGACACCCTCTAAGGATCTCATTGATTGGCACATCAAAGACAACCCAATCTGACACCTAGTGTAGTATCATAATCTAGTCTAGGGGTCAGGTGTAACATTCGAGTTTTAACCATCTTTCTCCAAGGTCCAGGGCAATACTGGAATTTTGGTCCGGTTCAGGGTTTCAAGAAAACCCACACTGCATGTACCTCATGTCTCACTCTAGTAGCTGAGACAACCCAACCCAACCAACTTGGCGGCACAACAGTGTCAACCTTGGCAAGATAATCTCCCCAGATCTATCCAATGGTTGTGAAGATTCTAAACTGACACGAGTTTCATAAGTGTCCAGTTTAAGGGTATTATACAGAAACACACAACAATGACATGAATCAATTATGTACTTTATTCATTTACAATAAATGTCAAAGGATACATCAATCTGATTTCCGTATATGTCAGAAAAGCTAAATCAATAGTAGATAGCCTTGCAGCTGACGCTAGACCAGTAAAAGTGAGTGATTTAATTCTGTACATATTAGCTGGATTAGGGTTGGAGTATGAATCTATTGTTACTGCTATCACTAACAGGTCCGACATAGAGGACCTTGATATTGATGATATTTTGGGCATTCTTCTTGGCCATAAAGGCTGGCTAGAAAAGAATGCTACCATAGTTGATTCACCCCTATGGCCAATGTGGCCAATTTTAAAAATAAAAGTTAGAGTAATACTCAATACTCTCCTTCTGGAAATACCTGCGGGAGAGGCAGGGGGCGTGGTTCTTCAGATAATCGCCCAAATAATGGTGGTAGAGGGTATGGTAATACAATTGTTTGTCAGTTATGCAATAAACTGGGACATGGTGTGATCAAATGTCACCGGCGGTATGATCTCAATTACAAGAACAAAGAAGCAGAACCAGTAGCCCACAACAGCAATACTACTCCTCCATCCCAGTCTTCCTTCGATCCGACCTGGTACCTAGACAGTGGCGCAACACATCACATGACACTAGATGTCGGCAATCTGCAAACTCAGTTTGAATATGGTGGGTCAAATCAAGTCAAAGTCAATAACGGTTCAGGTTTGGAAATCAAGAATGTTGGTTCTTCAATTTTACATACTGCTATTCGCCAGTTTTCTTTGAATAATGTTTTTCATGTACCAGAGCTCTCCAAAAATCTACTATCTATTCAAAAATTTTCTCGAAATAACAATTGTTTTTTGAGTTTCATGGTAATTATTTTCTTGTGAAGGACTATACGGGGAACATGTTGCTACAAGGAACCAGTAGAGACGGGTTGCATCGGTTTCCAGGCGAGGTGATTCATACAAGTCAACCTTCTGCATTAATCAGTGAAAATGCCTCTGTTGATGATTGGCACAAACGTCTTGGGCATCTAGCAATGCGAGTGGTCAAGCAAGTTATCACCCAGTTCGGTCTCCCCTATGAAGGTCATTTTATTTTTAGTTCTAATTTATCTTGTGAGTTGTGTCAAATCAATAAGAGTCTTAGATTGCCTCTCCCCTCATCCTCTTCAGTTGTTTCTCGTCCACTAGATTTAATTTTTTCAGATGTATGGGGACCAACCCCAATTCTATCAAATGCAGGGTTTTGATACTATGTAATTTTCATTTATGCTTTAAGTAGATTTTCATGGTTATTTCTATTGTGCTGGAAATCATATGTCTTTGATGTATTCTTATCTTTTAAGCGTCATGTTGAAAATTTGTATGAAACAAAAATCAAGATTCTGCAATCGGAATAGGGTGAAGAATATCGCAAACTATCTTCTTACTTGGACTCTGTTGGCTTTACTCATCGACTCGCCTGCCCTCATACACATGAACAAAATGGGTGTGCTAAACAGAAACATCATCATGTCACTGAAGCAACCCTGTCTCTTCTGGCTTCCTCATCGCTTCCCTTCTCCTTTTGGGCCAATGCCGCCCTTACAACAGTTTATCTAATTAACATGCTTCCCATTGCCACTCTCCAAGACTCCTGAAGAGATTGAGGGCATGAAAGAGGTTCCCTATGCCTCAGCCGTAGGAAGCATCATGTATGCCATGTTGTGCACTCGTCCTAACATTTCTCAGGTAGTGAGTGTGGTAAGCAGATATCAATCTAACACAGGGTAGAAGCATTGGACCACTGTGAAAAACATACTAAAATACCTTTAAAGGACAAAGGAGTTTTATCTAGTATTCGATGGTAGTTGAATATAGATCCAGGGGTATACTGATGCCAATTTCCAATCAGATCCAGATAATAGAAAGTCTATATCTGGTTATATCTTCACAATAGGATCGTATGTTGTTTGCTGGAAAAGCAGCAAACAGGGGTCCATGGCAGATTCCACAACCGAAGCTGAATACATTGCCACAAGTGAAGATGCCAAAGAAGCCGTATGGATGAATAAGTTCATTCAGGAATTAGGAATAGCTCCATCCAGCACATCACCCATTCCATTGTTGTGTGACAACACTGGAGCCATTGCTCAGGCTAAGGAACAACGAGCCCACTCGAAGTCAAAGCACATCGAGAGGAAGTACCATGTACTGCGGGAGATAGTTTGAAGAGGGGACGTCCTGATTCAGAAGGTAGCATCAACGGTAAATGTAGTAGACCCATTGACCAAGCCATTGACACAAAAAGTGTTTGAGAAACACGTGGAAAGAAGGTAAATGAATAAAGTACATATTTGATTCATGTTATTGTGGAAGTTGTTAGACAGTGTATGCCCTTAGCTCCAATCAGAATGTTGTACACTATAATATTTAATGTAAATGAATAAAGTACATATTTGATTCATGTTATTGTGGTGTGTTTCTGTGTAATACCCTTAAACTAGACACATACGAGACACGTGTTAGTTTAGAATCTTCACAGCCGTTGGATAGATCTGGGGAGATTTATCCTGCCAAGGCTGACACTAATGTGCCGCCAAGTTGGTTGGGGTGGCTTGTCTCAGCTGCCAAGGTGAAACCTGAGGTACATGCAGTGTGGGTTTTCTTGAAACCCTGAACCGGACCAAAATTTCAGTATTGCCCTGGACCTTGGAGATAGATGGACAAGACTGGAATGTTACACCTGACCCTTAGACTTGATTATGGTACTGCACTAGGTGTCGGACTGGACTGTCTTTGATATGCCAATCAGAGAGATCCTTAGAGGGAGTCAAAACCTAGGTATGTTGGGACTGTCCGAGAATTCATTTGAGTGGGTGATCATAGTGATAGGATCAGCCCCTTTGTCGGACAAAGTGAATGATTGGGGATGCACTCTCTCTGATGGAAACCAAAACTACCGGTAGTCGATTTCAACCGTTGAAATTTGTTTTGCAAAATATATTTATATAGAGATATACATATATATTATGGTTTCAAAATGTTTCAAAATGTTTTAATTCCCGGGATCCATGTGAGTAGAGAGTGCAGTACTGTGCCTTGCAGCTGAGGGAGAGGTCCTCTCTTGTCAGGTAGTGTTTGCTCATTATGGGCTAAGAGGTTAAGTGTAAAACCATTGAGGGTAATACTTGATGGGCTAATCTTGCATCTACCCACAGTCCTTGGGTTTTTATAAGGTGGCTTGACCCAAGGATCATTTAGTATAAATGTTGGGCCCATTAAGAGCCCATGATGATGGACTCAAGGGTTCACTATCTCCTACAGTGAATTCGGTCAGGCCTTGTGACAGAGGCTGGGYTGAACCCATGTGGCTGATGTGTAGATCAATGTTTGGGTCCCACACCATACAAGGATAGCCAACTGGGCAGCAAATTAAGAGGGCTAGTGAGCACATAGACTTAATGGGCCTGAAAACCTAATTTGAACTGGCTTGAAAAGATTAATTAAAAGAGGGTGGTTTTGGGATTTGGATCAGTTGATAGGATAAGGGATTATCCCTATCCACTCAAAGAGTCCAGATCCAAATAATAGATTTGGATCAAGAAACTCCTAATTTGATTAGGAAGGTTGATCTTTATCTATAGATAAGATAAGGGATTGTCCATATCTCTTAAAGAGAGTGCAGATCCAAATAAAAGATTTGGATTAGGAAACTCCTAATGAGATTAGGAGAACCTCTCTTTAAGGTTATAAATAGGAGAGCAAGGCGAACCTAYAGAGACACAATAGAAATCACAGATAGTCTACTAAATTAAGAGAGAAGACAATATACAGTTCGACTGCTTTTGTCTTCTGCTCTTGTTCCTACTCTTTCTGCCCTACCCAGTTTGATCTCCACTAGTGGGAGTGATCAAGAATAGTTCTTGATATTGCCCTTTGCTAGAAAAGGAAATCTGAAGTCGTGCTCACCAGCCCTCCATCATATTCTTGCTGAAGAACCGTCCTACTGATTCTGCTTCACCTCGCACCGTGTCATCTTCAGTGGAAGCAGTCTTTGGTCTTATCCTTGGGTGTGAACACCTTCATTGGGGGTTTACTATTACTCTGTATCAGGTACATCCCTCTACTCCCTTTTGGTTTCAGATTTGGTCCGGTTTGGTTTCAAGATTGATCCTTGAAAATGCAGTTTTCTAAAATAGGGAATGCGATTCCCACATGGGAGAGAGAAATTTTTGAAATTTTGCCCAACCTTCCTATAGGGTTCGGCCATCCATATGATGGATCTCTCATCCCTTCACTTTGGCCATACAATTGCCACAAGTTTGATTTTCGATCCCAACAATGCATTTTTCTTGACTACAGCAATAAACATAAGGGGTATCGTTGTTTGCACCATAAGACTGGAAAGGAGTATGTCTATAGACATGTTGTCCTTGATGAGCAGCAGTTCCTAGGGTACTCCTCCAGATTACCGGTTCTTCAAAATTTTTGGTTGTATCTGTTACCCTCTGCTTCGGCCATACAATCACCACAAGTTTGATTCCAACAATGCATTTTTCTTGGCTACAACAATAAACTTAAGGGGTATCGCTGTCTACACCCTAAGACTAGAAAGGAGTACGTCTCTAGACATGTTGTCTTTGATGAGCAGAAGTTCCCAGGGTACTCTGTGATTACTCCCACTACATCTGTCTCCTCTACTAGGGTATATTTGCAACCACCGCCATCACCTCCAGATCCTTCTTCGGCTTCTCCTTTGGAATCCTCAGTTTCCGACTCTCTGTTACAAGGAGGTCTAGATTCACCATCCCTACCTCGCAACAATACTCCATCGGCTCCTTCTTCAGAGACAACCTGTCCTGCAATCGGACCCCGTAGGACTCATCCCATACAGGATGTCCTTGCTACATCAGTATCGGTTGTTTCTCAGCCTTCCCGTCAGCACCTTATGATTACTCATTCGATGGATGGGTCTCTCCCACCTCGTTCTCATCTCACCACTAGGTATCCCTTACCACAGTCTTTGTTAGTTCATTATGGTGATGACACTTCGGAACCCTTCGGGAATTCCCAAGTAGCTAAATTTGCTCATTGGCGTGATGCCATGACTAAGGAGTTTAATGCTTTGGTTTCTAATGGTACTTGAAGTCTTGTTCCCTACTCCTCTGACATGAATGTGGTTGGGAGCAAGTGGGTCTATAAAATCAAACGGAAGGCAGATGGTACCATTGACAGGTACAAGGTGTGTTTGGTCGCACAAGGTTTTACTCAGATTCTCGGAGTTGATTTTATAGCTACTTTCAGCCCGGTTGTCAAACCCGTAACCATTTGCACCATTCTCTCTCTTGCTGTGATAAATCGATGGTGTATACATCAAATTGACTTTGATAATGCTTTCTTGAATGGGATGCTTCATGAGGATATCTACATTCGACAGCCTAAGGATTTTGAGGATCTTGCCAAACCAGCACATGTGTGCAAGTTGCACAAATCCCTTTATGGACTTCGTCAGGCTCCATAAGCTTGGTATGCTTGTCTCACTCATCAGTTAGCACAAATGGGTTTTCGAGTGTCTACTGCTAATACCTCTATTTGTGTTTTTCTCTAAACATGTTACTTTGTATCTCCCGATCTATGTCGATGATGTTTTACTGATTGGGAACTCCCAAAGTGCTATTCATAACTGCATTCAGGAGCTTTCTCGTTATTTCTCTTTTAAGGATCTAGGCCCTGCCGTTTTCTTCCTTGGTATTCAACTTCTTCGGCATTCTAATGGGATACTTCTCAATCAATGTCAGTACATTACTGACCTGCTACAATGGTCTTACATGGATGCTGCTAAACCGATTTCCTCTCCTTTCGTTGTTCACCCCAAGATTACTCGACATGATGGCTCTCCTCTCCTATGATTGTTCACCCATCCGGGCATCTCCTTCACTGTTAGCAAAGTCTCTCAGTTCCTTCAATTTCCTACTGATGTTCATTGGGCAACTGTAAAATGCATCTTGCGTTATCTCAAATACACCATTATGCATGGTCTATACATCTCTCAGTCGTCATCTACTTCTCTTACACTTCATTYATTTTCAGATGCTGATTGGGCTGGTTGTCCAGATGACCGACGCTCTACTGGCGGATTTGCTGTTTATTTAGGGCCTAATCTTATTGCCTGGAGCTCTCACAAATAGGCCACAGTAGCACATTTCAGCATTGAGTCTGAGTTTCATGCTTGTGCTACGTCTGCTACTGAAGTGCTGTGGATTTCCTCTCTTTTTCAAGATCTTGGTGTCAATCTCTCAAAGATACCTACTATTTGGTGTGATAACATCGGTGCCACCTACCTTGTGGCCAATCCTGTGTTCCGTACTCAGACTCGTCATGTTGAGGTTGATTTTCACTTTCTCTGAGATCTTGTCCTTGCCAAACGGCTTACCATGCAGTTCATCTCTTCCAAATATCAGGTTGCTGACATTCTCACCAAGCCACTTTCCGGTGATCATTTTCGCTTTTTGTGGGACAAACACCATGTTCATGATGAGCATAGAGTTTGAGGGGGCGTATTAGGGTATATCCAGTTGCTACACTCATGTACTTCTCGGACTCCATCCATAAGATAACTCTTATCCTTTGGAGTTAGGATAATTGTTATCCTACTAAGATGAGAACTTGTTTGTTATCTCTTGGTTGTTATCGAGGACTCTATCTCTTTATAGCAGTTCCTCCATTATAAATACATGCAAGGCCAATGGCCAATCTACTCTTCATGTTATGTCGTATACTAGAAAAGCACCCAAAGCTCCTCGGTAGTAAGAGCTGGTGATTGCTCCAAATCTGTAAATGAATAATGCTCACTTCAGCAGAGAGTAAAGGAACATCCTTTGGCCCCAAAAGAGAAACAAGAGCTACTTATTTGGGAACATCTATTTTTTTTCCTTTATAATAAAAGGACAAGACAACACACCCCTACTCATTTCTCCAAGGGCACATGCATTAAAATACAGAAATACCCTATCCAATACTGATTTCTTTTGTCATTTTATCATAGATGTGTTCATTTGTAAAAAAAGAAAAATCGATATGCCCTACTTAATCCCTTATAAAAAAATTCAAAATAAAAATGGGGAATGCCAACCCTATGAACAAGTAAATATTGCTACCATTAACATGATTTAGTAAGTTGAATTGTGCCTCTTTTCTWTTCTAACACACTAGGCCCACTGACCATACCATCTCGACTACTGGATTATAGGCTATGACAAATATATCAAAATTGGGATATGCCCTAATGACCAGTCCTCTAAATTAAAGGCATCTCTTATGTGAAAGTTAGGGTGCACTATATGGCGGGATGACCAACCAAACTTATGCCTTACATTTTCCCATTTAGGGCATTGTCCGTACTACAGGGTGTTATAGAATTAGAGAGCCCTTACATGAATGCTTGCAAAGCAATGGGTTCACCTTGAACTGAACACATGCTGTAAATGGAATCATTCCTACTCTCTTAGAGTAGGATTAGCATTCCTTAATGCAATATCTAAAGCCCCAACTGAAAATGACTTGAGTGTGGGCTGTCTTGCTTAAATGAGCTAAGCTTATAGCTTGGGGCTTGGGCTCCAACCTATGAATTCAACTCTAGCCTGGACTTCCATTGGTTGCAGCAACAGAAACCATCATGAAAATGATACTWAACATTTTCTGGTGTAAACTGTAAGGATTTCCTATACCCACAACAACTCTACCCACTCCTATATTTATATGTGCTCCAACCAACATTTCCTTTCACACCTTTCCGGTATCATGTATTTTTGGTATCATAGCCAAACCTCATATTTATATAGTAGTATTGTTGTCTGGATATGTTCTGTTTTACTTATGCTTCTTTTATCTCTTCCGAATTCCAACAACATTGAACATGACCTGTCTGATTGTACATTGGCAGAATATAAAGAAAACTAATCCTAGAATTTCCTCAACTGATGTTGCAAGGGCCCTTGGAGACAAATGAAAGAAGATGTCAGGTATTCTCATCTTAATCACAATATGTGCTCCATTTTTTCCAAATCAGGTATTGCTATCTAGGTTGTATAACTATAAATTACACTTTGGAAGCCTTCTTGACCATGTGGACTAGACATGTATATGGTTGGCAAGCATGTCTCTGAAAGAATTCTTGATTGAGCTTGAACAAACGGTTTTTGTTTGATGCTTGGGATATTTTATCTTATGCATCTTTATATCAATGTTGGGACATGTATATGGTTGGCAAGCATCTATAAATAAGGTACACGGGACTCCAAACTGCTTCAGGACTTCACTCTGTCTTACTTGACAGAACCTAAATTAAATAGAAAAACATATTAATAATTGGAGCTTAGAGAACTTCTGTACATCATGATAACAAAAAGTCAACTTGGTAATTTTTTTTTACTTAAAGTTGTATTAGAGGCTAACCTTAGATTTGTTTATCATGCTGAGTTTGAATCCTACACCTGATCAAATCTGTTTAGGTTAGTTGTACATAAAAGTCATCTGATAACTTGCTCTGTGATAAAAATTTTCATCCAATATATTTTAGTGCTTATAAATGAATGCTTCTGAGCATTTCTTGTTTCTGCAGATAGCAAGAGCATCCTCGGTTCTACAATCAAGCTACATTGCTAAGTCAGCTGCTTCGTGGCTTGATGACTTTCTTGTTGGGTTATCTCCAGAAGCATTTGGTTGTTGTCGGAAGTTCACAAATGGGAGTTACTGTCCCCCTGATGATCATGTTGCTGATTTATATCATAATTTACAGTCATATCTTTTTATGACCCTTTCTTTTTCAATTGAAAGTTTTCATTAAACTTGCATTAATTGAAAGTTTTAAGCATTCATTTCTGAACTAATTCTCCAAATCTCTATCCCCCTAAACCTTAAATGCACAACCATTCACACCTAAGTATTTCCACTATTTGGTAAATTTAACTGAACATCCTTTGAATGTCTCAGTTGTGTAATTTACTCTCTCCAGGCGAGCTGCCCTAGCTGAAGAATTAGCTGTATTGAAGCAAGTTGATGGGTTTGCTTCAAAGGGCCTCACTCCTCCAAAAGGAAATAATGGATATTCAAGGTATCCAGATGAGGAAAGTCATCTTTTAGATCTACTTCAAATCTATTCTTTTCGTTATGTGGGAGTTAATGGAGAAGATACTGTGGAACTTCTAAAATGACAAGTTGCTTGAATGGAGTAGAATGCTTCATTTGAAATGAGTCTTTTTTTTTATCAGTACATTTGAACTGGTCTTTCCTTGTTTCTGTTTGCTCAGAGTGTCCTCCATGTTACCAAATGCAAGAATGGCAAGAATTGCTTCACTTGAAAACATGCTGGGTATTTCTTCCAATACACTTGTAGCAATGGCATCACAACTTTCAGAGGCAGAAGAGAGGGAGCGTGCATTTACAAGCCGAGGACGTTTGAATCAATTGCGAACAATGGGGGATGCAAAGAGCTTGCTTCGGTACATGTTTAATGCAGCTGCAGATGCAAGGTGTTCATTTCTTATCTAGTATTGATCTCAATTACTTCAGATCAATTTGTTGGTCCTCTGGACTTTAATATGATTGTCATACCATTGTCCCCAAAATTGAAATTGACCTGAGAACTGATATACTGATCTAGGTACACTCAACGCCTAATGGATGATTAGAAACTCTACCAAATGGATTAAAATTGATCATGTTTATAGGAAATTCCATCATACAAAACTATAAAAAGAAAAAAATCAAATTACAAAATAAAATAGAAGAAATGGATTATTTCTTGACTTAATTACTTGGGGAAGATACATTCCTTTTTGGGGTACAAGGGAACATGAGATGCATATTAGGTATCTTTTATGAATAAAGATGAGTTCTGTAACTGAAATTAGCAGTGAAAAGTTAGTTCTTTTCTGTATGTTTGATGCCAATTTCGTATTCCCTGTTCAAATTCTTATGTTTTGGTTTGTGTGCCATCAGGTGCCAGTTGTGGGAGAAGGAAATTGAACTTGGAGATGAAAGAGCAATTGAATGAACTTGTAGGCCTACTACGGCAGAGTGAAACAGAGAAAAGAAATTGAAAAGCAGCAAAAGCTGAGAATATGGAGAAATTGAAAAGTACAGAGAAAAGAAATTCTTGTACAAGCCAAGAATTTATCAAATTGAAATTAAAATGTATTTGTGATTCAAATATTTTGAATGGAGAATTTTTTTTAATTTTATTTGTAATTGATGTTTTTTTTATTTTCATATTTTATTTCAATTTAAATGAATACAAAGAAGAGAAAACAGGTAATTTGAAGAAAATTAGAAAAAAATAAAAAAAAATAGTTTATTTGAAAAAAAAATTATACTTTTAGAGGCAGTCGCGACGGCCGCCAAAGAAGTTCATGGCTGCCGCTACACACACCAACTTTTTAGCGGCAGCCAAGTCAGATTTAGCAATAGTCACAACTGCTGCTAAAAAACCTTTTTGCAGTTGTCTCACCAGTAATAGTGGCAGCCGCGACGGCCGTTTAAAATTTATACCAGCAGCCATAAAAACTGCCACTAGAGCGTCTAGTGACAGTTTTTTTAGCGGCAGTTTGCCGACTACCGATAAAGTCTCTAACGGCAGTTTTAGGGATTCCCGCTAAAAGTCATTTTTCTTGTAGTGACACAACATGCAATTGATATCAACTAAATAAATCATTAATAAATGATCAACCGAGAGTTGGCTAATTGGTGTGTTAGCTGGTATATTCTAGTGTTGATGCAGAATTGAATCCCACAACCAGCACTTTGGGGAAAAAGGAGTCAAGGGGAAAGTTATTACAAAAAAAAAAAAACATAAAAAAATGGAAATTGAAAAAGAAAATGCTCAACTGAACCCCAAAATTTGTTTTAAAAATTGCTAGAAAAAAAAGGTTGTTTGGAGATTTAGAAAATTTAAACAGCCGCATGAGAATATTTTTCAAAGTTAACAATTGAAAGAATACAAAGGGAGTCTATTAGAATCTGAAAGTTCAGGGGGGCCTTTATTGCAAATTAATGATAGTTCAAGAGGGAAATTACCACTACCCCCAAAGTACAGGGTAGTAATATATAATTCACCCTTTAAAAAAACAATAAACTTTCCAAGAATGTTTTGGTATAATACCAAACTTGGCTTTACTTTAAGGGTAAATTACTGAAACCTCCTTTGAAGTTTCTGACCATTGCTGAAACCTCCCTTAAAATTGATAAATGCAATCAGTCAATCACCTCCCCTGAACATCCTAACATAGTTACAAGTAGACCCCCTTTGTTAGAAACCTCTAAAAAGAGGCATGAAAATGTCCAAAATACTCGTGCCATTATTTTTTCACCAGAATGTTTGTTTTCCAAATTTTCTCTTCCTATGAATTGCCAGTCCCTTTCCAATCTCTTATCTAAAATTGAATTTTTGTTCCAAATTTGTCTTCATATCAATCTTTCAAAGGTAAAGCTGCATCTTTAAAATTCTAAATTTTTTGTTGTTTATAAAGCTTGCATTGGTCTACTTGCAATTATATTAAAAAGTTCAGGAGAGGTGAATGCAATTATCAAACTTCAGGGAAGGTTTAGTAAAGGTCAGAAACTTCAGGGGTGATTTCAGCAATTTATATCCTTAATTTAATAACAAAATTTTGAATTCAATGAGCAAAGATGAGCATGAACCCATCCAATAGTTTGCAAGGACCATGATTAATTAATTGCTTAGATCTTGAAAGTTAAACCCCAGTTCAAAAATAATAATAATAATAATAACAACAAACCCTAAACCTACTAAACCTAAACCTGGTCAGGAATCCAAAGATAAAGCTTTGAGAAGTAAAAGGGGTCATGTCACAACCAAGAACAAAGCCATCAAAACATTCAAATGTACTAAATATAAACTAAACAATTGCAGGGGAAAAGATAAACACTTTTATTCATGTTTTGAGACAGAAATTTTATGACTTCATGTCGGACCCTTTACTAATCATCGAAGGCCAGCCGAAGAAATATTCCCATTCACCCGTAGCCCTATTGAAAGAATAAAGGCCAGCTTTCATGATCGCCCAGGTACAATAACTGCTGCATCGATATAAATCCCTTTTTGCATGGTATATTTCGAAGCTACCGCTTACAGTAGACCCTCCTGTCCTTGTCCAATCCATCCCACACCAGAAGAGTGTTGTGTCGAACAGGTTGTCATGAAAACTCCAAGTATAGTTCTGGTTATAACCGATGACGTGGTCACCCAAATCGTCATCCTTCGATTTGCAGTGAACGTGGAGGTTCTTCCCAGGCTCCAACATGTTGATCAATATCACATGAATTTCTTTGTAGTAAGCTCCTGATACCACCATTGATGAATGGCTCAAATTGAGCACTATCAGCGCCATGGCTACCACATGCATGAAGCTCCAGCGAAACTGAGTACCCATTTCGGATCTCTTGATATGCTGTTAATGTTGTTCAACGTTGGTATATATATAACTGATGAGAATAATTAATGTGGGAGGGAAGAAGAGAGTTAACCCCTTTTAATAGAGTGTGATGAACCAGTAGGAGTGGCTACGCTGAGTGAATCATAGCTTGTTCATCACTGGTTAGCTGTAGAACTTTTAAGCCAATGAGAGCTGGCACGTTAGGGCTCACAGAGTTTACCCAGAGTGACCCTTCTCTCTGGATCATCACTCTTTAAACTTGCAGACTTGACTCCATTTATTAGAGGGTTTCTCCACATAATTCTTTTATCTGTTGTACTAGACGTTGAAGTTGGTTATTCCCTGCTCATTGATTCCTGGTACAGATCACCCAAGTACGTTTCATGTAAACGTCCACAAGATAGTAACGTAAAGGTGCCAATTATCTAGCTCAGTTGGTAAGGACTCGTCTCTGGCTGGATATGGCTGAGACTTGGAATGACTCTTTTTCTTCACCAGGGTTTATTGATGCAGCTAAATCCCATCCAAACTGACATAGTTAAAGCCTTAGGGGGACGTGCTATACTACTCCAAACTGATGACATAATTACAGCCTTTATCATTGTTAATGCACTGTCAAGCATAACTAAAAGTTTCAAATTTACCCCCTCCTCCCATTAACTTATTTTTCTGTTCAAATTTTAAAGAATAATTCTACTTACTCTTTTTGGAGAAGTGTAATTAAAAGGCTGCAGTGAAGTAAAATTAATGCATTACATCAACATTTTTTTTTTAATTTGGAATGTTGACTAATAAAGAAAGGTATTTGCACCTTTTTTCAAAACAATAGAAGTTTTTGCTAAAGTCAAAACATTGTGGAGTTTTATAGGATTGTTAGAAAACCCAAGGAGATTATTATAATTTTCCTTATTTATAAATGAAACTTAAATTGATTTTAAAATAATTAAACTATTTTTAAAACTAATATATTTTATTAATTTGTTAAATTAGTAAAATTTGGATCTATTTAAGTATATTAAATTTGGATTCCTTATATATGAAATTTAATTAACTATATAAATTTTTATTTTTTAGTGGAACTTAAGTTGGTTTTAAATTAATAAAATTTAATTATAAAACTAATAATTGTAAGATATTTTTGTATTAGTTTTATACTAATTTATCTTATTCCTTTTGTTAATTAAATCCTTTTTATTATTTTAATAAAAATATTTTTATCAATAACATTAATTAAAAATTATTTTTCATTTAATTAACTTACTAAATTAATTTTATTATAGTTAATTAACTTATATTATTTTCAAATAGAATATAAATGGATTATAATTAATCTTTACTGATAATTACAGTTTAATGCATCCAAATATATCTAATACATACATATATACATATACATATATCTATTAAATTGAAAATGATATATATAGACAAAGTTAATGAATTTTATACAACTTATTGGAGGAATGGAGATGAGAGAGGATTAGTGGCATGAGTTATTGAAGTAGAGAGTTAATTGCATAATTAATGAGGAAAGATTATTAAAAGAGTTAATGGGAAAGAAGGGTGAGAGAGAGAGAGTTAATAGTGTTTTAATGAGGAGTGTTAAAAGTCTTAAAAGTGATTGTTTACTTGAGTTATTTTATTCAATTTTAAAATTAGAAAATTCAAAATAACCAGAAAAAAAAGATAAATGCCTTTGAGAAGAGACCCAAAAAAAATAATTGGCTTTGAGAATAAACCATAAAGCCGGAAAATGCTAACTTGGCACATTGCATTTTAATGTATAGATATAGATCCATCTTCTTTCTTCTCTTCCTTCACACGGTAGAAAACAAAAGGTAGTATGGTCTTTTATTTTTTTTTTTCTTTTTTGCTATTAATCAATGCCTCACACCCCTATAGGGGCCATTACTCTTTTAAATAAAGTGACATTAATATAAAAGATAACTGACATTGACATCAATTAAAGCTGAAGCTACTTTCCAAAGAAATATTTCTTTTGGTAAATTACATATTGCTATCCTGTGACGTGTATTATAGTGGCAATTATCCTTGAACTTTTATTTGCAATAAAGACCCCCTAAAGTTTCAAATTCCAACAAGATCCCTCCTTTAGTTAAATTGAGTAGGGGTGAGCATTATTCCGTTAAAATCAAAAAATCAAACTGAAAATTTCAATATTTCAGTTTTCGCTTTGTTTTTTACAATTAAAAATTTAATTAATCTAAAAAAATCAAATTAACCGACAATGAACTTTCATGCAGCACCTCCCTCAACTTTCCTTTGTAATAAATATTCTCCTGAACTTTACCCACTCTCCATGAATTGGATTGCAAAAAATGTTAATTTACTAATATACCTTTTACAATAAGAGGAAGACATTATAAAAATGGACAGGGCAAAGTACATTATTTTTTTTCACCCACTTTGTATGAGAGAAAAAAAAAAAGAAACATAAGTAGAAGATTTACACAAATATGTGAGAGCAAGGACAAAATGGCCCAAAAGAGTAGTTTGAGGATTTAGAAATGTTTAATAGGTACATAATAGTCGAATAAAAATTATTTACAAAGTAAATTGACAAAGTACGAATGAAGGGGGCAAAGTGTTGGAATTTGAAAGTTCAGGGAGTCTATTGTAAATGAAAGTTCTAGTGGTTAAATGTCACTAACCCCAAAGTCGTACAAGGTGCTAATTTGTAATTTATCCTAAAATTAATTTATCAAAATACCCACTCGAAAAACTTCTAAAAAGGGAAATTCAACAAAAATACCAAAAATTTTCTATAGAAACCTAGAATCACAATAAATAACACACTACAAGAAAATAGATTTCTAGCGGTAGTTTATGACCTAGTTGTTTGGCAACTGTCGCTAGAAAGATGGATTTTTAGCAGCAGTTTTAATTGATTGCCGCTAAAATATTCCTCTCACCCTCTCTCGTCCAGTCATCCCTCTCTTGCCTGCTAAAAATATCCGCGCCTCTCCCACCCTCTCTCTCTCCAGTTGTCCCTCTCTTGCTCTCTCTCTCTCACACACGGTTGCACATCAGAAATTCTCTCTATCTCTCGTGATCTCTCTCATACACATCTGCAGCATTTGATTCACAAGTAAATATCTCTCTCTTTCCTATATATGTTGTCTCTTTTCCTCTATTTGTTAGGGTTTCTTCATTATTGCCTCCACTTATGCTTTGTCTTTTTTCATAAATGCTACTCTGTTAATCTAAGTACTGGAGAACTCTGAAAGACAACTTCTATTTTCCAAGGAGATACTAAACTTCTCTCTTATTGTCTCATTCGCATTCCTTTATTTTTTTTTCTTATTTTGTTCCTCTATTTTGAATGAAAATTATACTAGCTGTTATTTTGTTCCTATTCAACCAACTACATTTGTATCTAAGAATGGTTGGTTAGTGACTCTCTTAGTAGTTGGATTTGGTTACTTGGTCATGATCCTGTCTGCTAAGCAGTATGGCTTCAAATAGAACCAACATGTTTGTTTTATTAATTTTGTTATGCTGAGCACAAGCTTGTATCATTTTCAGATCGCTTGCCTTAGTAGATTGATTTCTGATGGTGCGCAATTCGGTCACTCCTAACTGGCACTTGCGTGGCTCCTAAAAGGTACTTGAGATGGAGAAGATGAAGAATCTCCGGGGGCTTACCTGGTGGGAACACTTCGATGCTTAAGTTAGAATTCTGTGAAAGATGCAAAGAGAGGATGAAGGCTAAGAGTGCAGATAGCACGAGTATATAGAAGTTACCTCTGTTCCTTGAGATTGGGTTTCTTATAACAAAATTCGGTTGCATCAGGCCCACTAGCCTCTGACAGGGCAGGTATAACCGCCACTGTCATCCTGTCGCAGCCGTTACAGGCAGAGCTGAGGTGGCACGCGCGGGGCCGTCATTGGAGGGTACGTGCCTGTCAGGTGTAAGGCACCCTCTAAAGGTGGTAGACACGACACTGTCTGACGAGGGACATGGTTATTGTCCCCAGATTTGTTGGGTACGGTGGTCAAGCAGGAGATCTTTCTACGATATGCCGAACTGCTCTTTCGTGAGTTACCCTGTGCCGAGCTATCCCGCAAGTGGTGAGCTGCCCGTGGCAAGCTACACCGAGCTGTCTGGCCCAATGTGTCTTTACCTCGGGGTATCTAGAGGCGGATTGGGGTGTTCTTGTTTGGGAGTGGCCCAAAATCCACTAGGAGGAGCTTGGGCATTGGGAAAGGTCAGGGGGCCCCGAGCTCGGAGGTAGCTCGGAACGCCTTTACCTTGGGGAGGAGGTGCAGGTCAGGCGCCTCTCGGCGAGTAGCTTATCCCGCCAAGTTGCCAGGATGAACTCGGTGGGCCCTTCCCTCCGAGTTGCAGTTGCGCTTGTTGTGCTGTCATGCTGAGTCATCGCTTGAGCAAGGTCACGCCCACGTGTACCCGTGCTACGAGGTCGGGCCAAATCACCCTCCATCAATTGCCCCCCACTCCTTGTGATGGCGGTGTTGACCTAGCGCGAGCAGTTCATGTCGCGCCGGGTGGATTTGGCTTCGGTACTCATGCTGCTTCGTCACGCGACTCGCCTAGCGGACCGGTCTAGTTCCCGGCTCAGTCAAAAGGAACCCGGGTCGCATTCGGTTTACGCGCGGACGTCACGCGATTCGGACTTCGTGGACACCAAAAAACGCGCTAAACTAATTTCACCTCGAGGAACCCGTAGTTGGTTTTTTTGAGATCCGTTGGATCGTCTCTATCTTGAATGTTAATGCCCGGGTGCAACGGCTATAAATAGTGGGGGACCCTTCATCATTTCTTCTTCACAAAGTCTTCAGCGTAAGTGTTGAGCTCGCGTTTGAGGTTCCCAGCTCGGGTCTTCTAGCTCGGTTATCCCCCTTAGTTCAGTTCGTGCTTCCTGCGGTGAGTCTCCAAGCTTCCTTTCCTTTTCTGAATATTCTTTCCTTTCCACGTTGTGATGTCATCTAGTGTAGATAGCCTCATCGACGAGCCCGATTTGGGTACCTCGGCTCAAGGTGGCTCTTCTGTCGCCCAGCCGTCCGATGTACAGGTGGCTTTGGGTCATCTGGCATCCACCTCCCACCGAGGTCGGGTAATAGATCAGTTCGGCCCTTCCACCACGACTCCGGAGAGACTCCAGGACCTCATACAAAGGTTCAACCTTCCTGGGGAGTACTCTTACAGTCTACCCATCGGCAGCTTTCCATGGGAACACGGTCCCGATGAGATCGTGGTCTTCAGGGAGCAACTAGTCGTCGGACTCCGACTTCCTCTTTACCCCCTGATTGTTGAGGTGTTGGTGCACTTTAACATTACCTTAGACCAGCTTCACCCGAATTCCATACGGAATGTGGTTGGGACCATTTCCCTTTGCTTCGACCGCTCCCTCCCCATTGACCTAGATATCCTTAGTACTATCTTGGCAATAAAGAAGAGTGCTTTGGGCACTCTCCCCGGGCACAGGTGGGCTTATTATCTGTCTCCCCGCCCGGGTTTTAAATTAATGCATAAGCTCCCGAGTAAAGTCCTGGACTGGAAGCGGGACTACTTCGTAGTTCGGAGCAGCACGGGGTGGCCCTTCCCAATTGATTGGAGGGTGGCCATTCAAGACCCCGGTGTTATCCTCGATGGGAAGACCAAGAAGTCACTTCAGTCGTGGGCTCAGCTCGGGTTGAATTACAAGGACTTCACAGCCGAGGAGAAGCTCATCCAGGCCGGCTTGATCCCGGGTAGGTTTTAATTTACTCCGGCTTTTTTGTCTGCATGCTTACTTCGGGGTTACTAATGCCGAGCTTCACTGCAGGTCCTATGGAGGCGGATAAGATAGACGGTTAGAGGCTCTTCCGCCAAATGAAGAGAAAGAAGCGCGTAGCCAAGAAGGCGCACATTGAGTCTCCGTAGTCCTCTGTTGAGGCTCAGCCTTCACAGGCCCTGGTTCCGGAGCCCGAGCTCCCTGGTGTTCAGCCCGTCATCGATTTGGAGGGGGACATGGCGCCTTAGGGGCCTAAGACAGCGGCAGAGCCCACCACTGAGCCTGTCGAGACTACTGCCAGGGGTGCTACAAAAGCCGGCCCTGAGGCACGTCCTGTAGTGGCTACAGCAGGGGCTTGCCCTGTTGGTGCCGCCGTCGAGGCTTCCGAGGAGTTCGCCCATGCGGCAGAGATGACGGTGTCTAGCTCGGAGAGTCAGGGGGGCGAAAGTGTCCTGAACCCCCGG